>OZ057407.1:37469089-37741047 GCA_964056735.1 Allodiplogaster pararmata | reverse complement strand
CATCGAACAGCAACTGAACCCGCGACTTTCCCTTACCGGACGATGCTGTAATCTTCTGAATGATTACAAAAACCGAATAGATCCGAATATTCCGAACAAATGTCCTGACTGCTCTGCAACGCCACACAACGTAATTCGTGTGCTATCATGCCCGAAACTCCCGACTCAATGCCATCCCTCAGAACTCTGGACCAACCCAGGAATAATAGCCAAAGCGCCAAACCTCTAACGATGATGATGATCGTTTTAAATGTTTACTATGTAAACTGTGTTCGCCAACTCGCCACAAGATGACCTTTTCGCCCAAGGGGCAACAACAACAACAACCGGACGATGCTCTTACCCACTGAGCTACCAAAGTACACAAAACTGCACTTTTACAGTCATTTCGATTGATAGGGGGAACTTGAAGTGTTTTAATAAATTTTGCGTCATGTTGAGAGAAAGATGATGTAATATTTGAAAGAACTGGAGCGTTATCAAATAAAGTAAACGGGTAGTTAAGCTGATTTCTTTAGTTAGTCCATATTCAATCCCCAAACCAAGAAAATATACATAAAATGAACGGCTTGAGGGATCTCGGTAGTGTTTGCGCGTCTCCTACTTTCTCCTCAAGTTCTTAGCAGTAAATTAGTGAGCAGCAACGGTTTCCATAGCTCACCAAACTTGTTAAATTTCTCTCGGTCGCCCGCCCGTCCCCCAGAAATTTTTTTGAAGGTGAAGATAATATAATATAAAATCATCTTGCTAAGAAAGTAAATGTGCGTAAGTTCACAAAATGTCGAATCTCAAACTTCTGACCTTGTTACGCGAAAAAAAAAATCAACTGATTCCGGAAATCAGCCCAAACATTTTGCTTGCTTCCCCGCTCCTCCCCTCCCCAACCTCTCCGGCCACGAAGGGTCGGCCGGTCACTTGCTTGTAAAAATGTTTTTCAACACATCTTGGTGAGCTATGACGGTTTCTACCTGGGCCGTTCTCTATTTTTCTCAATTTTACAATATTTGAAATTTTTTAATAAAATAAAGCTCATACTCAGAAGCGGAGGTGAGCACCAAGAAGGGAAGCTTTATAAAACAGTTAAGATTAGGCGAACCAAGTTCCTGATCGTTAATTTGGGATTCTTTTCATGAAAATTCTTACAAAAGTGCTCATCGGGTGAACGGGGCCAAGGGAAGACATGAAAAGCTGAACGGGGCCAAGGGAAGACATGAACGGGGCCAAGGGAAGACATGAAAAGCTGAAGGGGCCAAGGGAAGACATGAAAAGCTTGAGCATAACCAATTAAGAACCTTACCAGAGAACGGTAGTTCTAGACAGGAGGCACAAAAAAGTGTGACTTATTAAATTGTGAATTGCAGACTTCGTGTCCGGTGGTAGAAGTGGGTGAGGACGTGGCCTCGCCTTCAGATGCCTTCGACTATGCATTGGCATACGTGAACAAGAGAACAGGAGAAACACATTTTCGGCCAGCGAGAGTACTCCACTTCACGGTCTTCCAACATATATTCCAATACTGTTTTTGACAAAAATGAGAAGTTTTTGAGAGATTTATTTTTGACTTAGTTGTAGACAGGAAGAAGAAGTGGTCTGTTATCACCTAATCGATTATTGTGCAAAATCATGTGTTAGAATGACTTTTTGGAAGAATTAGACAGAGTGGAGGAGAGTCCTTCTGTAAACGGTTTTTTTCAGACGAAGTCAAAAGAGGATTTCGAGAAGAAACTTGGATTGAAGTCAGTTCATCACGTTTCTCACACATTTTGAGCACTGTTTAGTGAGTCAAAATCCGTTTTGCGTCGCTAGCGCTTAATTGGTGAATTGTAATGATTGCACTGGAAATTCGTAGTTTTAATAGTATTATCAATTACTTAATAAATTATGAGATGGGGCGGGGTTTCAGATAAAAAAGGAATGATCTCCCATAGGATGTTAATTGATCTACCTGTTTTTTTAAATCTCTAATCACCATTAATGATTTTTTATTCTCA
Source organism: Allodiplogaster pararmata (assembly GCA_964056735.1). Lineage (NCBI taxonomy): Eukaryota > Metazoa > Nematoda > Chromadorea > Rhabditida > Diplogasteridae > Allodiplogaster > Allodiplogaster pararmata. The sequence continues at coordinate 37,739,056 of OZ057407.1, read as the reverse complement.
CCCCAGCCTTTTTGATATGCGTCTTTTCACCACAAGAGATAATATGAAACAGCCTGATGCTCGGGAATTTCTTGTGGACCTCTCATGACATACAAAGTTTACTGGTTATTGTTTGCAAGTGTTTCCCAGTTTCATGTTAAAGGTAACGGAAATTGTTCTAGGAGAAAAACCGAAGTGGACTACAGCGCGGACTACACAGTCAAGTCAGATGAGTGGGCGGAAAAGAGGGCGGAGCTTACGAAACAGTTTGCCAGTGCCAAGAAGAACAAATTTCAGGAGGCCGCAACTCGTAGACAGATCAACCAGGTATGGTAGTGAGGGTTCAGGGGAAGAAATACCAGGGTTTTTCTTACCATCAGCAAAAAAGCGTGTGGACATGAGAAAACGGCACGTTTCAGAGTAAGATCGAAAGCACGTGATGGAAATTTCAGAAGGAGAAAGCGTATCAATAGCTTTTTTTATGGCGCATTGATTTAAATCGCAGTGCGGGTTGAAGCTACAGCCAAGAAAGACAATTGTGTGGGAAGAAGGTGGAAAATGCTTCAAAATTTAACGCGACGGTGATGTGTTGTATTGGTATTGAGTTTTGATTCAGTGAGAGCATAATAGTAGGGTGCGAATATTGTGCTTTGCTTCGCGAGTTCGACTCCCAATCACTAATTCAGGATACTCTGGAAGAGATGAAGAAGACAGCCTTCTCTTCAGTGCCGGTCATGCTAAAGAAGGAGGAAGTCCAAGAAGAAGACAAAAAAGATGACGTCACACTCGTCCATAAGGTTCTCTTTCAGAAATTTTGAAATACGTCAAGAAGGACCTTTCGAAAGCTGTAATATCCTTGGAGAGAGACCTTCTGATGGCTATATAATATATTGTGTGTAAAAAGAAGGGATTTAAAGTGCCAAGTCCAGAGCAGCTCACGTGAGTAAATACTTTTGATATAAAAACAGAGACCTGAAGAAGTTCCAAACAGAGGGCCGCTGACAGACGGTAAAACTTGACCATGTTACCGATTGGGTTATAAAGCGCCATCGATTCCTAGGATTTCGCATGTAACTTCGTGGTTCTTGATGGATGTTATGAGAACTTAAATTGTATTTTTCATTTTGGTCTTGGTTAGAATCGTTAAATTGAGTCAAAAATATACGCTAAACAAGCAGAAAACGTGAGCATGGTTATATTTACCACATATTTCATACATTTTTACCTGTTTTTCAAAAACAAATTTGAAAATAATATTTGTTCGAGTGTTAATTTGCTTCGTTCGATAAGCGGTTGTTTTTCGTTTTATTCAAGTGCAGGTAAAAATATTGAAAATTAACTTGTATTTTTACAGTCTGAATTGTTTATAATCGCATTTTTAGGCGAAAAGTGATGTTTTACCCGATTTCGTGGACGCGGAGCTGCCAAGAGACATCTATCCATTGAAAAAGTTACTTTTTTTCAAAAAAAGACAAAATAATTTTTTAAACAATTTTTTAAATTAAAAATGTTAGAACATTGCTTTTTGTGAAAGGTGATGGATCGAGTGAACCAAATCGAAATTTCTCAAGTTATTTTTAAAAAAAATTATCCGCCTTCTAATTGAGTTATTTTCAGCTTCGTTTCTGCAGAGGAAGAGGAAGCGTTTTTGGAGGATTCAAAAGAATTTTTAACCAAAAAGAAGTCGGTGGCCCTCGAAGCGGGTGAGTTGCTGTGGACTCAGTTATAGTGATTGTTCTCTTTTTTTGTCACGAGCTTCTCGCGGCAGAGCTCGTTTCTACAGTATTTTATCATCTTTTCGATATTTTCGCTTTTCAATGGTAAAGGTGGAACTTGAAGAGAGAGAGGATGAAGGAAAACCAGAAGAACGGACTCTGATGTTTTAAGGTTGAGTTATGAATTGTCTCTCAATCAGTCTTAGTCGGCATGAATGGTGGATGCAGGGCATCATGTTAGGACCACTTTATTACACTTGATTAATAATTTTCTGTAGAAATATTGATGATGAGGAACAATTAATGATGACGTCACTAAGATCTGTATAAAGTTCAGTTTTTTTCTAACTTCACTATATGTTTAGTTCTTCATTCACACTATAGCTCACCAGGATGTGTTGACAATTTCTTTTTCTGGCAGGTGACCCGTGCTACCCTGGCGACCGAAAAAGGGGGTTGGAGAAATCAACAAAATTTTTGGTCTTTTCCGGAGTCAATTGATCTTTTGTTTTGCGTAGCACTGCCCGGAGTTCAATATACGACATTTTCTGGGGAACCGGGTGGACGACCGGGAAAATTAAGCAAGTTTGGTGAGCTAAGATTTACATAAAAAGGTTACTTACAGGAATGGCCGAATTTGTGTATGCTATCTCTAACAAACTCCACAAAACACCTAAGGAAGTCGTCGGAATATGTTTTCTGGGAACAATGGTTGCTATTCTCTCAGTGAGTTTTCAAGTTTTGAAATGCCTATATGTAGCTGTTAACGCGCAATCCCGGAAATGAGCGGTGGCTGGGTTCGATCCCGTTCTTTAAACCAGCTTTTGCCATTGTAATAGTTCATTCAAATGCACGGTCAGCTTCTGTTTGTTACTCAAAGCCAATAAAACGTGTAGATCAAAAAGATTAATCATGAGGGGCCGGTAAAATCTTAATAGAGATCGAGAGGTTGCGATGAAAGGAAAATGACATATAAACAAAGAATGGAAAGAGAATGCCAAACCATTGGGCGAAGTAGATTTCTGGTACTAACCTGAAACAGATCGTTCATGGAGCTCATTATTCGAGAAGTTATGAGACATCTGAGGAACTTAGGATCTAAAATCGCAGCTGATTCTTTCATATTTGCTCAAAATTGGGAATGAAAAAAGCGCTTAAGCTCGCTCTTGGTAAGAAGAAAGCGGCTGGGTTCGACTCCGCCCCGTGGACTACCTTTTTGCCGTGGGATATTTCAACCACTCCTTCAAAACTTCTTGATTGCAGAAAATAAAGCACCACTTGAGTAAAGAAGATTATCGGAGAATCGAGTTGCCAGAGAAGATGAAGACGCATATTCTAACGAAACTGACCGGTTGGTTTGTATTGATTTTCAAACGGAGCTTTTCCCGGTTGTATGCTGAGAAAAAGTTATATGTCGCAGAGTGTCTCTATGATCTTCACTGCGATTGCAATCTCCGTGCGTTCCGAGAAAAGCTTGGACAATGATTTCTATACCGTGTTTTGAAGATGAGCAGTTAAAGGATTCCGATGTATTGTAGTGGATGTTGGGGAAGTACAGTTGAGCAGATTAATATGAACAGCTACAGTATTCCGATGTATTGTAGTGGATGTTGGGGAAGTAAAGTTGAGCAGATTAATATGAGCAGCTACAGTATTCCTATGTATTGTAGTGGATGTTGGGGAAGTAAAGTTGAGCAGATTAATATGAGCAGCTACAGTATTCCGATGTATTGTAGTGGATGTTGGGGAAGTACAGTTGAGCAGATTAATATGAGCAGCTACAGTATTCCGATGTATTGTAGTGGATGTTGGGGAAGTACAGTTGAGCAGATTAATATGAGCAGCTACAGTATTCCGATGTATTGTAGATGATGTTGGGGAAGTAAAGTTGAGCAGATTAATATGAGCAGCTACAGTATTTCGATGTATTGTAGTGGATGTTGGGAAAGTATAGTTGAGCAGATTAATATGAGCAGCTACAGTATTCCGATGTATTGTAGTGGATGTTGGGGAAGTACAGTTGAGCAGATTAATATGAGCAGCTACAGTATTTCTATGTATTGTAGTGGATGTTGGGGAAGTACAGTTGAGCAGATTAATATGAGCAGCTACAGTATTCCGATGTATTGTAGTGGATGTTGGGGAAGTAAAGTTGAGCAGATTAATATGAGCAGCTACAGTATTCCGATGTATTGTAGTGGATGTTGGGGAAGTACAGTTGAGCAGATTAATATGAGCAGCTACAGTATTTCGATGTATTGTAGTGGATGTTGGGGAAGTACAGTTGAGCAGATTAATATGAGCAGCTACAGTATTCCGATGTATTGTAGTGGATGTTGGGGAAGTAAAGTTGAGCAGATTAATATGAGCAGCTACAGTATTCCGATGTATTGTAGTGGATGTTGGGGAAATAAAGTTGAGCAGCTAAGGGATTCCGATGTATTGTAGTGGATGTTGGGGAAGTACAGTTGAGCAGATTAATATGAGCAGCTACAGTATTCCGAAGTAATGTAATTGATGTCGGGGAAGTACAGTTGAGATAAGAAAATGAGCAACTACCGTATTTCAAAGTACTACTCTTGATATCGGGCTACAGTTACGCTGGGTCTCTGATGAAAAGAAGACTTTCCAGAGACGGAGTGGAAGAGCGAGAATCGTGGAGTGGAGAAGATCCACGTCAAAGTGACGGAGAAGGACAAGTTTTTGGCGGACGCCCTTGCACTTTCTCTCACGCTTTGTCGGTTTAGACGATGTTTGAAAAAGTTTTTTTTTCGTTTTTGCTGTTTTCAGATTTCTTTTTTTCTTGGAATCTGTATCGATAGGTTGTAAGTTCCGTTGATGAAAATTTCAAATAAATATTATTCTCAGAATGGGAGAGTTTTTAATAATGATGAGTTTTCCGTTATCTGCCCTCTGCCAGCGGTCATTTTTTTTTCAACAGTTGCAAGTTACTTTGTTGATCTGTGGTCTGTATCTTGTCCCGGTGTGGCATAATAATAGTGTGCGTGATGGTGTGGTCCCAAACAGATCGACCAGAACAAATGAGTTTCCAAAATTAGGTAGTGCTCGCACAATTCTGAATCTCTTCCCAAAATATACTAGTATTGAACCCGTCAACTGGTCCTAACAGAGGCCGTATCCACAATAAACGTCAAATGTTGGACGTCCAACGCATTGGACACGTCTAACATTAGACGCGTCCAATGCGTTAGACGTCAAACTGGTTTTTCCTATCCACAATGCGATTTATTAAAGTCTAATGATTAGACGTCTAATAGAAAAAACTGACGCAGTTTTGGTGCGTGTCAACTTTTTTGTTGTTTTCTTCAACTTTCAAGTGTTTTACTTGTTGTTTTTCGCTCTGAATCATGTTTCTCAAGTTATAGAAATTTTTGTTTTGACAGAATGGACGAGCTCCTGCCGAAAAGAACCAAAGTGACTGAATTGTCCGCTGATGCACTCACGTATCTATTGAAGTCATTTGTTGAAGCCTACGAAGACTATCACGGAATATTCATAAGCGGCTGTAAGTTGAACACGGAAGGAAAAAAGGAATGTGTTTGCGTGAATGGTCCGATGAGCTGAGAGCGATGGGATTCGAACGAACGCCCGATCAAGTAGTTATTTTATTTCGTCCTAGTTTTTTCTCCTTTTTCATCAAAATCTACAAAGACAGTTACTCGAGAGAGAGCTGGAATTCGCGATACAGCGTCAGTCTCTTACCGAGGACCTGCACTTCGTCCAAATGGAAACGGCTAAGCTACAGAGAGCTAAGGCATAGTTGGAGTATGAAGAAGTGAAACAGAGGTGTGAGGTAAAGGGTGTAGCGCAATTCGAAGAGGTTGAGTACGTAGAAGATTATAGTAATACTTTATCGCAAGGGTGATTTCGGAAGGGGCAGGTAGGGGATCAAATAGAGGAGTCATTCGTATCGATTAGTTTATCAAAGTATTTATCGATTGATAGTACGATTAGTTAATGTCTGTTGTCTGATCTCGCGGTATCATTTGTTTGTTAATTTACATACATTTTTTGCAATAGGGCGCTGAGATGCATTTTTGCAGTAGGATATTGGGAAAAAAACACAAGGTTTCAGTTGTTTGTTATGATTCCATGCTGGTTTCAGTTGTTTGTTAATATACATACATTTTGTTGCTTTTTTTGAAAATTGTGTTATGAGTTATCAATACAATAATCGTTTATAACAAATATGAAAAAGTATTAAACAAATAACACATGATAAACTCACTACATCTTGATATTATTTGGCAAAATTCATGATATGGTAGACTGCACACAGCCAGCTGTATCGCCTGTTTTTTGACTTGAAGAAAGAGAGTGAGAAAAAAAAGGAAGTTTGGAAAAAAAATAAAATTAAATTAAAAATTCAAAGAAAAAGAAAATTTTTTTAAAAAGTTTGTAAAAAAAGTAATCCTTTATGAAAAAAAATGACAAAAACATCGAAAAGAACTCGAAACACACAAAAAATCATAAAAAGAGAGTGTCCAACGAGTTGGACGCTCAGTTAGACAGGGTAGACCTTGTCCAACGCATTGGACAACGTCCAAGCATTAGACGTCAAACTAATTGCATTGTGGATACGGAATTTGTTATTGGACGTTTAATGTTGGACGTCCAACGATTGGACGACCTCATTGGACGCTTAAATGCGATTGTGGATACGACCTCAGAATAGATGTCTCCAGCAGGGGAGTGCAAACCCAGCCGTGAGTGGTAGAACAAGCGCGAGAAAGAGTTGTATTAGTTCATTAATTGAAAAATTTCTTTAAAAAGTGTGTTGCACAATTTCTGTTTGTGGTGCAGCCCCGACGAACTCGGTCCCGATCACTAGTTGGGCCAAGAAGCTCGATATCCCAGAGACAAAACTCGTCAAACTTCTCCGGGTATGCTTCATTTTTTTTGGAAGCGAAGAACCAGGTGACCTGGAAACGAGGTTAAAGTCAATTTTATTGAAGATTTATAACTTTATTCGTTTTTAACCCGGCTTGGATCAAAATTCAACACGAGATCACTTATGTATCAAATGATTCATCAATCAAATAGTGCTTGAGCAGAATTTTACAACTAATCATAGTGAACATGGCCATTCAAAATGGTTGCTTGAGGCCCTCGGCTGTGCGATAATACAGTTGCCTACTGAGGATGCCATCAAGCAAGGCTCCATCCGAGCCGCTCGATTGGTCGCGGCGCCGAAAGCCAAGACGCCTGTCGGACTAATGAAGTCTGGCAGAAAGCGAAGAAGATGATCTTGTGATAATGTCTTCTTAATGAATTTTGTTTGGTTTCCATTAACTTCTCAGTTACAATGTCAATGTATCTTTGGTAGTGTAGTGGTAACACGCTCACTTCTGGCAAAAACAAAGAGATGGCTGGTTCGATCCCAATCCATTGACAGCCTTTTCGTGTTACTGCTGTTCCCATTGTTGTTAGATTTCTAGTGTTACTTAAATTTTAATGTTACTGTTTTTTGTTGTCGATAAATTTGTTTTTGTTGAAAAGTCTGCGGGTGCTGTTTTACAACTTTCCAACAGAAAAAAACATCATGAATTAATGGCAAACAAACAAATAAAACAGGACATCATGACAATTTGGATTTTATGCTTGATCTATAGAATGACTCATTTTGTAACGGATCTGTGCGCAAAAGAAATCGGACATGAAAAGAGGCCTTGTTCACGTCAGATTTCCTTTGAATCAATTTTGTCAAAAATTTTTTTGAATGGTTGATTCATGAATCGCCACAAAAAACTCTCTTCTCTGTTCAAGAACAGCCCTCACATAGAAATCCATTTATCTCTAAAAAAAAACAAGAATGTTCTCTGTTTCCCGATAAATCTCCAAAACTGAAGAGAAAAGCGTGACTACCGTAAACACAACATTATACTTCTTCCTCCAGTCACTTCTTCCCTTCTCTCATGGTGTATAAATTTGATTTGAACAAAGTCTCCCATGGAAATTGCATAAACTCAAAGGCAACGACTGTTTATGCATGCAATTTACTTACGGGAGCCATGCTCAAATCATACAATTACACATTAGTAAGACTTGGTGGTGTTGCCATCGCTGACCAGAGAGGGGCTTAGGCTGGTGAGCGTCGCGGATGGGTGTGAGAACTGGGCAGCCCACATCTTATAAAGTGCTCGCTCACTGTTGAATTGTTTTATCACACAATGTATGATAGAGCAGAATAGGGTTTTGAGAAGATGAAATCTTATGAGGAGTGAGGGTTGGAGAGGCTTCAGGCCTCTCCAACCCTATTTTTTTTAAAAACTGTTATCTCATCTGTCTAGAAAACACGGTCAAGAGGCGTTACCGAAAAATAACCTCTAGCCCCAAATCCCGGGTTATATTTTTTTTTTATATTTTTTTTATTTTTATATTTAAACGCTTTATCAAGATCAGCAAGCCACATCGGTAATATAACATCATCGATTATGGGATCTGTTGCGACATGTGACGACTCCACTCCTCAGCGTTCTCTGCCTTCCTTAGGAATTGGGGACTAACGGCTTTGGCAAAGTAGTCCCTCCATCTCATTCTTCTGTCGCTCATGATGGCGCTACGATCCCGGAGCGCCAAATCTTCTCGGGAAAGGACTCTCACAGACGAGGGAAGAGACGGTGCGAGGAGCAACCGTGCACGGAGGGAGACGAATGAGAGAATGAGAGAAGTTATGTGGCCGGGTTATGTCCGGTTATGTGTTATGTTAAGAGAAATCCCGGGTTATGTGGCCCAATTAGTCGTTTATTTTTCTCAACTTATGGAGATGAGCCCAATTTTCATGCATCTGAGCTACATCGTCCTCAATGTAAGAAACAGCCTCAACTCATTTCTAAACGAAGTAATAGATTAACATTCGAGGTGTTCAAGCAAAGCTGGAAGCTATTTGCAACAAGTCGATAAGTACAAAAACTCAAACGGAATAACTCACTACAATTCTGTTCAAACCACTTATTCGAATGACATGAGTTAAATTAAAAATGTGAACTCTCGTTCTGCCGTTAACGGGCGTCGATCAGAGAGCATGACTACCCGCTATTCCTTCTAGCAAACCATCTCTTCTCTCATCAAAGACTACTATTCAGTTAAAAAAAGAGAATCTCTTAACTACAACACGGCGCTTCAAGATTTATTCAAAAAGTTTCGAAACTGGAAAGGACGCCATGAACGCCAAATCATTACTACTGCGCGCGAAAATTCTTAACTTTGCCCCATGCGCTTTATTTAGTAAGTTTTTTTTCTAGTTTTTCATGTCTTTTTCTGCTTAGACTTAGGCAAAAGTTTACGCTAACGATGCCGCACGGCTTAGGCTAACGAGACCGTATGCGTGGAAAAAGACCGGATATAAATTAACTTTAAGGACCCACTTGAAAGCAATTGCACTGTAAGAAAACATGTAGTAGAACAAGGACCCACCTCTGCTATTTCTCCCTCTGTACTGCTGTCTGCTGCCTCTACTAACTATCTGCTCTTTCTCTTTTACCCCTGAAAGTGGGGAAGGGGTGCCCTAAGGAGAAAGGGGTGAAGGGAGTTTTCATGAATAAAATATTTTTCTAAAAAAATCTTTGGACGGCTAAATTAGATTAAAGCCAACTTTTTACTAAGCCTAAGCGTTTTTTAATGTAAAAATAATTTTCTGATGTAAAAATAAAATTTTCTCATCAGAGCGAATCCGAACTCTCACCGAGATATTAACAGTCAAACGCACTAACCCCTACACTAAAGTGCCTTATAAAAGATGAAGACGAATAGCATTGATGTACGTATTTAATTGAGCCAGGCCGTTTTTAAGTTGAGGCCGTGTTTTAGAGGGAAATGGGGTCATCCGCAGGGAGGCGTTTAACAAAGTGCACTACGAACACCGAAGGCTGCGCACTGTTTTGCTCACCGACCGTTTTTTACCGTAAAAAAGTAAAACTAATTTGCTCACCTACAGTCAGAAACATACGAGTTTTTTTGAATTTTTTTTGCGGGAGCTTCCTGATTAGTAATTTTTATGAACGCTGTGACTGTCCAAATGGAGCAACTTATTGCATTTTGAAAGAAGATGATGCATTTGGACAGTCACAGCGTTCATAAAAATTGCTAATCAGGGAGCTCCCGCAAAAAAAATTCAAAAAAACTCGTTTGTTTCTGACTGTAGGTGAGCAAATTAGTTTTACTTTTTACGGTAAAAACGGTCGGTGAGCAAAATAGTGCGCAGCCGAACACTAGGACACTAACGCGTCGCGGAACGCACTACGCGTCGCGGCCCTAAAACACGGCCTCAACTTAAAAACGGCCTGGTTCAATTAATTAGTATTTTTTTTCTTTCTCTTTTTTATTTTTTCTCTTTCTTTTTCTTACTTGTTCTCTTACTTTCTTTGTAAAAAGTTGACTTTAATCTACTTTAGCCGTCCAAAGATTTTTTCTCAGAAAGAGATTTTATTCGTGAAAACTCCCTTCCCCCCTTTCTCCTTAGGGCCCCCCTTCCCCCCTTTAGGGCCCTCTTCCTCCCTCCTTCCCCCTGTAGGGCCCCCCTCCCTTCCCTGCTTAGGTAAACCCCCTTCCCTCCCCCCTTTCCTTTCCCTAAAATTTATAGAGATAATTTCAAAAGAAAGGAAAAGAAAAATAAAAAAAGAAAGAAAGAGAACAAGAAAGAAAAAAATGAGCCGGACCGTTTTTAATTGAGGCCGTGTTTTAGGGGAGTGTAAAGGTGTGCACTTTGTTAAAGGCCGTAGTGTCCTAGTGTTTGGTGTTCATAGTGCTCTTTGTTAAAGGCCCGCAGGGACGGGGACGGGAAATTAACAAAGTAAGGCATGAGGCCGTGAGGCATGAGGACGCCTAAAACACGGCCTGGCTGTTCTGCCTCGTTAGCTAAGCGGTACGGCCTCGTTAGCTAAGCCGTACGGCCTCGTTATCGTAAACTTTTACTAAGCCTAAGCGTTTTTTAATGTAAAAATATGTTTTAATGTAAAAATAAAACGCGCGGCCTCACTCAAGGCGTCCTCATGCCTTACGGCTTCTTGCCTTTTTTTGTTAATTGCCCGGGGACGGGGGAGGGCTACTGTAAATTTTCACAAGTATTTGATAGACTTTTCTTTTTATTTTTGAACAAGGTTTTTCTCAATTTTTACTGTTAATTTACTCTGCATTTCATATGTCCCATGCTTTTGCTTTTTTGATTCAATTCTTTGATTTTTTTAAACGCTAGAATCTAATGGATGTTTTGATTATTAATGTTTTATCCTCAACATGATTAGGTTATATAAAATATTTTGCACGCGAGAATCTTTTCACAAAAAAAGAATCGACTCATAATTTACTCGAATGGCACTTAACATTTTGAATTCGCTTCAGAAGAATGAGGCTGCTTTCCGGTCCCAAAACGAAAAGAGGAAAGAGAGTACTTGAAGGACGAGAACCAAAAGTTCATGAGAACGATAAAACTGCTATTCTTGTCAAGGTACGTATTAAATACTCAGAATTTCCACATGCAGAAAAAAGTATGTCAAACGCTTCGTTGTCAATATCAAGGAACATGAAAAGCCGTTTATTGGATTGATTACGTTTACCGTGTTGAGTTTTTCTAATTTTTAGTATAAGAACAAATGTAAACTGAAATGTCAATAATGGGTTGAGCAATATGAGGCGAAGGTGTAGAATAGCGGTCCCATCGAATTCGCTTTTTTTTGTTGCATGAAACTTTTTCTAGGGGTTACTTTACGAGCTAAAAATGTTTCTGAGAAGTACGAAGCTGGATCTGAAGTGTTTGAGTATGTAAAGAAAATCATCTGTTTTCAGTTATTTACATTAAAAAACGCTTAGGCTTAGGCCAAAAGTTTACGCTAACAAGATTGTGCGGCTTAGGTAGAGACCGTTACGGCACAGTAAGGGGTAGATGGTTACCGTTGGCGCAAATATGTTCGGGCCAAGAATGATCTATATTCTCTTCTCCTTCCGCTCTGTTTCACCTTTTCTCCACCTCTCTTTCCTTTCCCCTTTCCACTCGCTCGGCGCGTACAAACATGCCTTAGAACGGTCTCTTGGGCACCGTCTGAGGTCTGAGAGAAATGTAAAGCAGCGCCAAAAAATAGAATCGAAAAAGACGAATGAAAACAAAAAACAACGTAAAATGGTACTTTTTCACTTTATGGACACCCCCCTACCAAAGGTTCAATGGGTCAGATAAGAGTGGCTTTTTTCAATACGGTCTCGTAAGCTTAAGCCGTACGGCCTCGTTAGCGTGAACTTTTTCTAGACAGTGTTTTTTAAATATAAATTATTGTTTTTTTGTAAATGTAAATAAGTCAGACGTATGACCCATTGAACCTCTGGTAGGGGGTGTCCCTAAAGTGCCAAAGTTCTGTCAATTCCACGACTAAATTTGTCAAAATATAGTGGAGAGGTGTGGTCCCGTCGAATTTTAGTGTGTTTTTAGGGTGTTCGAAAAACTGTTCAAACAAACAACATCACACCATTTCTCTATTTTTTTTAAAAATTTACTCATTGAATTGGTAAAAAATTAATAATTTGAGAAATTTTCTTATGCGGTCTCTGCGGTCTCGTTAGCCTAAGCCGTACGGCCTCGTCAGCGTACACTTTTTTAAGCCTAAGTGGAAAAACTCTGAATAATAGCTGAAAACAGCTGTTTTCCTTTTTCAGGTTCAAATAATTTTTTTTACATACTCAAAAACTTCAGATCCAGCTTCGCATTTCTCAGAAAAGTTTGTAGCTCGTGAAGTAACCCTAGAAAAAGTTTCAATGCGAATTCGACGGGACCGCTATTCTACACCTTCGCCCAATATGGCCTCAATGTGACAAAATGCTGCCAGAGACCGAATTCATCCTTTCCGTAGAAAGAGTGACAAGTGGGCACAATTTTAATGAGAGGGGCGAACTTTTAGGGGGGGGGGCGCATTTAACTTGGTAAGGCGCGCTTTAATTAGGAGGTTTTTTATTTTTAGTGTGTTCAAACTAATGTATTTTTCACACCATTTTTACTATTTTTTGAAAAATTTAATCAGTGAATTGACAAAAAATAATGATGTGAAAAATTTTGCCATGCGGTCTCGTTAGCATACTTCTAACTAAGCCTAAGCAAAAAAAATCAGTGAAAAGTAACCTGACCTCCAAGTAAAGTGCGGCCCCTTCAAGTAAAGTGCGCCCCCAAGTAACAAAGCGCCGACAAGAGATTAATTTTTGCCTTGTTAAAATGCAGTGGCAAATTGAGTCGATTATTCAAAAAAATATGAAGCTTTAAGATTTTTAAATTTGCCCATAGGTCAAAAAAATATGAAGCTTTAAGATTTTCAAATTTGCCCATAGGTCAAAAAAATATGAAGCTTTAAGATTTTTAAATTTGCCCATAGGTCAAAAAATATGAAGCTTTAAGATTTTTAAATTTGCCCATAGGTCAAAAAAATATGAAGCTTTAAGATTTTTAAATTTTCCCATAGGTCAAAAAAATATGAAGCTTTAAGATTTTTAAATTTGCCCATAGGTCAAAAAAATATGAAGCTTTAAGATTTTCAAATTTGCCCATAGGTCAAAAAAATATGAAGCTTTAAGATTTTTAAATTTGCCCATAGGTCAAAAAAATATGAAGCTTTAAGATTTTTAAATTTGCCCATAGGTCAAAAAAATATGAAGCTTTAAGATTTTTAAATTTGCCCATAGGTCAAAAAAATATGAAGCTTTAAGATTTTTAAATTTGCCCATAGGTCAAAAAAATATGAAGCTTTAAGATTTTTAAATTTGCCCATAGGTCAAAAAAATATGAAGCTTTAAGATTTTTAAATTTGCCCATAGGTCAAAAAAATATGAAGCTTTAAGATTTTCAAATTTGCCCATAGGTCAAAAAAATATGGAGCTTTAAGATTTTTAAATTTGCCCATAGGTCAAAAAATATGAAGCTTTAAGATTTTTAAATTTGCCCATAGGTCAAAAAAATTTGAAGCTTTAAGATTTTTAAATTTGCCCATAGGTCAAAAAAATATGAAGCTTTAAGATTTTCAAATTTGCCCATAGGTCAAAAAAATATGGAGCTTTAAGATTTTTAAATTTGCCCATAGGTCAAAAAATATGAAGCTTTAAGATTTTTAAATTTGCCCATAGGTCAAAAAATATGAAGCTTTAAGATTTTTAAATTTGCCCATAGGTCAAAAAAATATGAAGCTTTAAGATTTTTAAATTTGCCCATAGGTCAAAAAAATATGAAGCTTTAAGATTTTTAAATTTGCCCATAGGTCAAAAAAATATGAAGCTTTAAGATTTTTAAATTTGCCCATAGGTCAAAAAATATGAAGCTTTAAGATTTTTAAATTTGCCCATAGGTCAAAAAAATATGAAGCTTTAAGATTTTTAAATTTTCCCATAGGTCAAAAAAATATGAAGCTTTAAGATTTTTAAATTTGCCCATAGGTCAAAAAAATATGAAGCTTTAAGATTTTCAAATTTGCCCATAGGTCAAAAAAATATGAAGCTTTAAGATTTTTAAATTTGCCCATAGGTCAAAAAAATATGAAGCTTTAAGATTTTTAAATTTGCCCATAGGTCAAAAAAATATGAAGCTTTAAGATTTTTAAATTTGCCCATAGGTCAAAAAAATATGAAGCTTTAAGATTTTCAAATTTGCCCATAGGTCAAAAAAATATGGAGCTTTAAGATTTTTAAATTTGCCCATAGGTAAAAAAATATGAAGCTTTAAGATTTTTAAATTTGCCCATAGGTCAAAAAATATTCAATTCAATTCTTTATTCCAGTCAAACATTTACAAAGAAGTATGCATGACAAGGATACTGCCACGGATGTGAGTTCAGTGTTTAGATAGATAAGTTGAAGCTTTAAGATTTTTAAATTTGCCCATTGGTCAAAAAAATATGAAGCTTTAAGATTTTTAAATTTGCCCATAGGTCAAAAAATATGAAGCTTTAAGATTTTTAAATTTGCCCATAGGTCAAAAAAATATGAAGCTTTAAGATTTTTAAATTTGCCCATAGGTCAAAAAAATATGAAGCTTTAAGATTTTTAAATTTGCCCATAGGTCAAAAAAATAGGAAGCTTTAAGATTTTTAAATTTGCCCATAGGTCAAAAAAATATGAAGCTTTAAGATTTTTAAATTTGCCCATAGGTCAAAAAATATGAAGCTTTAAGATTTTTAAATTTGCCCATAGGTCAAAAAAATATGAAGCTTTAAGATTTTTAAATTTGCCCATAGGTCAAAAAAATATGAAGCTTTAAGATTTTTAAATTTGCCCATAGGTCAAAAAAATATGAAGCTTTAAGATTTTTAAATTTGCCCATAGGTCAAAAAATATGAAGCTTTAAGATTTTTAAATTTGCCCATAGGTCAAAAAAATATGAAGCTTTAAGATTTTTAAATTTGCCCATAGGTCAAAAAAATATGAAGCTTTAAGATTTTTAAATTTGCCCATAGGTCAAAAAAATATGAAGCTTTAAGATTTTTAAATTTGCCCATAGGTCAAAAAAATATGAAGCTTTAAGATTTTTAAATTTGCCCATAGGTCAAAAAAATATGAAGCTTTAAGATTTTTAAATTTGCCCATAGGTCAAAAAAATATGAAGCTTTAAGATTTTTAAATTTGCCCATAGGTCAAAAAAATATGAAGCTTTAAGATTTTTAAATTTGCCCATAGGTCAAAAAAATATGAAGCTTTAAGATTTTTAAATTTGCCCATAGGTCAAAAAAATATGAAGCTTTAAGATTTTTAAATTTGCCCATAGGTCAAAAAAATATGAAGCTTTAAGATTTTTAAATTTGCCCATAGGTCAAAAAAATATGAAGCTTTAAGATTTTTAAATTTGCCCATAGGTCAAAAAAATATGAAGCTTTAAGATTTTTAAATTTGCCCATAGGTCAACTACCAACTGGCCAAAAATTTTTTTGAGGGCGACCGACCTACTGACCTTCTCCATCACTCGAAATGAGTTTTTCACAGCTAAAATGAAAAGAATAAACACCATTCCTTTTCATAAACAGAACGTTTCATTAGCCATAACTAAGCCTCAATCAGGGGTTAAATAGTGACCGGATCGGTCCCTTCCAGGGGTTAAATAGTGACCGGATCGGTCCCTTCCAGGGGTTAAATAGTGACCGGATCGGTCCCTTCCAGGGGTTAAATAGTGACCGGATCGGTCCCTTCCAGGGGTTAAATAGTGACCGGATCGGTCCCGTCGGCGGATACAAGTACACACACTATTGACAAAAAAATCCCTCTCTTTTCACATCCTTTTCCTTCATCCCCTCTTCTTTTTTCCTCCAAACTTTGAGCGGCGGATACATGTAAACCCAAAATGGGCGGCTCCATTTAACCCCTGGCCTCTACCGGTTCCGTAAAATTGGAAGTGAAACTTTTAACCTACTTTAGCGATTGACCTAAGAAAAATTCTAGAAATTTTACCTATGAATTGGCCCAAAGTACCTGATATACTTGCAGATTTTTTGTTCAAAAGAATTGTTGAAAAAAACACCCAACGGGTTAGAGAAAAAAAACCCAACGGGTTAGAGAAACACATTGGTGCCATTGTCAAATTTTGGTTATTTTACAGGGAGGCAAGACTTCGGAAATGGTTTCGAATGCACTCCATGATGTGTATCAACTCAAGAAACCTCTTACTGTTCACATGAAACGGTTAATTTGATATAACTCTTCGGGAGGCTTTAATGGGTCAAAAACACTCACAGAATGCATCCATCAGAAAAGAACATCCAACTAAAAGTAACAAAATAATGCGACACTTTTTATAAAGCTTCCATCCGATTCAGGTTTAGTTATTGGACAAAAGCAAAATGAGTTGACATTATTCCGATCTTGAATTAGCTCCAAAACGAATATTATCATTCGAAAGTTGAATAGAGAGAAAAGAGCGAGGCTCAGAGTGTAGCCGCAACTCATGTATCATTTTTTGACCACATATCACCAGCACTGTTGACAATTGAAATGAGGCCTTTTTAGTGAGATGTCTAGAATAATCAGAAACTCTTACTGCTCAGCCTCTTACCTCTAGCTCACTTCTTATTATTCTAACTTCTTCGCTTGAAAAGTGTTCAAAATCAAAAATGCAAGGAACCTTTTAAAGCCTTATAAAGCCATGTTTGGGACTCTCTACTCTTTTCAACGATTGTCAATAAAACTCAATTAATGTACCTCCAAACCTGATTTTGTTTCAGAAGAAACCCGATTCATCCTTTTGAAGATGAGACCCCTATCGAGAAGTTGTTTCAGAAGAAACCCGATTCATCCTTTTGAAGATGAGACCCCTATCGAGAAGTTGTTTCAGAAGAAACCCGATTCATCCTTTTGAAGATGAGACCCCTATCGAGAAGTTTTCGTCAAAGTTTGACACTTCACTGTTCCTTTTTGGATCGAATTCTAAGAAGGTTAACGATTTTATTGGGAAGTATAGTTAATGGTGTGGTTTAAATTAAGCACACAGCTAGCCTGGAAGCTCTCCGTCAAAATTCTTTCGTTCGAGGGGTTGCCGGATGTAGCCGGCTTCGAAGAACGTCTGTGTTCTCCTTAGTTTCTTGTTCTTCTATATTTTTTCTTATATCTTCAAGAACGCTGCGACTTCCAGCGGCTTGGTCCATAGGTCGATTGGAGACAGCGCGGTCGGCTGGCATGGGCAGTAGAAGAGATGCGCAACGTCGCGAGGTCCGGAAGAGCAATCAGGACACACGTCGGGGATGGATTCGTCAATGCGGTGGAGGTAGTTGATGAATCTGCTGAATCCCGAGCGGAGCTGGATGAGCGTGCATCTAGTCTTTCGGGGTAACTCCTTCTCTTCTTCCTGGATAAGGGGCTGAGGTCTGCCTCTCAGGATGAAGGCACCCTTCAGCGATTGGAGTTCGTTCGAGACCATCATCGAGTGTACGGTGTTTGCGACTGATTTCCCATTGTTCGGATCCTTTGACATCTTTTTCGCGGCTTCGACAGTCTTCTTGCAGCCCAACACGAGGTTGTTATTTCACTGCACGAGGGGGCGCGGGCAGTCGAGGAGGCCGTGGTGAATGTGTTCTGGGTCCAATGATCTCGCGAGGTACTGCGCGGCGAGCATGTTCAGATGGGACTTGGTGCGCATGACCTTTGATTCGCGATGAATATGGTCAGTCTCGGCCATTAGATGATTCCCTGTCACGACGCGGAGTCCGGAGTTCTGAGAACATTGGATTTTGGCGTGAGCGGAGTCCGAGAGGAAGGTGGACCAGGCGGGTGCGGCGTAGTTGCAGATCGCTTGCGAGATGGCTTTAAACTTATGATCGTAAGAAAAAAATTTTTCCTGGGCGGGGGGGGGGGAGGTTTTTTTGTACTCTTTGGTAACCTATGTTGGGAAGTATAGTTAATTGTGTGGTTTAAATTAAGCACACAACTAGCCTGGAAGCTCTCCGTCAAAATTCTTTCATTCGAGGGGTGAAAAGCAGAGGTTAAATAGTCATGTCAGACCTTCTGTTGGCGGGGCCTTATGTAAAACAATTTTTTTTCTCGCCGGCCTGTGTTATTTATGATAAGAGTTTCTTATGTAAATTTTTTTGCGCTTTTGGCGGGCGTCTGTACCTTATTCTTGCACACTAAAAAAACCTCTAATAGGAGGGCGGCAAGTAAGGAGGGGGGAGGGAAGAGCGAGAAGGGTACAAAAGGAGTAAGAGGAGCTCCCCCTAATAGGAGGGCGGCAAGTAAGGAGGGGGGGAGGGAAGAGCGAGAAGGGTACAAAAGGGAGTAAGAGGAGCTCCCCCTAATAGGAGGGCGGCAAGTAAGGAGGGGGGAGGGAAGAGCGAGAAGGGTACAAAAGGGAGTAAGAGGAGCTCAAAATTTATTAGGTAGTAGTGCATAGTTGAACACAATAGAATGGGCTGAAAGCCATTAGGTAGAAGAGGATACGGTTTCAGAGTTTGGCATACCTCATTGCAGCACCCAAACTCATTGGTGTTCGGTCGTCTTTTCGACGGTCATCTTCTGGACATGGCTGAGCTTCGGATTACGAAGTACCAGCCAACTTCTTCGTTTGCGGTGAGGATTCCGGAATAGAACAGAAAATTGTTCAATGATAGATGTCGAACTTGTACGAGATTAGTTCAGATCAGCTGTTTAGAAACGTGTCAATACAAGATTTGACGTGAAATAGACAAAGATTTTTCTTCATTAAACGCATCGTTAGCGCAGAATAAAGATCTCACACCATCTTATACTTTTAGCGATACTTCACAGCATACATGAAGGAAAAAATTAATTTTTGTAAATTTCAGGCACCAAAGCCGATTCTTGGTTCGAAGCCGTGTATTATCCTAGAAGGAGAAGCATTCGAGAAGGACGAAGACATGAAGAGGGTCGGGAATCTACTCATCGACTTCTTCAAAGGACCCAAATTAGAGGCCGTTAGATTGCAGGTCCAATCTCCTTGTACCACAATAAAAGGAGACTTGACTTTAGAATTGTTTGCGTTGGTTTCGTTAACCTCGAAATTTCTTTTTCAGACCCTAGAAAATATTATAAAAAAACTTTTGAATATTTTTTGTTTCATTCATGTGCCAATAATTCTCATAAAAGTCTGGTCATAGACCCCTTTGTTATTTATTATTTATACCACACTGCACTGTTTATTTCTAACCGCAGAAAGAGTGGGTTTATAAGATGACTAATCATGAGGGAACGGCAGGCCTTTGAAAGAGCGTGTGATGTAACAGAAAGATGCAGAGGATCAGAGCATTTGCATCACTAGCTTTCTTGGATAGCGCATAGATTTCGCACAGGTGAAACCCGCCGTGCGGGTTCGAGAAACACACTGATTCATACCAAGTATTGCTAGTGAAGGTCACTTAATAGCTTCAGAACTCAACTCTTCTCTGACTGCAGTAAACTCTAAATCTTTTTAACTGAATTAAACAAAATTTTCCCACTCTTTCAGGGCTTAGAGACGATCGTGATTTTCTCGGCACAAGACAGCAACATATTTATGCGAGTCTACAGGTTATCTGTCAAAAATAATTTAAATAAAGTTTTCTCAGAACCCAAATTCCAAGTTCAAAAGTTTCATTATCGATTTTTTGCTCCTCAAGCTGATTTCCGTCTCGTGGACGGGTACGCTTTTCTCTAAGATGAGATACAGACCTATTCTTGAATGCTCTTCTCTAAGATGAGATACAGACCTATTCTTGAATGCTTTTCTCTAAGATGAGATACAGGCCTATTCTTGAATGCTCTTCTCTAAGATGAGATACAGACCTATTCTTGAATGCTCTTCTCTAAGATGAGATACAGACCTATTCTTGAATGCTCTTCTCTAAGATGAGATACAGACCTATTCTTGAATGCTCTTCTCTAAGATGAGATACAGACCTATTCTTGAATGCTCTTCTCTAAGATGAGATACAGACCTATTCTTGAATGCTTTTCTCTAAGATGAGATACAGACCTATTCTTGAATGCTCTTCTCTAAGATGAGATACAGACCTATTCTTGAATGCTCTTCTCTAAGATGAGATACAGACCTATTCTTGAATGCTCTTCTCTAAGATGAGATACAGACCTATTCTTGAATGCTCTTCTCTAAGATGAGATACAGACCTATTCTTGAATGCTCTTCTCTAAGATGAGATACAGACCTATTCTTGAATGCTCTTCTCTAAGATGAGATACAGACCTATTCTTGAATGCTCTTCTCTAAGATGAGATACAGACCTATTCTTGAATGCTCTTCTCTAAGATGAGATACAGACCTATTCTTGAATGCTCTTCTCTAAGATGAGATACAGACCTATTCTTGAATGCTCTTCTCTAAGATGAGATACAGACCTATTCTTGAATGCTCTTCTCTAAGATGAGATACAGACCTATTCTTGAATGCTCTTCTCTAAGATGAGATACAGACCTATTCTTGAATGCTCTTCTCTAAGATGAGATACAGACCTATTCTTGAATGCTCTTCTCTAAGATGAGATACAGACCTATTCTTGAATGCTCTTCTCTAAGATGAGATACAGACCTATTCTTGAATGCTCTTCTCTAAGATGAGATACAGACCTATTCTTGAATGCTCTCTAAATCACTGCTAGTCTTGCGCAGAAAAAAGAAGCTGAGTCACAGCAAATTTGAATAAGTCTACGAGCATTTTAGCTCGCAGGAGTAAAAACCGGGTATAGATCGGTTGAAGTAGGTCATACCTGCGAGAAGAAATTTATAGAAGAGAGGTAGATCAACAAACACCTGCTTAAGGACTGTTCTTCTGAAGTCAACGACAGCCACTCCGAGAGTGGAGCTCAGAGAACTCGGCCCATTCGTGGACCTTCAGTTAGAGAGGAAAAGACTGGCATCGGACTCTCTCTTCAAGGTCCTCCTATTTCACGATTTTTAGAGTCCTGACGATTTCTAAGTCTCGATAGACTACCCAAATTCCACGAAAGCTCCTTTAACGATAGAAAGGCAGAGACTTTTGACTATTTGAGTAGACGAAATTATAATTTATTTATTTATTTATTCATACATTCTTTGAAATGAGACCACACATGGAAATGAGAGAAAAACAAGGAGAAGAATGAAAACAAAACAGAGAAACTCATAATTATGGTTATTTATTGAATACATTTATCAAAATGTGACAACACTCGGAGTGTAGTAAACGCAAACATTGGAGTAATGAAGTTTACAGACTGGTCACCTGTAACTCAAGCAAATTTACGAGATCAACAAACCTTAATGTATTTTTCAGAACGCTAACATTGGCCATAACAACATTGTCAAGAAGTTTAAAATAGAATCTATATTTCGCCAAGCTCATTTCTGAAGTTTTTTGGAATGTAATTGTGCCATATTACCGAACAAAAACCTAGGTAATAGAATAATACTGTACTTTTCATGTCTAAGTTACCAAGTTTCGACATACTTCAAATGTGAGTGAATCCACCTGTCAGATTCCGAGAAATAACTGGACCCATGTCATGTTTGACCTCATCCAAGTTCAATATTCTAGGCAGCCATGAAGCAACCAAAGGAACTGCGCATGAAAAGGAGAAAGAATCTGTCGACAGATGTGATGGGCAACACACTTGCCAGAATTCACGTTGGTCGGCAAGAAGTCGATAAAGTTCAGACCAGAAAGATGAAGGGTCTAAAGAAGGACAAGAAGAAGCCCGCCGACAGCACGGTCGAGCCGACTGAAGAAGATTGAAATGAGGGTCTGCGATGAAATGAAGCTCCGTGTAACATTTTGGGGGAGTTTCTACGTGAATGAGGGTCCTTGTAACACGGGGGCCTCGTTTGAAGCCTGTTGAGTAGTAAAACCTAGTTATCCAGCATGACAAAAGAAAGAAGGTTATCTGGGTAACGACTTGAAACAGTAATGTTATCTGCTTCGCTTCGATTTGTGTCCAAGAAATGCAGTGAAGAGGCCTTCAATGAGAAATTTATATTCGAAATCTTTCAACTGCGCACCTTCTCGAGGACTGAATAGCCATGTCCTAATAATGATATAGTAACCTTTTTATAATATGAATACCCAGCCTTTCTAAGTGGGTTTCTGTAATAAGTGAAACCAAGGAATCTGTATAGTTGGAAACTCAGAAAGACTGGTGTGAAAGTTTATTAATTTGAATCCCCTCGATAGCACTCTTCCGACATTATTAAAAAAAATTTTGTTATTGTTGTTGATGTTTTGTGTTGATCTGTTTTGTTCTCGTGCCTTCAAGAATGAAAAAGACTTTATACGCATTTCAAATTAACATCTCAATTGTACATGAATAGTGAACAGAGAACGATTACAAAAACGGAACGATTATTGGCCAGTTTTCCGCGAAGTGTATAATTTGTGATAAGAGGGCAGCATCTTCCGCACGACTTCCATCAAGGAGAGTTGCGACTGAAACGAATGGTCGTTACCTCATGACGAGAACGTTTATTCGCGTGTTATAAAAAAACAGCCTGCAGGGTAGTAGGAACACGCTCGGCGGTTGGGTTTAATTTCGCTTCATTCTCTAACTTTTTTCCGCGCAGTACTTAAACCATTTTTTCTTCTTTCTACGAGATAAACAACCAAAAAAGTTAAACTTGCTATATTCCCTTTTTTCTCACTTTAATCGCCAATTTGACACGCTTGGTCAGCATCTTGAACCTGAATCCATCATCCCTTTTTCCACCTGAACTCAGCCCATTGTACAAAGTACATATATATGTATATATCATATATAACGTACAGGCGGGTCCTGTAAGGCAGTGCGTCTCTGGTTGTGCTGTCCGTAGATGGCGGTGCGAGGCGGGAGGGCTGCCTGCTGTAGAAGTGTGCAGCGCGCACCCAGACTGCATCCGTCCGTCAAGATCGCGCCGTTACCAATCTGAACAGCAACACTTGTTTAAAACTCCACTCTATTTATAAATTTTGTTGAATAAATAAATAAGTTTAATTTTTCGCCGTAATGCCATGGTCAAGCAAAAGTTAAAATAGTTAAGTCCTCCCCTCTGTTAGTAGGCCTTCTTCCTTGGAATATAGGGCGATTGTTTTCATTTGAAGGGAAGATCATAGGACACCTTCACAGCTGACCAAGTCCATTGTAATGTGGTAAATGTGAGAAAAACGAGTGCTCTCTCAGCGGGGGAAGGTCTAGAAGAGTCTAGAGGTGAAGATATAAGAATGAAAGAGTGATTGACAGTTGGTGTCAAGACTGTGTATTCTCACTTATAAAACTGTGTATACTTTAATAGAGAATTGTTAATCTTTGTATAGTCAGTAGAGTCAATAATTTGATCCATGCTACAATAACCATGCTACTCGCGGTTTTCTTTTTCTGAAATTTTCTTTCTTCAGAATCTGAATAGGTCTTTAGGAACTAACCACAGACTGGATGCCGATTGAGTTACGTGATCCTATTTGAGCGCATCGAACGACAGCGCCGACCTAAAGTGAAAAGAAAAAGTCAAATTTATCAATGTTTCATGACGTTAAGACGTGGTGCGCTTACTCGATCGATAATTTTCTTCGTATGTACACACAGGTTATTCCTGACTTCTCTTGAGCAGAAGCTCGTAAACCGAAATGAATAATCGCAACAGACCTCGAACAAGTTTTCATCTCCAATTTCCAATGGCGCTCCCGATTCATTACTGGAAAGGGTTAGAATTTCGCAGATTGTTACTAACTTATCTAAAATTCAAATTAAATATTGAACTTAGCTCTTAACTATTAGACTCCAATTTATCGGTCGAAACTTCTGTCGATTTCTATCCGCCGGAGATAGGCGACTTCAATACTTTGCTGTTACAATGACTATTACTGCTTTTCACTTGATATAATATTATAATAATCTTTGTCGCGCATGTTCACGCTTCGCGGCAGGGTACGCGATTGCCTGGGATGCGGGAAAGACCTGTCCTGGCAGAACCAGTGGCTGCCCGCTAGATCACTGCTAGTGTGAGTAGCAGCAGCGGGGAGAGTCAAATTCGTGTTAGAGCACTACCAACATTTCTTAACCCCTTTGGTTTGGGTAAATCTGTTTGGGGTAGGAATCAAATTTGAGACTCTTTCCACAATATTCGAACACACTACTATTATGACAAGCCCGGGCTGCTCTTTACTCGATGATCTATACATTGACAACGCTCTCTTCAGAAATATGAAGCTGAGATACCGAATAATCTGGATAGTCTTGATAGACAGTTGCCCACTCCATAACTCTAATCTGGATAGTTCACCGCAGCGCCACAGTTGCCCACTCCATAACTCTAATCTGGATAGTTCACCGCAGCGCCACAGTTGCCCACTCCATAACTCTAATCTGGATAGTTCACCGCAGCGCCACAGTAGCCCACTCCATAACTCTAATCTGGATAGTTCACCGCAGCACCACAGTTGCCCACTCCATAACTCTAATCTGGATAGTTCACCGCAGCGCCACAGTTGCCCACTCCATAACTCTAATCTGGATAGTTCACCGCAGCGCCACAGTTGCCCACTCCATAACTCTAATCTGGATAGTTCACCACAGCGCCACAGTTGCCCACTCCATAACTCTAATCTGGATAGTTCACCGCAGCACCACAGTTGCCCACTCCATAACTCTAATCTGGATAGTTCACCGCAGCGCCACAGTTGCCCACTCCATAACTCTAATCTGGATAGTTCACCGCAGCGCCACAGTTGCCCACTCCATAACTCTAATCTGGATAGTTCACCACAGCGCCACAGTTGCCCACTCCATAACTCTAATCTGGATAGTTCACCGCAGCACCACAGTTGCCCACTCCATAACTCTAATCTGGATAGTTCACCGCAGCGCCACAGTTGCCCACTCCATAACTCTAATCTGGATAGTTCACCGCAGCGCCACAGTTGCCCACTCCATAACTCTAATCTGGATAGTTCACCACAGCGCCACAGTTGCCCACTCCATAACTCTAATCTGGATAGTTCACCGCAGCACCACAGTTGCCCACTCCATAACTCTAATCTGGATAGTTCACCACAGCGCCACAGTTGCCCACTCCATAACTCTAATCTGGATAGTTCACCGCAGCGCCACAGTTGCCCACTTTATAACTCTAATCTGGATAGTTCACCGCAGCGCCACAGTTGCCCACTCCATAACTCTAATCTGGATAGTTCACCGCAGCGCCACAGTTGCCCACTCCATAACTCTAATCTGGATAGTTCACCGCAGCGCCACAGTTGCCCACTCCATAACTCTAATCTGGATAGTTCACCGCAGCACCACAGTTGCCCACTCCATAACTCTAATCTGGATAGTTCACCGCAGCGCCACAGTTGCCCACTCCATAACTCTAATCTGGATAGTTCACCGCAGCACCACAGTTGCCCACTCCATAACTCTAATCTGGATAGTTCACCGCAGCGCCACAGTTGCCCACTCCATAACTCTAATCTGGATAGTTCACCGCAGCGCCACAGTTGCCCACTCCATAACTCTAATCTGGATAGTTCACCGCAGCGCCACAGTTGCCCACTCCATAACTCTAATCTGGATAGTTCACCGCAGCGCCACAGTTGCCCACTCCATAACTCTATCAAAGTTGTTCTTAAATTTTTATTCTTGTTTTTTTCAGTCACCTTACCACCTCATAGTTTGATACATATATTTGACGACCTAAAAGGCTATCCTTTGGTCACGAAAAAATTAGAATAAATAAATGTGCGTACGTATTTTCGATGAGAACTGTCTCCTCGATAGTGTTGTTTTCTCCGATGATGATCGATCCGGTCGTTGCTCTGATAATGGCCTTAGGATGTACGATTGTTCCGGCCTGAGCAAATTGGCGAATAGAGTTTTTTTGCATGTTTCACTAGCAAGTTCAAGTGCTAGGGACAAGCCCTATTCAAACGTTTTAAACTACTTATAGTAAAGCTTCAACGAACCGTTTTGTTCGCAAGTTGAATCTACTGTTTTTTAGTTCGATTTTCTTTAAAAGAGACTTCGGAAAGTTTTTAACAATCATTTAGCTAATTACAGTCGTAGAACATCTCACTCTTTAAGAATTGTTTTACCGATCAAGCTTAAGGATTCTAGAAACAAATTTGTGTCACGCTTAATTGATGTCTGGAACAACTTGCCTAACGAAATCGTTACATTGAAAACATCTCAAGCTTTTAAAACCTTTATCTCACCTCTTTATAGAGATGAAATCGTGCCTCGTTCTTTAATCCGAAATTAAAATTAGTTTTTTTTTTTTACTGTTTATTCTCCTGTATAACTATGCCACGGTTCATTTTTACCTATTACACTTCTCAGTGTGAACATGCCACCTTCTTTTTCATTACTATTATTACCATTCTCGAAGTTTAAACTCTCGGTGCTTGCTTGTATGTATCACCTAAACTCATATCACTTATGTGAGTGATCCACTTTGTATACCATCCATGTAACACTAGTATGCAATTTGGAATAAAGATTGATTGATTGATTAGGGCTTTCACGTGAAGTGCCGTTTAGGACTCATTCAATCTGGTAAAAGATTCAGGGCTTGGGTCGTGCTACAAAGTTATCTAGAGATCTATAGTTCGCATTGCGTATCAAGCTGAACTAATTCATGCGTAACCGAAGAGGTCACAACAAAATTTAAAAAAAAATGCCTTGATGGTGATGTTGCCCGACAGAATCGCCCCAGCGCAGACTATCGCTGTTGGATGAATGATGATTTCATTGTCCGTTGTCATGTAACTGAATCACCGAAAAGCTCATTTTCTGAATTTCTGTCTGATTCTTTTTTATAATTCAAACGAAAGAGGTTTCAGCACAAATTAAGCCCAAAAGAGAATTAAAGATCGACTTTGATTTTGAATTATATGAAATCATTCTGAATAAACTGTTGATAACTATGAGCTTCACTAGTTGACATGGAATTACCGACACTTTGTACCGCGTCACTTTGTATACGACACTTTGTACCCGACACTTTGTACCCCGTCACTTTGTACCGCGACACTTTGTACCGCGTACGGCCTCGTTAGCTAAGCCGTACGGCCTCGTTAGCTAAGCCGTACGGCCTCGTTATCGTAAACTTTTACTAAGCCTAAGCGTTTTTTAATGTAAAAATATGTTTTAATGTAAAAATAAAACGCGCGGCCTCACTCAAGTCGCGGTACAAAGTGTCGCGGTACAAAGTGTCGCGGTACAAAGTGACGGGGTACAAAGTGTCGGGTACAAAGTGTCGTATACAAAGTGACGCGGTACAAAGTGTCGTGATACGGTTGACATGACACTTCAGCCAACACCGAGAATAATTTTTCTGTGATTTAGTAATTCGCGATAGTAAACTTGAAAACATTCGATCAACACCGAAAATCAATTTTCTGTGATTTACTAATTTGCTTTAAAAAACCGGCACAACTTTACTTGAGGGAGGGCTCCGCTTCACTTGGGTGGAGGCTTTCGGTGCTTTTACAGAGACAAGAGAAAAGACAGGGTGACCACGCCGTCAAAGGTCAGGGGCCTCTTTCTAATTGGATATTTTGGATACAGCGATACAATATTGTCTTTCTAATCTTTCGATACAGCGATACAGCTATACAAATGGATACAGCGATATTTTGTGAAGAGCACCTGTATCCCTGTAAAGGTTCTCTCTTTAATCTTTTACAGTTTACAGCAAAAAAATCGAATCTTTACAGGAAACGGATACAATTTTACAATTCTAGAGGCTGCTGTAAAGATGGATACAGCACGCATTTACAATGTTTTTTCTTTATGTTTTTGTTTTTTTCTTCTTTATATTTTGTTTTTTCTTCTTCATATTTTGTCAATTCACTGAATTCACTTTTCTTGTGACAGTGTCATCTGTTTCGTCACTTAACATTATGTTTTGTTTCAAGCGGAATAAAGAATTGAATTGAATTGAATCTCCATTTTTTCTTTCTTTTTTTACCAAAATTTTTTTTAATTATTCGATTTCGTTTTTCCTTTGTCCATTAATATTATACATAATTGAAAACATAATAATTTTGGAAATTGTATATTCAAATAAGTATTGTAATATTTTTATAACTTCAAAGTATTATTATTGCAAGTTTTGCTTTAAAAGAATTTTTTTTTATTGAAGGTGGTTGGCGGGTGCAAGTTATGACCATTACGCTGATGAGACCATTACGGTTTAGTTGGTAAAAACCGTTTCATTAAAATTCCTTCAAGTAGTATAGGGTCCAAAAAACAACAGAAAACCAAAAAAGTTTGTGAAAAAAACAACTTTTTTGGAATGAAAAAAAATTTTGTGGAAAAACTAGAAGCCTAAATCGCTTACTTAGGTCACGTAATAAACAAAGAACAGAAAAAAGTGAAATCTAAAGCCTAGTATAGCCGGAAAATCTTACCAGTTAAACTGCACTAACCCCTCTATGTTATTATCATAATTTCAATCATGTATACTATTAATGTAAAATTTTTTAAAAAAGACTTCAAGTATTTGCATAAAGTTTGGTGGCAAAACAAAATGAAGGAAAAACTGAAGGTGGCAAAATATGAAGAAAAAAACTGGAAGTGGCAAAATATGAAGAAAAAAATGAAGAAAAAACGAAAAAAAGAGAAGAAAAAAATGGAGAAAAAAACAAAATAAGAAGAAGAAAAAAGAAGAAAAAATATGAAGAAGAAAAAACTTTTTAAAAAAAGAAAAAATATGAAGAAAAAACAAAAAAATGAAGAAGAAAATACAAAATATGAAGAAGAAAATACAAAATATGAAGAAAATTGACCGAGCAAACGAAAATTGCCCCAAATACAACAAATATTTGTATCTGATACAGCAACTTTTTGTATCGGCTCCTGTATCGGATACAATGGAAAATTGTATCCATTTATTTACAGGAGAGATTAGAAAGATAAGTAAAATATCGCTGTATCCAAACTCGCGTTGTATCGCTGTATCCAAAATATCCAATTACAAAGAGGCCCCAGAAATTTTCTGATCTTTAGCAAACATGTCTCTCTAATGTTCTGGCTCTTAAAATACACCAATAACTAAATACTTCGGTGATAACTAAATACTTAGGTGCCATTAACGATTGTGTCACGACCTTACACGAAGCCAACATCGAAAAGAATGTAGTCAGGTTTGCTAAAGCAAGTTAGTTAATCACAGAAATTTTATTTATTGTTTATTCATTAAAATAGTAAATCAAAGAAAATTAATGCACTGGCGACAGGTCAGGTCATGACAGGTCGTGACAGGTTTGTTAAAGACCCGTGATCAAATAATTTTTCTGCTTTTCCGTCTTAATCAAACCTTGCACACAATCCTCACCAAAAGTCAGTTTTGTAGTGTTTCAGTAGTTAAACTTTTTCAATCAAATACTTTCTTTTCTGTACATTTTGGTGTCATTAGAGAAACAGAGCGTTGTAAAATTATTTTGCTAAAGGACAAGTCTAATTAGTCGAGCTATAGCAGTGGCACCGAAAATCGAGTCCTTGTTTGACTAGTAACTCATATGTATTATCACCCAGTTCTGCTTTTTGTCTTCTTTTTTCATATTTCTAATTGTGTCTTCTTTTCATACAATAACTGTTTGGAACTGATTCCAGCCGTCTCTCTTCAACCTGATTAGGATGCGTTTTAGTACATAACCGTGTTCGCATTGCTTATCCTGTGACAGTGTTATATGTTGCAAGAGAAAAAAAAGTTCAGTTCAAAACTTGGCACTAATAAAAAAAAACGCTTAGGATCACAGGTGTTATGTTTTGTGAAAACTACAAATTTTACTTCGTAAAACCCGGTTTTTCAGGTAAGAAAGGTACAGAATGAGTGAGAAAACGGTGAGCAGCACGAGCAACTCCCTCGCCGATGAGAAGTCGGTATATCCTGTTCCCGACTGGGCTGTTCGGCCTCCCAGAGGATTTCACCTGGACGTCCTCAAGAATGATCAACTTATACAGGTCTGCTACCGCTTTGTTACTTGAAACGAAACATGATTTCTTTATCGAGTTTTTGTTTTTAAATTGGTGTCTGGGCTCTTATATACTCACGGGCATACTATACCCCAGACAGTGCGGAAAGGCATTTTTTGTGATACGGTCTCGTTCGCCTAAGCCGTACGGCCTCGTTGGCGTAGACTTTTACTAAGCCTAAGCGTTTTTTAATGTAAAAATAGTTTTAATGTAAAAAATTTTTTTAATGTGAACATTTTTTGATGTAATAAATTTTTTGTAAATTTTTTTTCAAGAATCGGAGTCTCTGATGCTCAAAATGATCACATATGAAGAAAATTTTCGAAACCGGAGCGTTTAAAGCCAAGTTTTCGTCTAGTATTCCAATGTCTGCGTCTTGGGTATGCCCGTGAGTATATAAGAGCCGGTATCTGTTACGATTTTTTAGTACTTCGTTCATGAATTCTCTAAAGATGATGTACAAGGTGCGGCACAAATATGAAAAAAAGTTTTTTGTTGTTGTTGAGAATAACAAGAGCAATCGAGAACATTTTATGAAAATTTATTAATAACATTGTTTTAATTGACATATCGGAATATTATTTGAATCGGCTTACTCATCGGCGAATGACTTCGCGGAGACGTTCGGGGTACATAGTGACGACAGACCACAGGTATTGAGGCAATAAATCGTTCAAGTATTCAACAAGGGCTTCCTTAAACGAATCAGAACTTCGGTGGTGAGTAGCACACTTTTTGGCCTCAATTTTTTTCTAAATTGCGAAGTCGAGAGGATTCAAGTCATGCGAGTAAGGATTCAAGTCATGCGAGTAAGCAGGTCGTTCTTCTTTGTAAATAATCGCACGCAGAGCCGTTTTGTACCAGTCTTGTAACGATTTCGCCGTATGCAATAAGGGCATGATGATAAAAGATATAATAATATCCATGAAAGTGAGCATCGGCCCACGGTTTCAGAGCCTCTTGTACCACTGTTTAGAGGTAGACCTGCCGATCCAACTTGACGTCCTGCTCGATGAAGACCAGTGTACACTTTCCACTTGCGCAGATTGCGACCCAGACCAGAACACTGGGTAAATGTTAAGTCCTATCCAATATTCTACCTCCATTGTCTGCTTATGTCGGTAATTTTGCCGCATGTTTTTGTGGGTTGAATTCCTGTTCCACTGGGAAAATCGTCGCTGAAGATTGCGCAATGCTCGCCGTTGCGGGGACGTGACAACAAACGGCAAGCTTTCTTATTTCTTGCTTCTCTATTTTGTCCATGGCCTCGCACGCTTGCGAACAAGACGCGATATTTATACCCAAGCGAACACTTCGATATATTAATCTCTTCGATAAGCCGTGGTCTTTGCCCAATTTTTGCATGCATCTTTCCGGGTTTCGTTTTATCCTCTTTTGGTTCTTAGTTACGAAATTTGTTGATGTTCAAGTGGTCGGTCGTCCAGAACGAGCACAGTCCTTGAATTCCTTGGTCTCTTGAAATCGTTCAGCTGTTCGGTAAACAACTGACGGCTTCATTCCAAGCGCTCGCGCGATGTTCATTAAATAGCATTTCTCACCACGGATGGCGAAGGTTGCGCTGCGTAATTCACTGGCAGGCAGGGGTTAAATTTTCATGTTAGACCTTCTGCCGGCGTACCTCTGTTTTTCCAAATCACAAGGGGGGACCCTAGAATCAGCATATGACTTGGACACTCAAAAATATGTTTTCAAATTGGCCATTTTCAACCGAAACTTTTCTTTGCCTTATTTGTGCCACACCCTGTGAAACATGGAAAAACCCCTCTAAAATGGTTTTTTATTAGATCGCATTCAACGATTAAAAAAATTGTGCGTTGATATATGTATATATTAAAAAAAAAATATATATATATGCATTTATAATTCATAAATAATAACATGTATGCATAAGCGCCTTGCATGCATTCATTGGTTCTATCGTTAGTGCCTTTCAATTGTCTTCAAACTAGCTGTTTTTGGCAAAGAAGTAAAGAATCATTTTTTCTCAACTAAGTGTTCTCGAACCTATCCCCCTCAACCTTCCACCGAAGCAATTCAAAGTTACATGGAATAAATGAAATGAAAGTGCAAGAGCCCTGGACAGGTTAAACGAAATGTTGGCTAGAAAAGTTTCAGTCAGAGCTCACAGAGCTTATTAAATTCTCCTCGGATTCTCGCTTGGTCCCCCAGTTTTTTACTCGAAAAGAAACTATTAAAGACGTTAATCTTTAAAAAAAACTAATTTTTTTTAAAGTTACAAATGTTAAACTTGAGCTTCGGCTACGAACAAAAAAACAAGGATGAACTGAATACGTGAGACACATCAAAAAATTTTATGGCTAACCCTTCCTCCCCCCTTACCCTATAGTCGCCTGGTCACCCACCCCCCCTACCCTACATATAGTCGCCTGGTCACCCACCCCCCTACCCTACATATAGTCGCCTGGTCACCCACCCTTCCTACCCTATAGTCGCCTGGTCACCCACCCCCCTACCCTATAGTCGCCTGGTCACCCACCCTTCCTACCCTATAGTCGCCTGGTCACCCACCCCCCTACCCTATAGTCGCCTGGTCACCCCCCTTCCTACCCTATAGTCGCCTGGTCACCCACCCTTCCTACCCTATAGTCGCCTGGTCACCCACCCCCCTACCCTATAGTCGCCTGGTCACCCAGCCTTCCTACCCTATAGTCGCCTGGTAACCCACCCCCCCCTACCCTATAGTCGCCTGGTCACCCCCCTTCCTACCCTATAGTCGCCTGGTCACCCACCCTTCCTACCCTATAGTCGCCTGGTCACCCACCCCCCTACCCTATAGTCGCCTGGTCACCCAGCCTTCCTACCCTATAGTCGCCTGGTCACCCACCCCCCTACCCTATAGTCGCCTGGTAACCCACCCCCCTACCCTATAGTCGCCTGGTCACCCCCCTTCCTACCCTATAGTCGCCTGGACACCCACCCTTCCTACCCTATAGTCGCCTGGTCACCCACCCCTACCCTATAGTCGCCCGATCACCCACCCTTCCTACCCTATAGTCGCCTGTTCACCCACCCCCTACCCTATAGTCGCCTGGTAACCCACCCCCTACCCTACATATAGTCGCCTGGTCACCCACCCTTTCTACCCTATAGTCGCCTGGTCACCCACCCCCCTACCCTATAGTCGCCTGGTAACCCACCCCCCTACCCTACATATAGTCGCCTGGTCACCCACCCTTCCTACCCTATAGTCGCCTGGTCACCCACCCCCCTACCCTATAGTCGCCTGGTAACCCACCCCCCCCCTACCCTATAGTCGCCTGGTCACCCCTTCCCCCTTCCTACCCTATAGTCGCCTGGTCACCCGCCCCCCCTACCCTATAGTCGCCTGGTTACCCGCCCCCCTACCCTATAGTCGCCTGGTCACCTTCCCGGAAAAGAGTTTTTTTTAGCACATCCTGGTCAGCTATGGTCAAAAAAGCAAAAAAAACTTCGGATTCATTTATGTTTCGTTATTAAGTTTCCTATACTCTTTGCATATTTGCAGAAGCTTATGATCGACGAGAAGAAAGCTTATTACTTCGGCAGAAACCCTAAACAGGTTCGCACATTTAATCAATGGTTTCTTCACCGCTGAACAATAACTTGTTCAAGTGGTCTTCAGAATGGAAGAACTATTAAGGGTTGCATTCCTGGCTTGGTAGAACACTTGATAGAACAACTTGATATATCTATAACCACAAAAAGGTTTGATAGCTCATAATTTCCATTTGGATAGTACAATTGATGTGCAAGATAGTACAATTGATGTGCAAGATAGTACAATTGATGTGCAAAATTTTTAGTCTAAGCCAATTGATTAAGTTATCAATTTACAGCATTCAAGCTTTATGACTTTGAGTATGACTTTATGACTATGACGAGATGAGCTGTATGACTTTGAGTATGACTTTATGACTATGACGAGATGAGCTGTATGACTTTGAGTATGACTTTATGACTATGACGAGATGAGCTGTATGACTTTGAGAAACATAGAACCTCTTAGGCAATGGAAAAAGAGGTGTTTATCTTATCCACACTGCACGTGAAATTCACGCGCAACTGTTTGCGTTATCCAAAAAAAGTTAGTTTTAGAAATTTCTGATCGTATGAGGATCTTCATTTTTCATCGCTCGCTTCTGGTCTCATTCCAATTTTTCGCCTTCGTTTTTCTCCCCCCATTATTGGTATTTTTGATATACCCGCTTCTTTTGCTCGTGATAAAACTAAGCTGAAAAGATCCTAATTCCAGGTAGATATCGCTGTAGACCACGCATCTTGTTCGCGCGTCCACGCCCTCCTACTTTACCACGGCAAACTGAAGAGATTTGGAATCGTCGACCTTGGAAGCAGTTCGTCGATTCATTTTGGGCGCGACAGAAAGATTTTTTGATGAAATTATTTCAGAAAGGCTCTTAACCATGTCTCATGGCTGCATATCGTGACTATGGTTTTTCTTAATGCCTTCTGACTAAATGTGATGACTATGGTTCTAAACTAAGCATCTTGATTGATGAATTGCTTGAAAGGTCATGGGACATTCATCGGCAACGTAAGAATCACTCCTCTTCAATGTGTTTTTGTGGAAGAAGGAGCTACTTTCCATCTGGGAGCTTCTACCAGAAGGTTGCTACGACATTTTTTAGTCTTGCAAACAGGGTTTTTCAGTGTGCAAGAAAAGTGTACAGTTGCCCGCCGAAGACAGAAAAAATTATTTTCACATAAGGGTCCTCCTTTATGTGAAATTAATTTGGGGGGGGGAACAGAGGCCCGCTGACAGGTCTGACATGACTTCTAAACCCCTGGTTGCAAACGCTTCATTAACGGTGCATATCTTTTTTCGCTTCAACTTTCTCACTAGTTCATCCGTTATTTTACTCTGGTTGTTGTTTATGATTGTTACCTAAATCGTTTACTATTGTAAAGATCGGTTACAGTAACTCATTAATAACACCGAACGTATCCGCTTGAGATACGTTATACGAGAGAAAGTGGAGATGAAGTCTGGTGGAGCCGGAGACGACGAAGATGAAGAGAAAGAGAAGATTCCCGTCGACCAAGAATTGGAGGTCATTCTATTGCCTTGTATTTTGTATGCACCTCTTTCTTAGTCTCACGTCTTACTTCTTTTCAATATAAATTCCTCTTGTGTATACATCATCATACATATATACATATACATGTATATATACATGATGATGAGTGTTGCCCGTGCGGTTCCTTTGGCGTTGAAAGGGGGTCCCTCTAATGAAAAAATGATGATTGTTGCCCGTGCGGTTTTTTTGGCGTTGAAAGGGGGCATAGCTCAACAAACGCGCTAAATTTCTCCCGGTCGCACGCCACGCCTAATCTTCGAGAAAGAAAATTATTTCACTTAGCTGTGGTCACTAAAAACCGGCTAACTCTCTTCGCGTTTGTGTGATGCTTAGAAAATGTCCCATAAAGGCTAGGTTTAAACTTTGTACGCATAATGACTGCCTTTTTGACATGTTCAACGATTTTTATTAACTACCGGGTATACAATTTGGCAAAATCGGGAAAAAATTCTTGTTGTGTCGCCCGGTCGCCCG
Source organism: Allodiplogaster pararmata (assembly GCA_964056735.1). Taxonomy (NCBI): domain Eukaryota; kingdom Metazoa; phylum Nematoda; class Chromadorea; order Rhabditida; family Diplogasteridae; genus Allodiplogaster; species Allodiplogaster pararmata. The sequence goes on along the minus strand of OZ057407.1, from coordinate 37,703,380 downwards.
CCCGAAAATATATTTTCCAGCAAATCCTGGTGAGCTATGAAAGGGGGTCCCTCTAATGAAAAAAAAAGAGAGTGGGTTGTGACTGTGTACGAGCAATGCTCGTGTAGGCCCTTTTTGAAGGGGTTTCCTCTTGGGATAGTTTGGTTGAAGATCCTTTGGGTCCGAGTTTTCTCGTCAGTGATAACATTGAACAAGTTATCCATGTCAGTGATAACATTGAACAGTGATAACAAAAAAAAAAAAAAAACAAAAAAAAAGGAGAGTATTAAAAAAAAAAAAAAAATTAAGAGAGAGAGGAAAGAGAGTGTGGGCTTATAACGCTGGAGGGTCGAGAGCTTCGACGACTTCCTCCAGTGTCTCGCGAAGGAAGATCTACCCGTTGGGCAAGACAACAACAACAACAGTTTTCTCGTCCACACACGCACCACCGCTTGTAGGCGATCTTCTTCGCGTGCTATATATATATACATCATCATGTATTCCTCTTCTTTTCAATTTCTTTTCTTACCGTTTCTTACCACCCGCAAATAAGGCCGTTTCTTACCACCCGTTTCTTACCAAAGGCCGTTTCTTACCAAAGGCCGTTTCTTACCAAAGGCCGTTTCTTACCAAAGGCCGTTTCTTACCAAAGGCCGTTTCTTACAAAGGCCGTTTCTTACAAAGGCCGTTTCTTACCACCCGCAAATAATTGGGTAGATCAAACATAAAAGTCATGAGGGAGTGACAGACTTTGAAAAGAGACCGAGAGTGTTAAGTCATTTTTAATTTGCATTTTAGCACTTTAAAGGAACGCATAGATTTTACTCGAAGTTTGGGTTGAATAAACAAGAGAACGAACGAACGGTTGAATAAACACCCCGAAGCTACCAACCTTTTCGCCAAACAAGCTGTCAAGACCCCTGATCGATCTAACAGGAGAACGCACCGCTGGACCTCGAACCTTGAGTAGTCCGACGTCCCAGTCGTCACAGTTGACGAAGTGAAGACAGCAATGAAGAAAATGAGACCATGGATCTCGACGGAATCTGTCCTCTTATGGTTAAAAAGGCTGGCGAACAGTGTGCAAGATGCTTTGCAATACTCTTTAATTGCTCACTCAGCACCGGCATCATACCTTCGGCCTGGAAGACGGCCAGAGTTATCACGATTCCGAAGCCAGGGAAGGACCTCACGTCGGTTAAAGGCTACAGACCGATCTCAATTTTGTCCCCTGTGGTCAAACTCCTCGAGAGAATCATCCTCCCCCACATCACAGAAGAAGTTGAGTTGGAAAACTGGCAACATGGCTTCAGAAAAGGACGCTCGACCACGACAGCCTTGATGGACATAACGGGTCACATAACCAATGGTATCAACCAACGGCTCCCTCCACATCGCACAGTGATGGTTGCGCTCGACCTCACCTCGGCAGATGATCTGGTCAACATTTCTCGCCTGTGTCACACTCTCGCCGAAACGTCCATCTCCAGAGGCCTCGTTAGATGGCTCTCCAGCTATCTACGGGGGAGAGCCATCCGTGTGGACTTCAGAAATTGCCTCAGCCGCCAGCAAACCTGCTACGCAGGAGTTACTCAGGGGGGGAATTCAGTCCTTCCTTGTTCAACATATACTTGAATGGGCTGCCGAAACCTTCCGAGACGATCAAACTGGTCGGGTATGCGGATGATCTGACAATACTGGCCTCTCACCCTGACTGGAGAGTTTGAGCTGACAGACTGAACACCTACCTCCCAGCCCTCACCAGCCATCTTGGTGAACTAAAGATGGACATTTCGGCAGCTAAATCCAGTGTAACGCTCTTCACCACCAACACGAAGGAATGTCGAGAAGTACCAGAAGTTGTGATCAACGGTGAGCCACTTCCTCCAAGTAGAACCCCAAAAATCCTTGGTGTCACCTTGGACCAGATGGGAACCTACCGTCAACACGCCGAAGGACTAAAGACAAGGGCAACGAAAAGATTGAATGTCCTCCGAGCAATCGCAGGAAGAAAATGGGGACAGAAGACCGAAACAATGCTGAACACCTACAAAGCAACCACAAGAGCAGTCTTGTCTTACGCAGCACCCATCTACTCGCCCCAACTTGCCGAATCACATTGGACTACCTTTTAATTGCGGACACTCAGCACCTGGCATACGAGAGCAAACTTCTTCCAGTCAAAGAACACAACCTCATGCTCAGCAAACAATTCCCCACCAAGGCCAGGCCTTAGCCCAACCATCCATCTCAACGCATCTGCACTGAAGCAAAACCTCCCAGTGCAGTCAGAAAGCACGCCAAAGACATAGACATATTATTAGGTGATTCGGACTATAAAGTGGCCCTCAGAAAAATACACACGGAGACCGTCAGAGATTTTCTTAGAAATAGTCGACCCAACCCAGTTCTGGGAACTAAACCTCCTAGAATACATAAGTCCACGTCCCAACTATCCAGAGAAAATCAGATAACTCTGTCCCAATTGCGTAGCGGCCACTCTAGTTTCCTCAACAGTTACCTCCATCGTATAGGGGTCAATGAATCTCCCCTCTGCCCACTGTGTAGGATAGAGCCGCATACTTCGAGACATATTTTTTCGTGTCGCTGTAACCCCACTTTACTTAGCCCTATCGACCTTTGGTATAGGCCGCACTCGGTTGTTGATTTCATGTTCAATTAAATCTCTCCAAAAAAAAAGGAGAAAAAAAAGGAGAGTCAAAAAAAAAGAGAGAGGAGAGAGAGAGTGTGGGCTTGTAACGCTGGAGGGTCTAGAGCTTCAACGACTTCCTCCAGTGTCTCGCGAAGGAAGATCTACCCGTTGGGCAAGACAACGACAACAACAATAAACACCCCAATCATAACTGTACCCTTAATTATTAGATATTCCTAAAGTTATAACTTTTCTTCGAGTTCAGTTTTGACATACAGGGATGACTTATGCTGCTTTAATTCTAGTTTTTCTTTCTCATTTAGCTCACAATCACGTTTAATTTGTAAACGTATCAAAAAGCGATGATATTAGAAAGATCCGATGAGAAACAAAACAACTCCTCTATTAGAAATTAGAAAGATCCGATGATATTAGAAAGATCCGATGAGAAACAAAACAACAAACAAGAAACAAAGAAACAAAACAACAAGAAACAAAACAAAACAAACAAAACAAAACTAAAACAAACAAAACAAAACAAGAAACAAAACAAACAAAACAAAACTACTCCGGAAACAACTTCTCCACGCGCAACGGCGTAGGCATCGTAGCTGACACCAAGCTTCTTTCATCGGTTACGGAAGTCTGTCATATTTCAGATCGATTGATGTTCTTATCACTCGACTGGAAAGGCAGAGTTTTTAAAGTGATCAGTGCCTACGCCCCGCAAGCAGGATGTTGTGAGTCTGAAAAGGAAAAATTCTGGGACGCTCTCGATGACATCACAAGGCAGTTTTCATCAGAGGAAACCATACTTATTGGAGGTGACTTGAACGGACACGTGGGAAAAACCGCGGATCAGCATAAGAGAGCTCACGGAGGAAAAGGATATGGCAAAGTCAACGAAGATGGGACGAAAATTATTCACTTCGCGGAGGAACATGATCTTTCAATCTGCAACACATTCTTTCAGAAACGGGATTCCCATCTCGTCACGTACTGCAGTGGTGGAAGATCATTTCAAATTGATTACTGGCTCACACAGAGGAACAACCTGAAGCTTGTTGTCAACTGCAAAGTGATTCCCAGCGACAACGTCACCTCCCAGCACCTACCGGTTGTCATCGACCTCCGTTACTCTCATAAGCCGTGCAAAGTCGATCCTATAAACGAGATATCCAGGATAAAATGGTGGAAATTCAACGACAATAAACTGCGCTTCATGCACCAAGTCCACTCTAAATTTCTCCCTCACACTCTCGAAAGAACATACCCAGAATCTACTGAAATGCACTGGAAATTCCTACGAGACAATATAAAAGAGATCGGAGAAGCAACCTTGGGCAGGACGAAGCCAGGTTGCAAACGCATTGTCGACAAAGAAACCTGGTGGTGGAATGAAATCGTTCAAGCTGCGGTAAAGTTGAAGAAATCAGCTCTTAAGCAATGGAAAATTTCCAGATCGGAGGATGATCGAGCCAAATATATCTTTGCAAAAAGAGATGCAAAGAGAAGCGTAGCTAAATCTCGATCTATCGCTACTATGGAGATATATAACAAGCTTGACACGCCTCAAGGAGAGAAAGAAATTTTCCGAATTTGCAAAGCCAGAGCTACAGCAGCGAAGGACATCACCCACGTCAGACTCATAAGGGACCAGAACGGAAAACTTCTGCGCTCGAATAGCGACATATGTCATCGTTGGAAAGAATATTTCGAACACATATCCAACATTGAGTTCGATCATCCACCAATTCCTTTATCTCTCCCAACAGAAGAACCAGTTCCCATGATTACGGAAGAAGAGGTGAGAAAAGCGCTGAAAAGAATGAAGCCAGGAAAAGCCTGTGGACCAGACGATGTTTCATCAGTTGCATGGAAACTAGCAGGAGACTGTGGAGTTTACCACCTCGTCGAGCTATTCCAGAAAGCTACGATTCGTCAGGAGTATCCTGAAGATTGGAGCATGTTAACCACCATTCCAATCTACAAAGGCAAGGGAGATGTTACCGATTGCGCCAACTACCGTCCCATCAGACTTATGCCTCACACAACTATACTCCTGGAAAAGATCATCGAAGCACGCTTACGTGAGATCACCAACACAAGTGTGAATCAATGTGGCTTCGTGAAAGGAAAAGGGACGACAGATGCGATCTTTGCCATCCGCTTATATCTAGAAAAACACCGAGAGAAGGCGAAATCTGTCCACTGTGCTTTCTTGGACCTAGAAAAGGCCTTTGACAGGATCCCCCATGATCTCATATGGTTTTCCCTTCGTGATCATTTGGTGCCAGAAGAATACATCAGGTGGATACAAATGATGTATGCCAACCCCAGGAGCGTCGTTAGGTCACCAGCAGGAAATTTTGAGCCATTCCAAATTTCTGTGGGAGTTCATCAAGGATCCACACTCTCGCCTTTGCTGTTCATCTTATTCATGGACACAATAACCAGAGACCTCCAGCGAGACCCACCGGAGACACTCCTGTACGCCGACGACATCGTCTTATGCTCGGAGACAAGAGAAGATCTCGAACGTCAAGTGGTAAAATGGAATGATCGCTTTGCGGAGTACGGACTACGACTCAATGCATTGAAGACCGAGTATCTTGAAGCTGGAACATCGAGTACAATCCAAGACCCAAGCTCCATAAAAGTACACAACACTGAGCTAAGGAAAGTCGAGCACTTCAAGTATTTGGGTTCTCAAATATCCACAGATGGGGACCCAACAGCCGCTTTCAGTGCCAGAATCAACGCAGCATGGCTCAAATGGAGGGAATCGACTGGTATCCTATACGACAGACGCATGTCTGATCGACTGAAAAGTAAGATCTATAAATCAGTCGTACGACCAGTTGCTCTATATGGACTCGAATGCACTCCTTCAACAGCAAAGACCCAGCAGATGCTCCATGTAATGGAAATGAAGATGTTGTAATGTAATGTTGTAAAATAAATGTAAGATGTTGTAATGTTGAGATGGAGCCTCGGAGTCAACCGGAAAGACATGATTCGCAACGAAACGATAAGAGCTCGTTTAGGAGTTGCCCCATTACCCGAAAAACTCAGAGAGTCAAGGCTTAGGTGGTACGGACACATGCTGAGATCCAATCCTGACTCCGTTTCCAAGTCTGCTTGGAACATAGAAATCCAGGGTAGAAGACCAAGAGGTAGACCGAAGCTTAGATTGAGAGACACCATAGAACAAGACATGGCGGCTATCGGGCTGATAGCCGAAGACGCCTCGAATCGTATGATGTGGCGAAGTGCTATCTACACAGCGGACCCCGCTCTTCAGCGGGAATAACGCTAGGAAGAAGAAGAAGAAGATGAGAAACAAATTGCAGAACTTGACGGAGTACAACACGGCAGTGAATAGGCGAGTGCCGCACATTCTCATTTCTCTCGAAGAATGCAGAAGAAAGAAGAGAAAAAGAGGGAATGTCGCTTTCATAGAAGAAGAGGAAGTTATCAATCCAGGTTAATCATTTCTGCATTTGTTTCAGCTCAGTTTCATATTTAAAATGCATAGTTAACCAAATGTCTACCACGACTGTTGGAATTTTTTTTTAAAGAATGACCGCTTTTCTAGCGGGGGAGTCTGGAATAATGAGAAGTCAGCTAAAAGTTGAGAGCGAAGAAGGGAAATCTAGTCACTATTCTGTTGTTGTTGCCGGCAAACGTCTCGCATCGAAGAGAGTCGGCTATGGAGAGCCGCTCTTTCCCCTTCTCTCTTTTTTATTCTAGATTCTTCATTATTATCTAGTCATTATTCATCATTCTTAAGATTATCAGATTCTTCATTATCATTATCTAGTCATTATTCTAGACTTCAGCGCTCGAAAAACGGTAAAAATTTTTGAAATTCTCAACAGTGCTGATGACGAATGCTAACATCTCACCCGTACTAGCTTTGATCATTAGCTAAAAGGATGGTTGTCTACAGATAAAGAGAAAACTTGCTTATTAGTGAATATTGAATCACATCAGTGCTGTAGGATATATGTATGCTCTGTTAGCACACAATTTATTTTTCTGTTGCTTTTTTCTAATCTCCATCATACTCCTGAAGGTGCGGTTTCCTTACCATCAAGTTGAACATCCACCAGTTTCTTTGGCTTTAATGATTAACAGTCTGCAATAAATGATCCGCTTTCACGGTTTTTTAAAATCATTTTTTCTTGTTGTCAAAAAGAAAATTGTCTCATTTGCAGAAGACGTCGATCCGACGATTGGTCGGTTTCGGAATCTTGTCACGACTGCTTATATCTCGACGAACTCGGGCAAGCGACTAGCCAAAGACGAGAATGTGACAGGTTTCGGACGAGTTCTGTAGTTTGTATGTAAATATTCTGTAGTTTGTAGTCTTATCTCAAAAAATTTCAAACAAATCTTTTTTTCGTATCAGATGTGACGATTCGATATGGTTGGGTGATTTGCCAAGAGCTGTTTTGTTATGCATAGTTTTACCTACATATTCAAAAAAACTGTTTATTGGCATTTATATTGACCTACAGAGTCTGCCTGTTTCAGCTCCTAAGAAGATTATTCGTGCAGAACGGAATATGGCGCGGTATGCGGAGCCGATGAGCAGTTCCCTTGGAGGTTAGTGCCGTTACTTATCAAATTATCAAACTAGACTAGAACTTTTCGAACGAAGTTCAAATCACAGAACTAGAGACGCTAGTGCAGCTCCGCTGGTAAGCATTTACGGCAAAACTAGCGATCTAAGCTCGTTTTTTTGTTGAGTTTTTGGACATAACGTGACTGACCTAAGTGAGCGACATAGGCACACAGTTTTTCAAAAAAAAAATTTCAGTTTTTGTTTTTTTCATTTTTTTGGGAATTTTCTTGGCCATATTATTTCAATTCTTTATTCCGCTTGAAACAAAACATAATGTTAAGTGACGAAACAGATGACTCTGTCACAAAAAAAGTGAATTCAGTGAAGGTTATGGAAAGTGAGATCTAAATATGACAAGAACAATGAGGAACATTACATTTTAGGAAAATAGGAAAGCACACAAAAAAAATCAAAGAAAGCAAAGCTTGTATCTTCAGTTATGAACTATTCATCAGCAATTAAGAACTATTCATCCGCAATAATAACTTGAAATTCCAAAAATTCAACTCACTCTTTATCATTCGAGAGCTAACCGAGAACACAAATATAATGGAAAAAAGAGGAGAAACAAAAACAAAACATTTGAAGAAACAAAGCACTTGAATTAAAAATGTATTCTAGAGTTGGTGACAATGGTCTCACAATCAAGCTTGATAAGTTCATTTCTAAAAATGCTAGAAGAGCTTGTAGAAACCAAAGAACAAGGTAACTTATTCCAGACATTAATCATTCTTGAGGCACAAGTGCTTGTTCTGCTTTGATATTAACACGGCAAGCATATTCTGTAGTTATTCGATTCTCTCAGCGAATAAGGCGATGGGCAAAGTTTAAACATATTTGAGTAATCTACTTGAATATTTCCGTGCAGACATTTATGGATGAACACAAGATCGGCCACATGTCTTCTATATTCAAGCGAGGAGATGGAAAGAAAATTCAGTCTAGCAACATAACTCATTTTGGGTAATCCCGCCCTTTGTAGTAACCTTCGTGTAAATGATCTTTGCACTTTTTCTATGCAGTTAACGAGACCGATAGTTACTGGGGACCATACCTCACTCCCATATTCAATAAGGGGTCTTATGTATGTGGTGTATATTCTGAGCAGAACTTTAATTGATTTGGTTTTAAAGGCTCTAAAGATCATGTTTATACATTTTTGGGACTTTAGGGAGGTTAGTTCAATATGTTTAGAGAATGTGATATCTTCCTGAAATGTAATGCCAAGATCTTTCACTAATGAAGTAGTTGGTATGATATTGTCTTCTAGGTTATATGTTACTTTTGGATTCCTAGGACCACAGTGCATGATAAAGCATTTTGGAGTTGATATCACAAGTCCCCAGGTCAGTGAGTAATCGGAAATGGAATCCAGACTTTTCTGAAGAGAGTCTCTGTTTTTGGAAAAAAAAATTCTACTACTCCGAAAGCATGTTGTGTGAGTTGAAACCACTAACCGACGGCCAAGGGTTAGAAAAGAACTTCCGGATCGACCTGAAAACTATTTTCGAAACGAATGATACTCAGTTTTGCCTTCAAATTTTATGATAGGTTGGGTAGAGCAATTAGGGTTCAATGGAGCGAATTTGAAAGAAAAAGATCTCGTTAGCCTAAGCCGTACGGCCTCGTTATCGTAACCTTTTGCCTAAGCCTAAGCGTTTTTTAATGTAAAATTCATTGCTGAAATTAACTTAAATCAGCAATACTGCTTTGTTTACAAACTGCGGTATTTTTAGTGCGCGTAATTTACCAGAAACTAACTCACGAACATGTTTTGTGATATTGACCATGTTCAGCTATTATTCACTGTTTTTATTCGCTTAGGCTTAGGAGAAGGTTACGCTAACGAGACCTTAATAGCTTAGGCTAACGAGACCGTATCGAAAAAATTAGTCATAAATCTGTGACTCCGCCTCCTGATGGGGAGAGGACTGGAGCCGACGTCGATCTGGAGAAGTACCGATCGAAACTCTGAGTGTGAAAAAATTAGTCCTAAATCTGTGACTTTGCCTCCTGATGGGGAGAGGACTGGAGCCGACGTCGATCTGGAGAAGTACCGATCGAAACTCTGAGTGTGAAAAAATTAGTCATGAATCTGTGACTCCGCCTCCTGATGGGGAGAGGACTGGAGCCGACGTCGATCTGGAGAAGTACCGATCGAAACTCTGAGTGTGAAAAAATTAGTCATAAATCTGTGACTCCGCCTCCTGATGGGGAGAGGACTGGAGCCGACGTCGATCTGGAGAACTACCGATCGAAACTCTGAGTGTGAAAAAATTAGTCATAAATCTGTGACTCCGCCTCCTGATGGGGAGAGGACTGGAGCCGACGTCGATCTGGAGAACTACCGATCGAAACTCTGAGTGTGAAAAAATTAGTCATAAATCTGTGACTCCGCCTCCTGATGGGGAGAGGACTGGAGCCGACGTCGATCTGGAGAAGTACCGATCGAAACTCTGAGTGTGAAAAAATTAGTCATAAAAATCTGTGACTCTGCCTCATGATGGGGAGAGGACTGGAGCCGACGTCGATCTGGAGAAGTACCGATCGAAACTCTGAGTGTGAAAAATTTAGTCATGAATCTGTGACTCCGCCTCCTGATGGGGAGAGGACTGGAGCCGACGTCGATCTGGAGAAGTACCGATCGAAACTCTGAGTGTGAAAAAATTAGTCATGAATCTGTGACTCCGCCTCCTGATGGGGAGAGGACTGGAGCCGACGTCGATCTGGAGAACTACCGATCGAAACTCTGAGTGTGAAAAAATTAGTCATAAATCTGTGACTCCGCCTCCTGATGGGGAGAGGACTGGAGCCGACGTCGATCTGGAGAACTACCGATCGAAACTCTGAGTGTGAAAAAATTAGTCATAAAAATCTGTGACTCTGCCTCATGATGGGGAGAGGACTGGAGCCGACGTCGATCTGGAGAAGTACCGATCGAAACTCTGAGTGTGAAAAATTTAGTCATAAATCTGTGACTCTGCCTCCTGATGGGGAGAGGACTGGAGCCGACGTCGATCTGGAGAAGTACCGATCGAAACTCTGAGTGTGAAAAAATTAGTCATAAATCTGTGACTCCGCCTTCTGATGGGGAGAGGACTGGAGCCGACGTCGATCTGGAGAAGTACCGATCGAAACTCTGAGTGTGAAAAAATTAGTCATAAATCTGACCCTTGGCCGTCGGTTAGTGGTTTTCATTCAGATATCATGCTTTCGCTGTAGTACATAGGGCCAAGAAAACTCAAGATCAAAAAAAATTTCTGAAAAAGTCTTTTCTCAAAAAGCTGAAAATTGTGTGCCTACGTCGCTTACTTAGGTCACGTTATGTCCAAAAAACTCAAAAGTTTTGAAATCTAAAGCGTGGTTTTGCCGCAGATGCTTACCAGTAGAACTGCACTAGCGCCGAACTAGATATTAAAATACCGGATTGAACTCATAAGGACTGACTGAATGAATGACTTTTGTACCAAAGTTTTGACTAATCGCGTACAGGAATCGCGCTGAATTCCGCCCCCGATCTCGATCTATACATGGAAGGTTTGAAAGCAAAAAGTGCGGTACATGTGTACGGGCCATCATCTGGTCCCGCAGCAGGGCTCGACAGTGATGAGCCGCACAAGAAGAAGTACGCCAAGGAGGCATGGCCTGGGCGCAAACCAGGCGCGCTCTGAGCAGAGCATTTTGGCGCATATCGGGTGCGTTTCTTCGCTCATGTTTTGACGAAAAAGTCTAGGATGATATTCTGTGTAACTAAAACTTTTGTTATGTAGTTAATTATTGAAAATTTGACATTTTATCGAGAACATGTTACGAATAATAATTTTCGAAAGAATATTAATAAGTGACTTTTTTGATGAATTGTCTAATTCAGTTTTAGATTGATTTTAAAGCCAATGTTAAGTGATGCAGTTCATCTCTGAACACATTTAAGGAAAAGGAAAGTATGACTTTTTTATACAATAGCTAGGTTTGGTCCATTGTGTTACTACGTTATGAAGCGATCTCATCCATTTTGATTGTAGCCGAGCTGTTTCAATTTTACTAACATCGAGCTCCATCATGTTTCTCTGGTAATATTGTTGTCGTGCGGTTCATCATGATCGTTCCGTGCCCTTGAATCGGAAGCCTCGCCAAAGCTCTCACATTTGAAGGTGCCAGCCTTTCGAGGGGGGTAGGAACACATTTATAAAAAGAATGTTCACGAACATTCTTTTTCGGCGATTCAGTTATTAGTTGTTTTCCTTCAGACTCGATCAATCTTTCTGTTGTTCAGTCTTGGAAGCACAAATCATCTATGAAATCTGCAGTTTTCGATACACCGAAACCTTTTTTTAAGCAAATAATCAAATTTAGTTATAATTTTTTTCATTATTTACTGTTACACACAAAACTGTAAAGTTTTTATTCGAATAAAGGAAATTCTAATAACCAGTGAGCGCGTATGACATTTAATGATTTAATTCGTTCATTATTCAAAATTGTAAATTTATCATCGTCTTTAATAATTTAATGTTCCATTGTCATCGGTTTTGCCACTTTCGCATGTTTTGCATTTTACAAAGTCGAAATAACAAATAATATTAGAGACTTCTGCAAAAAAACATCGCAACATTCAAACAGCGTCTTGCCTAGCACAAAAAAAACCAGCTTAAATAGTAATACCGTATTTACAGTAAGAAAATACATGATACACGAATCACGGTATTGATGAGCAGGCCGTAAAATAAAAATGAACTAATATCCGGCCTTCTCATCCGCGTTCCCTTCAGTCATTCCAAGTGTATGAGTGGGACTCGTCGCTTTGGCTTCGAGGCATCGGTTGTTGCGTTCCTGCATTCACTTTTATTTAACTTGGGTTTCAGTCGAGTAGTTCAATTGACTTCCGAGTCTTATCCACAATCCAAGTCCCAGATCCATTGTTAACAAATATCTTCCTGTCTTTACCGTCCGTGAGTCCCATGCTTGTCTCACTCACTGTCTGCCTGTCTCGTCTCCGTTATTTACCCATGAAGCCTACACTTACTTGTTCCCTTTCGCTATAGATTGTAACTCATTTTTGCATCTTATATTATACCTTTCCAGTTTGATGTGATATATTTTCACGTATATTTCACCTTTTTAAGACCTACCACGCAAGACCATTAAATATCAGTGTTACCTACCACGCAAGACCAAAAAAATAACACCAATCGACAAAATCACCGACTTTTCCCCCTCCTTCTCTGCGTTTTCTTCCTCTTTATCCTTCGACTCGTTGCTCTGTGTCTCTGCTTCTTTCTTGTCATCTTCGTCTTGCGTCTGACCTTCCTCTTTCTTGGCTTTACCGAAAAACTTGAGAAGTGAAGGCGTGTTATGCGGCGTTGCGGTTACTCCTTCTTTCAGCCTGAGGGGGGAGCGGACCGAAGACTTTGACTCTTCTGCAATGACAATATTCCATTATGTAGATTTGTCCGGTTTGAGAAGGGGGAGGGCGAAAGGAAAAGTATGATTTCGGTGAAGGGGTCGCACTTCATAAGCCTAAGCATGATAAGCTTAAACCTAAGCCTGACGAAAGTAATCACTAATATAGATAACAGAGCTCAATTGTTTTTTTTAAAAGAAAACTTTTAGAAACAAGCTCAATTTTTAGAAAACTTGGAGAGAAGAATCACAACTGTGGCTGGCATTGATCTGAAGATACTTGGTAGACCATTCAGCGTTTAAACAATTTCGAAGAGTCCCCGAAATAAATTGATTGGTACCTTTTACATAAAATTCAGGCAGACCACCATCATACCGAATCCTGACTTGTTCAGGTACACCCAACCTGTTATAATCGCGGCCTTCCTTTTAGGTGTAAGCTTGACCTTCTTTTTTTCCTCCACAAAAGACTCCTCGAACACGGGAATCTCTTCTAACTGAAAAATAAAGAATTCAAAATGATTTATGAAGCAAAACAATTCGATCACACCCAATACGGAATAACTTTGAGCACCTCGCTGAATGAATCATGAACTTCTAGTGAACTGCAGTTTGTATGCCTTTCTGAGCGATTTAGCCAACTGCTCGCTTCTGAGTAGGCTAGCCTCATACATCGAGCCACCCTTGAAACTACAACACCTCAAACTCAACTATCGTATTTTCTTGTGTTTACTGTACTCCTCACACTTTCTACAGCATCCTTACGTACTTATCGTGCTCCCCCACCAATTTAGTAATTTACAGTATGTCCTTGTGTCAATCGTACTTCTTACAATGTTGAAGCGAGTTACGGTATTTTTACAAGCCTACCGTATTCCTCACCTGTTCTCCCCAATACTCTATCTCGACGCGAATGAAAGAGCAGTAGCCCTCAAGGGAGGACACGCCCACCAAGCGACCATCCTCGCTCCAGAAAGCATCCGTAAGCTTGTTATAGTGGATGTTGTCAACGTATCTGGAAAAAAACTTTGAGGATACTTCCGAATCTCAAGCAGAATGTTTTCAGTACTGTAATCAAGTTAATTGTATTCTAGCTACTTCTCTTCTATTTAGAACACAGATGTATGAAATATGGCTGGGCTCGATCGATCCCGGTGGATTAGCTTTAGTTGACTTTATAGTTTAATCCAAATCTGTGTTGATACACAGAAGAGAAGATATTACTGAAAAAAGAAGATATAATTCTTTCTAGTTGGCGTGTGTTGAACCGGTCGCTTCTCTAAATGCCTGGCAAACGTTCCCCCATTACCCCTCCCCCTTGTAAACGATGCCCCGAATACGAGAAAAGACTTGATGAGATGATGGAAAAAATTACTCGACTCGAGAGTATAGTCGAGCAACTCGTCTCTCGTCTGTCTACGCTCCCTTCCTCGCCTGCCCCACTGTCACCATCGCCTATCCCCTCTCTCCTTTCTCTCCCCCCGCACATTCTCGCCTATGACGCCGCGGTTCGAGCGATGACTGTGGATCGGAAGATGATCGAAGAGAAAATGGAGAACATCGTGTGTGTTGGGCTCCCGGAGCGCGACAAGGATGAGTCAACGGATGCAGCGGATCAGGACTTTCTCAGAGCGCTCTCTCGGGAACTCAATCTCCCGGAGATAGCGACTGCTCGGTTCAGAAGGTTTGGTGACCCAGTCAAGAAGAGACGTGTTCTCAAGATTTTTCTTGGATCATCTTCTCTGAGAAATCAAATCTTGCAGCAAATTCGAAGAAGGCGCCCTGCCTGTCTTTCAGCTCTTCCGCACAGCTACATCAGGGAAGACTTGACGCGTGAGGGACTCGAGCTAGAACGGGAGATGAAGAGAGTGGCCAGGGAAAGGAATCAGATCCCTGGTGGTCAGAAGTGGAAGGTCGTTGGGACTTCTCTTATACCAGTGCGGACGTTCTCATCCTACCAACCACAGCCACCCGCAACTCCGATGAACACTATCTCGTCGCCGCAGAGTTCCGGTCCAGCTTCGCAGAACGTAACAATGAGAAGATAGGTCAGTGGCGGTGTTCTCCCCTTTTTTGACCCTCGTAGCCCATATTCTCCTATTCACATTGACGTTTCGACAATAAGTTGCATTTCATTCAATGCTCGTTCTCTTCGTAACAAACTTTACAGCTTATACTTCTTGCTTAATTCTAATGTTTACGATGTGATAGGGATAACTGAGACTTGGTTAACAAGTCAAGAGAATGATTCATTAATAACAAGTAATACTGGATATCAGATTTTCCGCTGTGATAGAAGCAGTTCAATGAGAGGAGGAGGTGCAGCCTTCTTAGTTTCTTCTCGCATCCCTTGTTCTATTGTTTCGTCTTGCTCAGACAACGGCTTTGAAGCTGTTACCATAGATATTTTTGAGCAATCATTTTCTTTAGTAAAGAGTAAGTTGAGATGTATTTGTGTGTATCGCTCGCCATCCTGTCCAATTTCTTCTTTTTTAAAGCTTTTGTCGTACTTCAAACAGATATTTAATTCTAATACAACTGATATTTTTCCCATCATGATCACTGGTGATTTTAACCTACCATTCATCGACTGGTTCAATCATTTATCACATAGAGATGGTCAACATGAGATTTTCCTTGAATTCATGACAGACAATTTTTTGACTCAGTACGTCTACTCTCCAACAAGGAACGAAAATATTCTTGATTTATTATTCACGAATGTACCCATAATTTCTGAATGTAATGTTATCGGTCGTTTTATCGGTAGTGACCACAACATGGTCTCATTCAAATTATCTTTAAATGCTACATCAATTTCATTGTCTCCCCCTTTCAAGTTGTTCACTAAAGCCAACTGGCCCGCTATTGAATATCAAATCGCTGTACATAATTGGACTCAAACATTTTCTACGATGGACGTAGAGTCCGCTAATCATTATCTTGTTTCTTTCATTCGCTCTCTTATTGAAAAGTATCTCCCTAACATTAATTGCGGAGACCAAACGTTTCGTTATCCCAGTTTTCTCCGTAAAATGCACCACAAGCTGCAATTTCTATATCAGAATTCCCCATATTCTGATTACTGTATTAGAAAAACGGTTGAATTTGATAGATTATTACATGAGTTCGAACTTAAACAGGAAGCTAAGTTGATATTGCGGGGCAATCAAAAGTCTTTTTTTGCTGCTTGCAGAAATCGTTTGGGTAACAATGTAAATCAAGCCATGCCCACTTTAATAGACGACCAGGGACATGAAATAACTTCGTCATTAGAAAAGGCAGACGCTTTCTCCCATTACTTTTCTTCCGTTTTTTCAAAGCCCTTGCAAGGTCCCTTACCATTTCCAACCTATCCTGAAGTAAATGAACCATTTAGTCTTGACTGTATAACTGAGGAGATGGTTTTACGCGCTGTCTATTCTCTTGAATCCAAATGTAACACTTCCCCCGATGATATTCCTAACATTTTATTGAAGAAATGTCGTTTTGCTCTTGTAAAGCCGTTATGTATAATATTCAATAACAGTCTTCTCTCAGGCATTGTGCCGACTATATGGAGAAGTTCTATAGTTAAACCAGTACATAAGACTGGTTCACGTAATTCTGTATGTAACTATAGACCAATTTCTTTTTGTTGCTCTTTGTCTAAAGTCATGGAAAAAATTGTTTTTAGTGAAGTCTATTCGTATTTAGAAAATGAACAGTTGTTGTCCCCTCACCAAGCAGGTTTTAGAGCAAAAAGATCGACTACCACATCTTTGGTAGAATCTCATGCTTTCATTGTTGATTCTCTTGCTCAAGGTTTCTCCGTTGATATTGTTTTTCTAGATATAAGCAAAGCTTTCGACTCAGTTGACCACAGACTGCTTTTGCACACAGTTCATTGTTATGGTTTTCCGTCTAATATTGTTAGATGGCTTAGTAGTTACCTGAATCAACGTACCCAGTCAGTGAACATCGATAATGTGTTTTCCAACCCTATTTCCGTTATATCAGGAGTCCCTCAAGGCTCCTCGTTAGGTCCACTTTTATTTTTAATGTACATTGACTCTGTTAAACATGTATTTTCTCCCAATATTAAGTTCTCCTTATATGCTGACGACATTAAAATAATGGGACGCGTCCCTCTTTCTGTAAATGAGATACAGTTCGCTCTCAACTGTGTTTCAGCATGGTGCTCAGAGTGGAACTTGTGTTTATCGCTATCTAAATGTAGTGTTTTACATCTTGGTTCATCTAATTCTCGTAATGTTTATCATATGAGCAATATACCCATTCTAGCTAGTGAATCAGCCAAATACCTTGGAGTGATAATATCCGATGGTTTTTCTTATCGTAAACATATAAATGAGAAATGTAAAAGGCCTCTTCTGTTGTGAATATGTTATTAAAAGCGTTCAAATCGCCATCTCTTCCTCTTCTGACTTCTGCCTTTAAAATCTATGTACGACCATTATTAGAATATGCCAGCGAGCTCTGGAACCCTACGTCCTCGGGACTAATGAAACTTATCGAGAAAGTACAACGCTCGTTTACGAGACGAATTCTAGCTAGAGCCGGTCACCCTTTACTTCCGTACTCAGAGCGGCTATTGTTGTTAAAACTTCAAACTCTTGAATACCGTCGAGCCATTGCTGACCTTACTTTCATTCACAAATGTATCCATGAGAAATGTGACATAGATACTATTAATTTATATAAAATATCAGCTGTTGAACGTTTTTCTCGCAATTCTCATTCTTTGCGTCTTATTCTACCCAATAATATTAATCAGTCTTTCAAATCAACATGTGTTTCTCGTCAGTTATCAGTATGGAATTCATTGGATTTTGAAATCGTAAATGATCCTAATTGTAAGGTATTTAAGAACAATTTACTTAAGTTGCCTGTCAACCTAGTTTTACCAAATACTTTTGTTTCTGATAACTGAAGGCTCGTTTCTCTATTAATAGCATTTTATATCTCCCCCCACCCCTCCCCTAGTTAAGCAACCTTTTGCTTACACACACCGCCACTAGAAAGACAGTCCATGCATATCCGCTATTGTTATTGTTCACTGTGAACCGAAGTTGAATATAATCTGTGCAAGGAATAAAGAATGAATGAATGAATGAATGAATAACTAAACATCACCTACTCTAATACTACAAAATGAAAAAGAATTTTCTTCGAGGTTTTAATAAGTTCATGATCATATTATTGTGTTATTCTTCAATCCAGAAGCACTGGGGAACAAACGTTGCAGAAAATATATCAAAATTTTACTTTTACGTCTTTCAAGAATCAATACTTCAAGAGACTTGAAAATGAAAGGCATATATGTATATACTGACCCAATGGGCTTTTCGTGCTGAGAGTCCCAGAAATAGACAGTCGTATCCGTCAATGTAATCCACAGTACTCGATAATGTAGACTGTGCAGAAGAAAATAATTATTATAATTCATAATTATTATAATTCATACTTTGGCAATCCTATGGAAGAGTTTTTTCTGCTAACTTGTATTGACTTGTAAAGAGCATAAACTCTCTTACATTTTATTGGTCGAGTCCTACTTGAAAATGAGAAACCCCACCTCCTGTGGGAAAGCTTGGGTGAGTGTTTGTTATCGTTGCGAGACCCTTAAATCACAATCCCGTCCTACTCTTCTCTCTCTCATGATATATCTAAAATCAATGTAATCAATGTAACCAAAATAAATAAAAATTTAACTAAAAAATAACTTTCCAGTAGCCCAACTCAGATAAAACATATCTTTTTCTTTTCTTTTATTGATGTTTTGTATACCTCATTACCCTTTATAAATTACCTTATGCGTACTCTCTGGGCACTCACTCATGAGCCCCACCCAGAGAGCACACAAGTCTGTCTGAGCAGGGGCGAAATAGACTCTTGTCATTATCGTATAAACAGTGTTTTATCACAATCTAATGCTGAACAACTAATTTCACTAACACTATAATAATATGTTTCCACTTCCTGTGGAGTTCCTTTAAAATGCCGTAAAACCCCTTGCACTCTCACCTTTTTTTCGGACAAGTCATATTAGACCTCGCTAGAACCGTTTTTGACTCGACAAATACCTATCAAATCAAACCCAACAAGATACCCATTCTAAAATATTGGTACCATACCCGGAATAGTTTTCCTTGGTACTTTCAGACAACTTGAACAGTCTCGGGCACACTCGTACCAGAAACGTTGCCCGAGGCGTCGGTAAGAGAGCCACCGGTTTGATCCTTAAATAACAAAGCACCATTATTGGTTCTCTATGACATTTACGGTCGAAGCATGAACTATCTCTTGATATGCATGATCATCAAATAATATTTGCACAAACTTTTATCTCAGAAATTAATGACTCTTCCAAAATGAATTGGATTTGTCAATTGAAGGGATTATGAAACAATTAGAAGACAAAGAGTATCTGCTAAATCTATTGACAAAATAAACAAATAATTATAGTTATAATAATGAATGAGCTTTGGAGAATAAAGACTTTTGTAGCAACAAATCCAATCATTTTTGTTGGAAGCAGGCGTTAAATGAGACCGGTCTAAGGCGAGCGAGTTGAATAAGATGTGGGGAAAGGCAAAAAGGATCAAAGGAAAGTAGAGAAAAAGTAAAATAGAACGGAGAAAGAAGTGAATGAAGATCATTTCCGATGCGAACATGTATGCGCCAGCATAGCTGGTACGGTAACTATTTAACCCCTGGTTGGAAACTAACTCAAACCCAAAAGAGAAAACTAACGTTTGCAACTTTAGATCCGATCTTCGGAAGACATATGTTCCATAAATATTCGTAGTTCCTATTTCAAGATGCGCGCCTGTAAATGGGAATAAAATTAGAGATTTTGGATGACCTGCTCGATTATATACTAAATCTGGGCTTGTTATTTATAGGAGAAAGTCTGAGCCGCGTTTGAGTAAATTGACATCATCAAGAACACTAACACGGCGTAAGTATGAGCTGGCCGCATGGAGAAATCGCAGGCATTCTCAGAAAAGATATTAATTGATCATCGTGGTACAACCGGTAGACCTGCAATCAAAAACAAAATTTTTTCAATTATTCATCTTATTTTCAATAAATAATCTCATTAGGCTTGATCTTTCAATAAATAAATAATTAATAAATAATCTTTCAATCTATAATCGCATGCTCAAAATGATCAATCAAAGCTAGTGGAAAAAAATACTTACTCTGAGAAAACATTGAGTGAGAAAAAAGAGACTATGAATGAGGAGTACACGCCATGAGAAAAAATGCAACAAAAGAACCACCTGAATTGAAAGAATGTATAATTTAAAAGAGCTTTAGTTATTACTGCAAATAGCTCAAAAAATTCTATTAAATTTATAGAAAACTGATAAAAAATTATCGCTCTTCAAGCAAGTGGGTCTATAATAATGAAAAATGTGAAATAAATAAAAGGTAGAGTAAGGAGAGCTTCTAATCATTTTATATCCGAGGCTTGAAAAAAATCGTTGCTTTTTTTACCTTTAAAGGATGCAGGTCACAAATAAATATCACGTCAATGGTCAATAGTTCAATCTCGACCCTGCACAGATTCACCCGAACATAATGGTAATACAAAAAAGTTGGGCTTGCCCAAATTTTACTCTTTGCACTGCTTCAGTCACTAGTATATCTCCTCTCATTGTCAGAAGAAAAATCAAACTGCTATGAGGCGAGTTATATTATGAATATTACTGATTTATCCACTCAATAGTTGTGAGCGAACCTTGTTTTCCGTCGCTTCAGCCTCTTTTAATCGTTCCGGAAGTTCACAGAAACCTAATTGTTTCAACTTCCCGCCTTTCACAGCGTCGATTATCTGTAAGAAACTCCCAGATTGGTCATGAAAACAACTAAATTTTTGTTTGAAAATCGAAATTTAATAAAACTCAACACATCTGATCATGAAGTAAACTTATGTAAATTGAAACCTCTTGAGTGTTATTACGTTATGTTTGCTCATTAACATAGCTCACCTGATTTTGAAGAAAAAAAATTTCGCGAGCGGGGGACGGTTGGATAATTTTTCTCGAGTTTTGTGAAGAAATTCAATTCTCTATTGTACGTTTTCAGATTTACGAAAAACACTGCAGTTTCCAGCTGATCGTTATTGGAAACTATTTTCTTAAGTTTTTTGAGTAACTTCATTAACTTGAATTCAATGATAAATGGAATGTTACATACTTTTTCAAACACCACAAACATCATAAAACATGAAGAAATTTAACTGCATCGAATCAACAAAATGCTTATAAACGTAAGAAAAACGTGAGAAAAAATAATTTTCTTTGCCGGGCAAGGGAAGGGGAGGTTTTTGTACCCTTGGTGACCTATGCACAATAAGATTCTTTGCAGTCAGGAGTTAAATGGTCATGTAAAACCCTCTGTCGGCGGGTCTTTGTTTTTTTTCAAATCACAAGGGAACCCTAATGTGAAAACAAAAAAAATTTCGCAGGTGTCTTTTTTTGTATAGGGACCCGAGAAACGAACCTGCCACAACAAAAGTAATGTTAATTTATCAAAACTTTTTGTTCTCCAACCGCGGGCCTTTGTTTGGGAAATCGGGGACCCTCATGGGAAATTTTTTATCGCCTTTGGCGGGCGCCTGTACCTTTTTCTTGCACAGTAAAAAAACTCCTGTTTGCAGTTCATGATGAGATTGCAAATATAGAAAATCGTGTTATCGAACCCCAACTCTTTTCATTAGGTCGAGGATATAATCTCTGATATTTCTCACAAATCGCTGGAAAAGGTTGTAGACCAAAGTATAAATCAAGAGGAAACGGCAGGGCATTTCTTACCACCCGCACAATTTTTTTCGAGCGCAAAGACTCAAATTTTCTAAAAGTTCGAGAAGTTTCTCGCAATGAGTTATTAAATACCCTGAGGTAACAATTTAAAAAATTCCGAGCGCATAGATCTTAAAGCTTTCCGGTGTTTTTGGAAAGCGCGTCGAATTTTTTTCACCCGCAGTGCGGGTGAGAGAAACACCCTGGGAAACGGCAGACTTTGGAAAAAAAGACTGAAAGTTTGCGATGAAAAATGGAATATGCTAACAAAAAGGGAACTTGGATCTCTACTCATCTTATTAGGTAAAAATCCTGTTCCCTTACTTCCAAAGACACAATCCTGATCCAATCATCAGTAAAATCATTGAGAGAAAATTCGTTAAACCTGATCAATTTACTCGCCTCAACTTTTCTGTCGACCGACATCGTGATGATAAACTTCCCAAGAGGATCCCATGCCAGTCCATTCGGGTACTCGCGAAGATTTCGCACGGTGAGCTTTCGCTTCCCTGATGAAAGGGATAATATTGAGCTGAATTCACTGGACTTGAGGAGATCAAGAGGACAAATGTTCCCAGTGACTTCACTGAAACAGTCAAGATATAATCTGCGTATCTCACCAGGTTTTGAAGGCTAGGTTCACTTAAAATTCTTTGGAAAACTTCACTTTTAAAAAATCTGGGATTTTTTAATCGAGAAACGCCGGATGTAAAATTTTTTTATAAAATCCCATCAAATAGTTCTGAAACCCACTGCTTTCCCCTTTGATTGCCTTCAAGAATTCATTCTCGCATTCAATCCTGCCTCGCGAGAGATACGCCCTCTTCTGAGATTTCATAGAGACCTATACTGGTACAACCAATCAGGGCTTAAATAGTCATGTCAGACCTTCTGTGGGCGGGCATCTGTTTTTTCAAATCATAAGGGGGACCCTTATGTAAAACAAATTTTTTAGCGGGTTTTTTATCATAAGGGGTGGGTCAGGTAAAAAAATTTCCGCCTTCGGCCCGCGTCTGTACCTTTTTTTGCACACTAAAAAACTCCTGCAACAAATGACTGCACACCTCGTAACCGCCATGGATTAAATAGTTACCGGACAAGCTATGTTGACGCATTGGAGTTCGCGCCGGGAATGATCTACAATCTCTTCTGTTTCCGTTCTATTTCGCTTTACCTTTTCTCTTTTCACTCTTTTTTGCCCATCTCTTTTCCAACTCGCTTGGTACATACATGCCTTAGACCGGTCTCATTTAACACCTGGTCACGGTTGAGGTGCAGTTATCAAATCAAGTTTCATGCGAGCCCTACCACTACTTTTTGCTAATCTCGGTTTAGGGTGAACCTGTCCTGACTTGGTAGGAAGAAGTAGCGCTAACCAGAAGGTGCTTCGTGCACGAGAAGACAATTGTCCCGACCGACCGACCCTAGCAGCCTCCCCGAGTGATCCCAAGACACAGCACACACATCCCTCTCGTGGTGGAACACCTGAATCGCTTCGAATCATGCTAGTTTCCACCGTTTGTGAAGGATACGTTTAGATCGTGTATATTCATGGTGAAAGAAATAAAAGCTCGAGAAAGAAACAGCAAATACATGCGGAGAGAAAAATTAAAAGAAACAGAAACGGAGTTACTGTCAAAAGCTTTTTGGTGATAGATTTACGCATATATTTCACCGGAAGTGGGAATTGGAGGTGAAATGTAGAGGAATTCTTAACAAAAGCCTTCAATTCAGCAAAATTGTTGGAATACCCTGTCCCAAGGCGGTCAAATCCTTTTGATGAACCTCTATTTCCAAATCTTAGACTTCGGTTCGACCTCAAAATTATATATCCCCCGTTAAGCGTTCAACGGGATCACTTTGCAGAGATTACTTTGCAAAGTGAAAAGTTGAATTCTAACGCTCCATTAGTATCATCAACTATATTGAAGGACTTTCCCTTGTGTAACCTGAGGAAAACAACTAGACTCTGAAAGATTGTGTGAGGTTCGCCAACCTTTAGTCTGATCCAATTGATCTTATTGGGAGGGAAGTTGGGATCTTCTGGTGGTCCAGGAGGCCCTTCACCGATTCCCCACATCAGAACTCTGCCGTCGCTGTCTCCGGAAGCCATCCACTTGACTGAAAATGAGGATTTCCCATTGTCGAAAGAGCTTTTTGTCTTCAGATTCGTCTACAAATGTCTTTTTTCAATATTAGAACTCTTATTTGAAGATCTTAGAATAGTGACTTCGTATATGAAATTCCTTCAACTTTTCTTTCACCTAACTTAGTATTTACCCGCGTTTCTCTCGCTCGGCTTCATGATTTGTCTGCGACTATATTTCCAATGAGGCTCGACTGCGCACGAGACACTCAATCAACTCCCAAACCAATCAAAAGTACAATTTTTGAGACACTGAGAGCTCTGATGAAGCCATTCAATTGTAAATCTGAATTGTTTCTTGGAATACACATCACTCCAACGTAATTATAACTCTTCATCCCTTTATATCAAGAACACCCCTTTTTTTTCTTAACTGGGAAGACCATTGAACTCTTCCCATTATCACTGTGCATTGAAAAAAATTAATGAAATAAAATTGGAGTCACCAAATATAATCTGATATTAGGCCTCAGGTTTTCTTACAGGGCACTTTTTTGCGTTTAGCCCCCCCCCCCTACCAGAGGTTCCATGGGTCACACATCTGCTTATTTACACTCCCCCCGTCAGCCAATGGAGAAAGGAGGAACCAAGTTTGGACGAATTTTTTTTATTTGAAACGGTCCCGCCTTAAAGTGGCTAAAATAATAATAATACTTTATCGCAAGGTCCGGGCGTGGCATAGTGGTAGTGTGATAGACCATTGTGCGAAGAGTCCCGAGTTCGACTCCCACCCCGGACAGATCCACCCAAACCAAGGGGGTTAAGAAATGTTGGTAGTGCTCATGCACGAATCTGACTTTCCCCACTGCTGCTAATCACACTAGCAGTGATCTAGCAGGCAGCCACTGGTTCTACCAGGATAGGTCTGTCCTGCATCTCAGGGGAGCGCGTACCATGCCGCGAGGCGGGAACAAGCGCGAGGAAGAAGAAGAAGAAGACTTTATCACAAGGGTGAATTCGGAAGGGGCAGGTAGGGGATCAAATAGAGGAGTTGATTCGTATCAACACCAAGGCGTGACACTTTTCAAAGTGTGAAAAAGAAGTAAGTCGAGGAAAAAGAGGTAAGTGGGTCTGGAATCGAGAATATGAGGATCGTTTTATAGCTTACCGATAGCTGTTTTGAATGATTTGACTGTATTAATCGAAAATACAGTCTCTGGGAGTTTGTTCCAGACCGTAACTACTTTGGTTGAGAAGTTATTAGAGAGCTTAACATGTTTGAAACTGGGTTGAGTCAGACTGAACTTGTGTGACCTAGTGGGGTATCTGTGCTCTTGTGGGGAGAATATCTTGAATGGAGAAATGGGGGTTCTTCCGATCAAGATTTTGAAGGTCATCACTAGATCGGCCTGGTCCCTCCGTTCTTCGAGGGACTGCAATTGGAAAAAAACTTTTCTCTCTTCGTATGTCATATCGGGCATTCCGGCTTTTCTGCAGACTTGTTTTGTAAAGTTTCGTTGAACCTTTTCTACGAGTTCTTTGTAATATTCCTGCCGAGGTGACCAGATCACGGAGCAGTATTCCAGTTGAGGACGAACGTAAGCAAAGAAAAGCTTCTTTTTTTATAAAGAACGGGGTTTTTCGATTTGAAGGTTCTTAGGATGTAAGTGCACCTGGCTGTTGCTCTGTTGCACATATTTTCTATGTGTGTAGAGAAGCTCAATGAATTATCGTATTCTACACCAAGGTCCCTTACTAGTTTATTTTCTGTGATTTGTTTACCGTTCAGGTAGAATTTACTCTTGGGTGAGTTTTTCCTAAAAGTGTGACTACTTTTTTGGTAGTGGAAATAGTCAGTCCCCATGAGGAGGCCCACTTGGCAACAGAGTTTATTGCGACATGAAGTAGCTTTGCATCGCTAATCGTACTAATTTTGACATCATCAGCGAACATAGTCACCCTGCTTCCTACTGGTAGGCACATTGGTAAATCATTTATATAGATGAGAAATAGTAAGGGGCCCAAACAGCTTCCCTGGGGAACCCCGGATGGAGTAGGGTAAGGTAGAGAATCATTATTATTGATTCGGACTGACTGTTCTCGTTGATGCAGGAAGTTTGAAATGAAACTTAAGAGACTTCCTGAAAGCCCAATAGACTCAACTTTTCTCATTAGGTAGGAAAGAGGGACGCTATCGAATGCACTAGTGAAGTCAATTAAGACACTGCTAATGTATTCATTATTGTCCAGTTTAAAGTGCCATTCCGTCATTGATTCTAGAAATGATAGTTCGCAAGAATGTTGAGCTCGAAATCCGAACTGATGATTGCAGATTAACTTATTCTCATCCAGAAATTCTAGTATTCTTTTGCAAACGATACGCTCCATTATTTTAGTTTCTTGTCTGATGGTGATGGCGGATTTTGTCTGAAAATGTCTGTCTGAAAAAACTTGTCTGAAAATGATGGCGGATTTTAAAATATGAAAATTTTTCGATATGAAAAACGATAAGGGCCGTTTTTTTCACTTTCTTCTTTGCGATTCCCAGTATTACGCAATCAAAGCGCCCGCGTCAGCCGCGACGCGTACGCTTCGACGCTCCTAATCCATGCAAACAATTTCCATTTCGAAACCATGCATGTACGTACGTGTGTGTGTGCGTGCATGCGCAGCTTATTCAAAATATTGCGGGCCGGTCTTGTCTATTGAAATTGGTTGTCTGACATTTACAAAGAATTATTTTTAAATTAATTTTTACATTGAAAAAGTATTTTTACATTTAAAAACGCTTAGGATTAGGAAAATTTTTACACTATATAACAAAATTCAACTCTCATCTGACCTAATTGAACTTCTGGTAGGGGGCCTAAACACAAAAAGTGCCAATTACAGAGAGAAAGGTATAAAGGGGAGGATGGGGGCCTAAGGAGAAAGGGTTTAACGAATACCAGAAACCACGCTCTCACGCCCGTTAGTTACTAATCCACACCACTGAGCGGAAAAATTCTAAAACTTGAGAAATTTAGAGTTTTTTATAGAAAGAGATTTTCTTATATTTAAATATTATGTTCAACTTTATATTCTTCTCAGACAGAGATTTTATTCATGTAAACTCCCTTCCCCCCTTTTCTTCTTAGGGCCCTTTTTCCCCCTTTAGGGCCCCCTTCCTTTTCCCCCTAGGGCCCCTACCCCCCCCCGCTTAAGTAGGTCCCTCTTCCTCCCCCCTTTAGGGCCCTTCCCTACTTAGTTAAACCCCCTCCCCCTCCCCCCTTTCCTTTCCCCAAAATTTATAAAGATAATTTAAAAAGAAAGGATGGATATTTAAAAAAATAGAGAAATGGTGTAACAAATTTACATAACCGTATCAAAAAAATGAAATTTGAATTTTTGGCGCGCTTTTAGCTTCCTTTCTATTCAATTTTTTTTCGAATGTATTCAACAATCATTGTGGTAGCAGTTGCAACATCAGGATATTTTTCTGCTTTTTTTAAAAAACTTTTTTTTTTTATTAGAGATGATTCAATAATTTTATATACAGATATAAACTCCACTGGAGAAAAAAAATTTTTTAACAAAAATTTTTGGCATTACTGCAGTTTAAGTGGCAGCGCTCGTGGGCTTTAAACGCTTCGGTTTCGAAAAACTTCTTTAGATGTTCATTTTGAGCATCAAGGACTCTTGTTCTTGCAAAAAAAAATTTTTTATTTACAAAAAAAGTGATTTTAAAATTTTTTTTTGGCTCAACTGCAGTTTCAGTCACCCCCAAAGTAAAAAAAAAACCAGATTTCACAGCAAAAAAACGCACTAACAAGAGAGGGGGAGGGGGGATATTTTTACATTAAAAACGCTTAGGCTTAAGAAAAATTTGGCTCTTATCTACTTTAACCGTCCACAGATTTTTTTAGAAAAAGATTTTATTCATGAAAACTCTCTTCCCCCCTTTCTCCTTAGGTCCCCCCTTCCCCCTTCGCTTAGGTAGGGCCCTCTTCCTCCCCCCTTCCCCCTTTAGGGCCCCAACTCCCTTCCCTGCTTAGGTAAACCCCCCCTCCCCCCTTTCGTTTCCCCAAAATTTATAAAGATAATTTAACAAGAAAGGAGAAGAAAAGAAAAAGAGAGAAAAAAAATTTAATTGAGCCAGGCCGTGATTTAGGCCAGCTGAGCCAAACCCTTCTCTCCCTTCCGGCAATTAACAAAGTAAGGCATGAGTGAGGCCGCGCAAAGGCATGAGTGAGGCCGCGCGTTTTATTTTTACATTAAAACATATTTTTACATTGAAAAACGCTTAGGCTTAGTAAAAGTTTACGATAACGAGGCCGTACGGCTTAGCTAACGAGGCAGAACAGCCAGGCCGTGTTTTAGGCGTCCTCATGCCTCACGGCCTCATGCCTTACTTTGTTAATTGCCCTCCCTTCCCCCCTCCCTCTCCTTTGTTAGTGCGTTTGTTTGCTGTTAAATCTGCTTTTTTGACTTTGGGGTTGACTGAAACTGCAGTTGAGCCCAAAAATTTTTTTTGCAAGAATCAGAGTCCCTGATGCTCAAAATGAACATCTATGAAAAAAATTGAAACCGAAGCGTTTTAAGCCCACGAGCGCTGCCACTTAAACTGCAGAAGTGCTAAATTTTTATTAAGAACCGGAGTCCCTGATGCTCAAAATGAACATTTATGAAGAAATTTTTTGAAACCGAAGCGTTTAAAGCCTACGAGCGCTGCCCCTTAAACCGCAGTAGTGCGAAAAAATATAGCTCTCCTTATGCTTCAGGCTTCTGAATGAGATTGGGGAGAAGACTGACACTCTGTAGAAGGCGAGAATTGTAATGAGTTGACCGAAGAGTTGTGGCCCGTCAAATTGGCGATGAACACAACATTCATATCGTATACTTTGATATCTTCATTCTCCAGGAAGGTCAATTCCCAAATGCGAACCTTAAAAGCTCGTCGTGAGTAGTGATAATAAAAGGGTTCTCTTTTACTCAAAAGGCGAATTGGAACGATTTGAAAAGTTACGCCATGTTGCTATGTTCTTTCATTGCATACCTGGCTTAGTCTTAAGCTAAGTTTGTGCTAAAAGGCTAAAATGCTTTGAAAAAAGACTGTATGAAACAGCCAGTCACTCTCATAACAAGCTTTGAAAAAAAAAACTGTGCACAAATTGACCATCTCACTGCTTACTGCGGTAGAATATGCATTTCTAGATCAAAAAAGAGTCCTTATAAAAAGTAGATCCAAAGGGCTCTCGGTCGCTTCTTGAAAATTATCGTCAAAAGAGCACGTGTTTTTAGCAGCAAACCTCTTTCTGCATACTGCACGTCGCAATTGTATACTTGGGACCGGCTTCCGAAGGATGGACGTTGATAGAAAGAATCCCTTGCCGGTCGTGCCAGTAAATCTCTGGCATATAGTGATCCATCCCGTATGCTACAACGTAATCACCTCAACTCTGTTTTAATCATGCCAAGAAGTATAGATTACGATAGTAGTTGCATTGGGAACCATGGAGAACATTTCTATGATGTGATTTTCTATCAATTGATCTATAATGAATACGCATGAAGAAAATTGAGAACTAGAACATAATTGAAACTTTTCAAGAACTCGAACAAAATTTAGTTATCGAAGTTGCTTAAACTGGTTTAATTTGTAGTTTAGAGTAATAAAATATTACCGCGCTCATGCTATCTCTCGGAACTATGCGGAAGTATCTTCGAAGGACTTGTTTATTCCGAGGCTTTTTCTTAAATTTCAGCCTTTAGGAACGCTGTGGCCCTGCTTCCAGGCCTATTTAAAAACACTAAAATTAACCACTTTCTGGGATATGTGGCCTTTAACGGCGTTGTCACCCTTACACATAAATTCTCTACTTTTAAAAAAAAAGGCAATTAACAAAGTAAGGCATAAGTGAGGCCGCGCAAAGTAAGGCATGAGTGAGGCCGCGCGTTTTATTTTTACATTAAAACATATTTTTACATTAAAAAAACGCTTAGGCTTAGTAAAAGTTTACGATAACGAGGCCGTACGGCTTAGCTAACGAGGCCGTACGGCTTAGCTAACGAGGCAGAACAGCCAGGCCGTGTTTTAGGCGTCCTCATGCCTCACGGCCTCATGCCTTACTTTGTTAATTGCCTTTAAAAAACACCGAAAGTAACTACCTTCTGTGATTTACTAATTTTCGTGCAACTCTGAATCAAAAAACTACCCACTTGTGTTACTAGAACGCAGAAAAATTGACCTTTAAAAAAAGTGCGACTTATTTTCGTGTTACTCTGGCTCCAAAAACTACTAGCTTACGCCACTGAAATCAAGACATATCGCACCATGAAAACTCACACCTTAAATTTCTCAATCGAATTATTTCCATGAATTTTTTCATTGGAATTTGTGCTTAGACTCAGGTAAAGATTACGCCAACGAAGCCTTACGGCTTAGTACGAATCCGTATACATACAACTACCGTATACAACTACCAGCCACATGATTAGTTTTGAAGAAAAAAATTCCGAAGGCCGAAAGCGAGATGTCGCGGTACGAAACTTTAAGATGCGAAAAGTCATGGAACTAACGCGACTGACTACGAATTCTCGGCGATCTACTAATTCAAGAGGCCAGGAGACATGTTTATGACCTCATTTTCTATTACAGTTTTTTTAGAAGATCGAGAAACAAGGCTGCTTTTTCTATTAAGATAAGGTTCTACTCTGAACACTCGGTTTTTCCGACAATTTGGCTCCATTTTTTTCCGACGTACTTCATTTTCTCAAAAACATCTAACTGGGCTCTTACTAAAACACGCCACGCATGCCATGAACGCCAAATCATTACTGATGCACGCCACTGCGCGGGAAAATTCTTAACTTTGCCCCATGCGCTTTATTTAGTTTTTTTCTAGTTTTTCATGTTTTTTTCTGCTTAGGCTTGGGTAAAAGTTTACGCTAACGAATCCGTACGGCTTAGGCTAACGAGACAGTATCAACAAGAAAAATGCCACTCTGCACTGCCTGGCGTATAGTATGCCCGTGAGTACATAATAGCCCAAGAAGCGGTATATTTCTGGAAGAATCTCATTAACTGTTCCAAGTTACTACATGGATATTTTTTTCTTCTCTTTTCTTCTGCTTCAGGTGCCCCACTAGCCCACGATACGCCCAGTCCATGATATGTACTCCTACTACTGTCATTTGAAAAATATAACTGTGCACGAGATTGAAAAGGGAATGACTATCCTCTAGCAATCAATGGCAGAACCATCAGAACACTAATAACTTTCGTAAATGTTTTCAACTCTGGACGTGTTGAACTCTGAATTGTCACGATCCAGGTCATAAGCTTTGAACATTTTATTATTGTATATCACATTCGGAGTAATAAGTAAAAAATAAATTAGCTCAAACAAGCAAAAACATCTCATACTCCATTAACTAAATATATTATATATCACCTATCTCTTTCTTACTTAACAACACACAAAACACCCATTACCACATAAAAGGAATAAGATGATACATCGTCCAGCATTCATAACATATGAAACACGTTCTTGGGAAGCAGCCGATCCCACCGCCATCGGTGATCCACGGTATACTGTATTTAGCTTTCAAGGAATACGGTAGGCATACTGTACTTTTCTACCAAAAAACAAGATAGGTATACTGTACTTTGTCGCGAGAGAGTACGTACGGTTGGCACAACTTCGGATAATGACAGATTTCTCATTTACCCCCTTGGATGGTACTAATCCGCAGCCCTGATGCATGTGATCCTATCTGCGTTACCTGCAAACATTTCATGTAACAGCTTGCCGACTGTTCTTATAAAGAATATGTTTTTGAGAATACAGAAAAATTAATGATCAAACTATCTAGCGGGCAAAAGCTAATTCACGGGAAGGGATCGAACCCAGTCGTCTCTTTCTGACCGGTTGCGAGCGCGTCACAACACTACCTTAAATACATTGCTGACCCATGTATATCAATCTAAAATTTCTTTTTTTAATCGTTTAGTTTAGCATATCGTCATCTCATTACCTAGCAATCCCTCCGGATAACTGACTCGGATCTTTAGCTGCTTCCTTTTACAACTACAGTAACTACACATACACACTAAAACAGGCTTCAATAAATCAGATATATAGTAACTATAACTAATAGACAACTCCTATAATGTATGACAGTAAACCAACACAGCAGATTTGACAGATGGTGCCCTCCAGTCCCTGACTGTAACTGGCGCCACAGAAATTGCATCGAATACTCGGCTTTCCACTTTAACACAAACGTTTGCTTGACGACTTTATATAAATAGTTATACATAGATTATTATTGAGAAGAATCTAAAAAAAGATAGTGAATTTGTAAAACAGAAAAGAAAAAGAGTTATAAAATTGTTTTTGGTTATTCTTTGAAGAATGAAAAAAAGGCCAATATGTAAGCTGTTACAGCTAAATTTATCATTAGTTTGATTCTTTCTTCAAGAATAACAATAGTGAACTAATTTTGCTCCTTTATTTGTTTCATTTACATGTGACCGACAATGAATACAGCAAAAAGCGGAAAAATGTAACAACCAACCGGTAGAGAGGAACCAGGTTGCGACCGCAAACATTAAATGGATTGTGCTCGTCATAGTTGAAGACATGCGCATCAGTTGGATCCTGCGAGTATATTCTCCCTTACTTTGAAATGCAATGTTGAACATTGCATATGATATTCCTTCCAGTCAGAATAATGTCTTCATGACTTCAAATTCACTTCATGTGTTACGTCTATCCGAGTGAAGAAGGTCTTCAATGGCTATTTCTCATTATTGTTTAAGCTGCACACGTTGAAAAGTTTTTTAGACATCCTTTTTCTCATTTACGCGGGAGAATTAGAATAATTAAAAAGTGAAACAGTCTTCAATCTTGGTCTACTATGATGATCAATCTTCATTCCTCTTTCATGATCTTCTCACCCCTTTCGCTTTTCCTTAAGTGCACGTTACCATATGGTGCATGGTGTTTTTTTCCATATTAACATATGGTGCACGTAAATGTAACACTCCTGCTGACCTTCTCAGCGGTAGCCAGAGCTTTCCTTATAGATGCGGCCACTTCTGGCTTTGGCCCTGCAATCAGTCACAAGTCTATAATTCGGTGCGCAAAACATCGCACTTTCGTATTTTTCCTGTCTGTATCATAATCAGTTATAAAAATAGAGTAACATTTACTCGATCCTGTGCAGAAGAAGTTTACACCAACGGCTTTTTGGCAACCACAAATCATTCGACTGCCACTCATTCCTAACTATAAAGACAACCACAGATCATTCGACTGCCACTCATTCCTAACTATAAAGGCAACCACAAATCATTCGACTGCCACTCATTCCTAACTATAAAGGCAACCACAAATCATTCGACTGCCACTCATTCCTAACTATAAAGGCAACCACAAATCATTCGACTGCCACTCATTCCTAACTATAAAGGCAACCACAAATCATTCGACTGCCACTCATTCCTAACTATAAAGGCAACCACAAATCATTAGACTGCCACTCATTCCTAACTATAAAGGCAACCACAAATCATTCGACTGCCACTCATTCCTAACTATAAAGGCAACCACAAATCATTCGACTGCCACTCATTCCTAACTATAAAGGCAACCACAAATCATTCGACTGCCACTCATTCCTAACTATAAAGGCAACCACAAATCATTCGACTGCCACTCATTCCTAACTATAAAGGCAACCACAAATCATTCGACTGCCACTCATTCCTAACTATAAAGGCAACCACAAATCATTCGACTGCCACTCATTCCTAACTATAAAGGCAACCACAAATCATTCGACTGCCACTCATTCCTAACTATAAAGGCAACCACAAATCATTCGACTGCCACTCAATCCTAACTATAAAGGCAACCACAAATCATTCGACTGCCACTCAATCCTAACTATAAAGGCAACCACAAATCATTCGACTGCCACTCAATCCTAACTATAAAGGCAACCACAAATCATTCGACTGCCACTCATTCCTAACTATAAAGGCAACCACAAATCATTCGACTGCCACTCATTCCTAACTATAAAGGCAACCACAAATCATTCGACTGCCACTCATTCCTAACTATAAAGGCAACCACAAATCATTCGACTGCCACTCATTCCTAACTATAAAGGCAACCACAAATCATTCGACTGCCACTCATTCCTAACTATAAAGGCAACCACAAATCATTCGACTGCCACTCATTCCTAACTATAAAGGCAACCACAAATCATTCGACTGCCACTCATTCCTAACTATAAAGGCAACCACAAATCATTCGACTGCCACTCATTCCTAACTATAAAGGCAACCACAAATCATTCGACTGCCACTCATTCCTAACTATAAAGGCAACCACAAATCATTCGACTGCCACTCATTCCTAACTATAAAGGCAACCACAAATCATTCGACTGCCACTCATTCCTAACTATAAAGGCAACCACAAATCATTCGACTGCCACTCATTCCTAACTATAAAGGCAACCACAAATCATTCGACTGCCACTCATTCCTAACTATAAAGGCAACCACAAATCATTCGACTGCCACTCATTCCTAACTATAAAGGCAACCACAAATCATTCGACTGCCACTCATTCCTAACTATAAAGGCAACCACAAATCATTCGACTGCCACTCATTCCTAACTATAAAGGCAACCACAAATCATTCGACTGGCACTCATTCCTAACTATAAAGGCAACCACAAATCATTCGACTGGCACTCATTCCTAACTATAAAGGCAACCACAAATCATTCGACTGCCACTCATTCCTAACTATAAAGGCAACCACAAATCATTCGACTGCCACTCATTCCTAACTATAAAGGCAACCACAAATCATTCGACTGCCACTCATTCCTAACTATAAAGGCAACCACAAATCATTCGACTGCCACTCATTCCTAACTATAAAGGCAACCACAAATCATTCGACTGCCACTCATTCCTAACTATAAAGGCAACCACAAATCATTCGACTGCCACTCATTCCTAACTATAAAGGCAACCACAAATCATTCGACTGCCACTCATTCCTAACTATAAAGGCAACCACAAATCATTCGACTGCCACTCATTCCTAACTATAAAGGCAACCACAAATCATTCGACTGCCACTCATTCCTAACTATAAAGGCAACCACAAATCATTCGACTGCCACTCAATCCTAACTATAAAGTCAATTACTTCTACATCAATTACTGCACCTACCTCCATGTTTTCATCTCCCCCCTGTATTTTTGGGCATTATTTTCGTGTCCACAAACCGAGGTCTAACAGCCTTCGACAGAATCCCATACACGTTTTGAACTGCTTCATCTTGAAGAATGTGTTGACTGCGGTCCGCAGCGTCAAAATTCGATGAACCTGTTACAGATACATTCCTCAGATAAACAACATCATTCATCAGTTCACTCCTTTTTTCGTCAAGTATTGACGCTTCTTTACACAACAACGTTCTTATCGCCATAAGACTTGATTCATCCAACTTTTGAATCTACTTACAGTAATCTCATTTCACATAGATTCAATCATGATTTTTCTAAATACATTAACCTCATACGAAACTGAAAAAGATACTAACAGGTTGCAGGTCGAAATTCGTGAAATACGCGCACAGCTCAGCATTCCTCTTGAGTTCTTCTGCAATCTTACTCGGTTAGCAATGTTGTCCGGATATGGTACTCAATTAAAACTTACAGCTTCATTGATTGTCAATGGAAAATACCTGGTGTGCTTTTAGGCAGCTCTTTTCTGACGATTTCGAGTTGCAGGCCACCCAAGTACTCACGGCAGATCTCGATGAGTTGTTCAGCTTCCGCTACCTGAAGAAAGTTCCCTAACTATCCATATTTTTTCTCTCACATGTTATCAACTTTTAAGCACACCGCGACCCCTCGACAGCTGCGGCCAGCACCGAATATCGGTGACAATCTACTTTTCTGTCCTTGAGTAAAAACGTTACTGAATCTAGTCTAGTGTGATATAACCATCTATGCTAAGTACTACATATCAAAATAGGCTGCATTTTAAGGACAGAATCTGAACAATCAAGTTCGGGTTGTCTAGCCTCTCTCTCTCTCTCTCTCTCGCTGTCTCACTCTTTTCTTTCTTTTCTCATACTCTTGGCATTCCAAGTGCATAACACACTGACTTCTTGCTTGCTGCTCACGACGAGCAGCGGAACGCTCAGAAGAATTCCGCGCAGGATTTCAACCGCATCGGAGAATTTACCAGCCGTTGTCGCATGATATGCCTGTGGGAAAAAGGAATGAACGCTGTCCGATTTCTTTCTGAGTGATTACGTCGAAAACACCTTCAGCTGATCAAATGCTTCACACTTTTAAAGGAAAACAATCACACGCTCACACAAAATGTTTTCATTTCCTCAACGCCGAGCAAATGTAGAGAGAGAGAACAAAACGTATGGTTGGGAACAGCGCACTTGGTACGCTAAGCAGAAAATTTAAGCAAAAACAATTAAAAGGAAAAACATTGAAATCGACACCTCAAAACTCCATACTTTCTTTTATTGAAGACCACATAGACTATAGACGTAATGAGATAGGGAGAAACTTTTCTACTGAAAAAAGGTCAGTCCTTTTCTCTGAAGAATATCATACTTTATCCGTTATTTACCATCTAGGATTAATTCTCGAACTAAAAACATTATACGACCTCAATCAATCAATAAATCAATACTCACCTGCTGCAATCTCTTCGCCAGATCGGCCAGTTTCACTCCGACTGCTGGGAGGACAGCCTTGCCGGCAGACTCTTGCCAATTGCGAACGGGATATTCTGGCAGCGAGCCAGCCAATGGAATCGCTTCCAAGGAGACGCGGGATCTGCAGTCAACTGTTGATAAGGCTGTTTCTTACCTCCCACCAAAAGAGCGCTTAGATGATAAAGACTAATCATGAGGGAATGGCAGGCTTATAGAGCCGATAGCAATGCGAGAGCATATGGACAGGAATTCGTATCGCTAGCCGCCTTTGGATAACGCATAGATTTCAGCCGCCTTTGGATAACGCATAGATTTCAGCCGCCTTTGGATAACGCATAGATTTCAGCCGCCTTTGGATAACGCATAGAATTCAGCCGCCTTTGGATAACGCATAGAATTCAGCCGCCTTTAGATAACGCATAGATTTCAGCCGCCTTTGGATAACGCATAGATTTCAGCCGCCTTTGGATAACGCATAGAATTCAGCCGCCTTTGGATAACGCATAGAATTCAGCCGCCTTTGGATAACGCATAGAATTCAGCCGCCTTTGGATAACGCATAGAATTCAGCCGCCTTTGGATAACGCATAGATTTCAGCCGCCTTTGGATAACGCATAGATTTCAGCCGCCTTTGGATAACGCATAGATTTCAGCCGCAGTGTGGGTTGAAAAGAAAAACCTGCTGTTGATTTCTACCCCTTATATATGAAAAAGTGTGTTGACTAAAAGAATACTCATGAGGGAACGGTGGACTTCTAAGTGAGACTTGGAGTGTGCGAAAAATTATTGACTATTCTCTACCGAAAGAAAATCCGTATTACTAGCTTTTTTGAATACTGCATAGATTTTAATCCCGATGAGGCTGGCAAACAACTTGATAGAAATACGAAAACTAATTTTCACGATTCTTTCTCTTCAAAAAACCAAGAAGTTACCTGGTTTTTATGTTATTTTCCCCAGGTAATAATTTGTCGCCATTGGTCATTAGACGGCGTCTAAACTTTGACAACCCTGTTACTCTTCTCACCGTAATACTCTTTCATAGTCAGGGGTTAAATAGTCATGTCAGACCTTCTGTCGGTGTGCCTCTGTTTTTCCAAATCATAAGGGGAAGAAACTTGTTCGCGGACCTCTGTGCTTATGTGAAGAAAAAACCCGTATGTGAAGAAATTTTTGTGAAAAGGTTTTTTTTACCATATGAATACCCTTATGTGAAGAAAACATTTAGTGAAAAGGCGGGCATCTGTACCTTTTATTGCACACTAAAAAACCCCTGATCTTAGTCCCTCCAACCGAATTGGCGGTAAGTTTCCTACTAAAAATAAGTCCTTGAATACCGACTCACCTCGCCAAAAGCGACAGGAAAATTGGCTGGAATGGCGCGAGATTGACAACTCCCAGTTGGTCGTGCAGTAGACGCGCTGCCGTATCGAAGGCGCCTTAGCAATGTTAGTTAAATGTTCATCGAACCACACCGCAGAAACATTTTCATAGCTATTATCCTTATAAAAACAAGATTTATTTGATCCAAACTCACCACACACAAATTAACGCCTCGTTTTTTTTTTCAAGTTTCAAAAAGTTCCTTCTCGACTGTGATACAAAAAATTGGTTCTACTTCAAGAACACAGACCTATAATTAAAAACATCCCTCCAAACAAGATTCGGATATGTATATACAGAGAGATATCCCTATCTATAAATATAATATATCTAAAGATTGATATGTATGTGTCAAACGCTGTATCAAGACCCCTTCAGGTAAAGAAAACCCCTATGAGAACTCGAACCTGCTGCGACATGATCAGCAACCAGGCGACTGTTATTGCACCAGTAGGCACATGGCGGGAGGCCTCTGGTGTGCAAGATGAAGCCATCTTCGCCCTTCTCGTCAGGAATGTCAGGAAGCACGAGGTCGTCTTCCACATCCCAACCTTCTTCACCTCAACATCAGCCGAAATTTCATCTTTTCTGCACTGCGGGGGAATTCTAGACACTCTCAAAAACATAGAGAAATGCTCTGCTCATAGGTGAAATATGTTTTGATTTTTCAATAGGTCGATCGCTAAAGTTGGTTAAACGTTTCACTTTTAACTTTACGAAACCGGTTGAGACTGACGGTTGAGACCATTAGAACTCAACTTTTCACTTCGCAAAGCAATCTCTGCAAAGTGAAAAAAACCTCTACTTCTCCAACTTTATGCTACATTTTACCACTCTCTCGCACCGCTCGTTGTTTACGTCGTGGTTTTAGAGCGATGGAGCGTTTAACGGGATCACTTTGCAGAGATTACTTTGCAAAGTGAAAAGTTGAATTCTAACGCTCCATGAGTTACACCTTAGAAAACGTTCTATTTATGTAGAGGAATGAAGTTTTTTTCCTTTCGATTTTAGCTGTTAAAAGTTTGAAACATTCATTTCGAGAGAGGGAGAGGGTCAATTGGTCGGTCGCTCTAGGTAATTTTTTGCCAGTGGGCAGTATACCTATGGCTCTGCTTCCATCTTTCTCTCTTTCATCTCATTATTTCGCTGTTTTTTTTATATATAGTGATCCTCTCCTAATTAGCTTTTCTGATCTACTAGTGTTTTGCTGTGTAGTAAGCAACAAACTGTTCTCCAGCATCCTCTCGAGACTCTCTAATCTCATGCATTATTCTTGCTTTTACCTGCGAAAAGCTCCAAAACATAAATAGCGGGGGCGAAACAGACTTTTGTGATTAGCGTCATCACAGTGATCGATAGTGATAGTGCAAGGATATTCTATCCTTTCATTCTCAAACATTCATACATCATACAGAAGGTTCTCCTCAATACCATTCATTCCCGCTCGAGCCCTAAGAGGAGCCATTTTTATATTTATATAATAGAATAGTTCTTATGGTTGATTATACACTTCATCGTTATCTCGCCTACAGGTTCAAACACGTCTCAACCCGTTTCCAAAAGTGACTTCTGTATGTCACAGTATGATTCCGCCATTCCCTACGAGACATCATCTCCAACCTTCTCCTCCCTCTCTCTCGTCAATCTCTGGCTGGCCATCTTCATCGACCAAGTACTCGTCTTCTTCTCCCCAGCCTCCCTCTCCTTCTCCTTCCAACTCATCCGCGTCCTCGGCTACAAATGCCGCTGCCGCTGGACGACTTTTCGGGCCTTGAACTCTCTTTTTGAACCGAAATCTAAGTGTAAAAAATATAAAATCCAGATTATCATCGATGTCAAAAAAACTAAAGCAATTCACGGATTAGTTTCTATAGCCAGCTATTATTCTATTACTCGGTGGACTATTCGAATATGTGGTGAACCAATCCGATCCTGGACAGCATTATACACTTTCCAGCGGTTCAATGATTAAATCGAGAGAATACAAGCAACGGGCATCCCCTATAAGAGATAGATACTCCGCGGAAGACGCTTTTGTCCGTATCAAAGGCTTTCTAGGGCAAGACTGTGCCTCACTTTCACACACTGTACGAGTCCTTTCTAATCACTCTTATTGCAATTCCCTCAGACGTCCCTTAACCCTTCTCTCCCCCATTAGATCATTATTCTTGTGATAAAACGCGGCCCACAAGAATCGACTTGATAGTCTGCTAAAAAGAGCTCATTAATGACTATTACTCCCACGTAAGAGAGTCTCCCATGTAAGAGAGTCATTCTTGTTGTAAAATAACAGAAACGACTCTCTAAAAAGGAAGGTGTCATTAATAATTGTCCCAAACACCCATCAAGCAGCATCCCCTGCTTCCCCTCTCGTACCCGCAGCAGCGGTCGGAGCGGCCAGCTTCAGATCCAGCACACCACGGCCTGTCGACAATTGCGGCCAATTCTCGGTCATCTAAACCATGATAATTTTTTCTCAATTATTTTTTCTCTTTCAAAATTATTCTTAACATTTTTTC
This sequence comes from Allodiplogaster pararmata, assembly GCA_964056735.1. NCBI lineage: Eukaryota > Metazoa > Nematoda > Chromadorea > Rhabditida > Diplogasteridae > Allodiplogaster > Allodiplogaster pararmata. The sequence goes on along the minus strand of OZ057407.1, from coordinate 37,663,149 downwards.
AGTAAAAAATGAATTTAGAATAATTTACATGATCATCAGTTTTCCCGGATTACATGTTTGCATAGTCAGGGCAAGAATTTCGAATGAAGAAAATACTGATTGTGAGAGAGGAAGAGAGAGAGAGAGAGAGACAGAGAGAGAGAGATTAAAAGACAAAAAGTATGTCCCCCTATCAAGCAAACACGTTTGCCTGTCTATAATCATCGTATCACTTTTCTGTAGCCACTCATTCAATTTTATTTTTATGAAGCATAATCAGGGTTAAATAGTCAGGGGTTATAATCAGGGTTGTATAAGTCAGGGGTTAAATATTCATGTCAGACCTTCTGTCGGCACTCCTCTGTTTTTCCAAATCAAAAGGGGGGACCCTTAATGAAACAACAAAAAAAATTCTCGCGGGCAGGGGTTAAATAATCATGACAGATCTTCTGTCGGCGGGCCTGTTTTCCAAATCATTAGGGGGGACCCTTATGTGAAAAAAAAGGTAAGGGGGACCCTTATGTGAGAAAAAAAAGAAAAAATTTTCACCCTCAAGGGGGGACCCTTATATGAAAAAAAAAATTTTCCGCCCATGGCGGGCGTCTGTTTTTCCAAATCGTAAGGGGGGAGCCTTATGTGAAAAAAATTTTTTCCGCCTTCGGTGGGCCTTTGTTTTTCTTAATCGTTAGGGGGGACCCTTATGTGAAAATAATTTGCCGCCTTCGGCGGGCGTCTGTCCCTTTTTCATTGAAACTAAAAAACCCCTGCTCGCGGGCCTCTGTTTTTTTATCATAAGGGGGGACCCTTATGTAAAAAGATGTTTTCCCAACTTCGGTGGGAGTCTGTACCTTTTTCTTGCACACTAAAAACCCTTCAACTGAGTTCGAAATTAAATTGAAAACTGTGCGCAAATTCCTGACTCTGATAATCGGCGGAGGCGGCATGAGAAGCGTCGCGCTTGGTTCTATTGGCGGGACGCTCTGCTTTCGTGCCTCTAAGTCAGCCTGTAAGAAGAGAATGAAGAATGGCCCAATCCATGCAACCGGTAGATCACATCTGAACGTGATAGCCTAGCTGGAAAAATCGATAAAACCTTGAGATCGTCCGCTTCCGTCTTTCTTCCATGCGTGGCTGCAGTGAGATAAGCGAGCGATGTCTGGCCTACGCCTCGGAGCACTGAGTCAAAAGATTACTTTAAGTGTCCTTTCTCTTAAAAACTTTCTTCCGACAGCTGATATACACAATAGCAGTAACCTTGGGATTAGTGACTCACCTAAAGTGTGTATTTCATGTCCTATAAGCAGTTACCCTGCCGCGAGGCGGTAGTAAGCTCAAGGATAATCTCTTTTTCCCGGCTCGGTACCCGGTCGCGAAGCGGCAATAAGCTCAAGCGCAATCTCTTTTCTGTTCGCGTGTTTTTTTTCTCTTTGAGCGACAAAAACAGCAGTTCCTCAGGCCCCCGACCCACCCTTGATCCTCTCATCAACATCGCCAAGCAGCAGGGCCATCTGAAAGTGGCCGTGAACATCGTTTCTCATCGCGGCGATCTTCATCATCTTCTGCAGCTTCTCCGTGTTACCCGTCACCAAGTAGAGAAAGGCCAGCTTCTCGAAGTCTTTCGTCTTCTAAAGCATCCTCACTTTCTTCTTTTTTCAACAGAGTGCTATAATTGAAAAACTCTGAGCTGATTCTCAGAGCACTCAGAGCCACTCGGTACAGTGGTTGAATAGCGAATGAACCTGCTAGGTTCGCGCATGCGTGTTCGCGCCGTTGATGATCTACATTCTCTTCTCCTTACGTTCTATTTTTTTATTCCTACTCTTTTTTCCTTCACATTTTTTCCAGCCTTTTCCCATGCATTTTCAAACTCGCAATGAAATAAGAAATAGCAAGATCCAATACCTTATCTGTCTTCCCTATTCAAATTACTTAGGGATTGGCATAGAAAACGAAAACCACAGATACCAGCATCCAATCATGAACGCGTCTTGCTTACCTGGTAAGCCATCTCAACAATTGCATGGTTGCCTTGCAGGAGCGCCGCCTCGCCCAGAGCTGTCCATACTGCTTTCTCATCCACTGCCTGCAGTGAGAGAGAGAGAGAGAGAGAGAGAGAGAGAGAGAGAGAGAGAGAGAGAGAGAGAGAGAGAGAGAGAGAGAGGGAGAGAGAGAGAGGAAGAGAGAGAGAGAGGAAGAGAGAGAGAGGAAGAGAGAGAGAGAGAGGAAGAGAGAGAGGAAGAGAGAGAGAGAGGGCGAGCAAGAAAGAGAGAGTTAAAAAGGGCGAGAAAGAGAGAGAAATAGCGAGCGAGAAAGAGAGCGGAGCGGTTTAAGATTTATAGGTACTCGGAAAGGCGTAGCAAACGTCATGAAAAGAATATAGGAGCCAAAGAAAGAGGAAAAATTGATAGAGAGATAAAAGAATGAGAGAGAGAGAAAGAGAGAGAGAGAAAAAAAAAGAGAGAGAGAGAGAAAGAAAGAGAGCAAGAGTTAGGAAAATTGAAAGGCAAGAAAGAGAGCGTAAGCTTATCTTACAGTACGAATACAATGTATACAGTACCCTGGCGGCTTCCAGTGCCACATCTAGATTGCCGCACTCCAACGCGAGTCCGAATCGGGTCTTCTCATCCTTCACAAAGTGTAGGGCGATCTCGGGGTAGCCTTGCTTCTGGAGGTACGCGATGATGGACTGCCCCACAAGATTAGCTCCCTTCACCATGTGCAACACCTGCAAAGACTTCTCTTATGTACCGCGATGATCGGATGAAGAGAATGGATCTTAAGAAATCTTCTAACTCATCCAATCCCAGAATTTCAGCGAGATTTTTGTGTTTAAACTCATCTAGAAATAGGAGGAATCGTTAAGAAAAATTTTTTGCGAATCAAGAAATTTTCAAGCTTTTCGTTTTTAAATTTTGCATGAACATGATAATTTTAAAAAAAATTGATCAAAACTTCATGTTTTCCAGGATTATAAATCACAAATCTTCCAGATAAAAAGACTTTTGTCTCCCGTTGCCAAAAGCAGCTCGTAGGAAACGATGAATGATCTACCTGATCGATTCGCCGATTGATGAGAGCCAACTTGAATTTGTACTCGGTCGGATCAATAGTCACTTCTACCGGAGTCGCTTCCCTGCCACATCAAAATAATTGATTGGGAGCTTCAATAAAGGATCTAATCCTCCTTTCTCTCTTCAATTTAGATTGAATATACTTATTCTGAATTATAAAAAGTATGTTTATACTTTAAAACCCATCACATTCTAGATTTAGCGTGGGAAACTTCGTTTCCACTCTAAATTGAGCGCTTTAGAAGTAAAACTATATGACTTTAGTCAAGAAAAAAAATTTGGATGAAAGTCTTACCCTTGTTCTACATATACCCCTTACCATTCTTCTACATATACCCCCTACCCTTCTTCAACATATTACCCTTCTTCTACATATACCCTTACCCTTCTTCTACATATACCTCTTACCCTTCTTCTACATATACCCCTACCCCTCTCTTCTCTACCTGTTAAGGCAGTACAGCGTCGATGCCCGTGCGGCCAAGATGTAGATGATCATGTCAAGGGTACGAACGATTCCTCCGTCTCCAGCTGTGAGAGCATATCTGCAATCAAGATTAAACTTTTACTTTAGAAATACAAGTTACACATTACACTATCAGAATCCGAGGTATGAAACCAAGGCTGGTAGCGTCCAAAGATAATCCATCGAATTTTAATACCCGGCGAAGCACTTAGGTTTAGACAATCTCTCATTAACTCAATCATTCAAAAAATTACAAGCAAAGTCTGGTTCAATACTGATTAAATGTGAGCAGAGCCACACTTCTACAACCCTTCTACTTCTAACATCACTCACTTATCCTAGCTACTGTAAGTCCACAACTTTCACAAATTCCTCGCTAACTCTTCTTACCGTAATCACTAAAAGCCTTTTACCGTGACCCTATCATACCATACTCCCCCTCCTACTTGATATGATTGGTGGTGGTGTAGATAAATACGCCGTCCTCTTCCCATGCGCCGCTCTTGAGCCGCGTGCTCTCTTGCATCTTGCAAAGTACATTCAGCTTCCTGTCCACCAGCGTCAGTTCGTGTTTCGACAGCAGGGCCGCGTATTCTCCGTTCTTCGACCAAATCACGTATTTCACCTGGAATAAGATATATTACTACAAGAGGCATCGATGTCGTCGTGATTCTGAAAACGTTCATCGGAAAACCTTAATCGCTCAGCCTTGAATCCATTTATGTCTCACAGTCAGTCATGCGTAACCTGTTTATAAGGGCCGCCAATACGAAATAGGGAAAAATTAAACGGTCAGCGGGAAAAAAGAGATGGGGAGGAGCAAATCTGATATCATTTGGTGACATAAACAAGCTTACTGCACATGATAAAAGGCTTCCAAATGTTCCCATAAAAGCTCACCTTGGAGACTTTAAGATGTGCGACTGGTCGCTTCTGCTGCACGTCCAACACATGAAGGCCTTCTTCGTTTCTGAACAATACGCCACAATAAGCTCGTCTAAGCAAATACTCAAGGTTTACAATTTAAATATTGAATTAAGCACTTTTTTCAATGTTTTTACAGAAAACAGGTGATTTTATCACAATTGTTGCTCTTTCATTTTGCTAAGCTTCACAAAATTCTCAGATTAGATCTTCAAATGCTAAGATTAGAGATTAGATCTTCAAATATTTTCACTGCCTTTAAACTGTGTAACTTAGCATTTGAAGATTTATCATCCATCTTCCATCTTTCTTCTGTCTTAATCGTGAATTCTGGAGTTACGCTCCATTCATGACGCAATCGCTTGATAAGCATGCGTGACTAAGAGAACAAGGCATATGAGCCTTTCTTATAACACTATCGCACGGAATAGCAATGTGTCCACGTGGTGTAATGGTAACACGCGCTCCCGGTTTGAGTCGAGATGGCTGGGTTCGATCCCGCTAGGTGGACTAGCTTTTTTCTGAGCGATAGTTCAAACATTTGTCCTCTCAGAATAGACTTAATGTTTGTTCTCCGTTTCGCGTTTTCTCCAGGCATTGTCGAGAAAATTTAATGAAGCATCAGCTACCTTAGGAAGCAAAATTTTCCCGCCTCTTCTGACAAGTTGTCCGCATATTACCAGAAGAATCATACCGTAGCAGGAGAAGTCCAGTGCCCGCGTAGAACATATCGTCTACAGCGAAGGGCACCTCGATACGACGAACTTCCTTGTTAGACAAGTCTCGAATGGACACCTGTAATAAGGTGACTGAATAACTTGTTCTTGTAGAAAAACCTGTAATGGTTTTTCAATAGTTTGATCGCCCGAATAGGTTGAAATTTTATAACATCGGCTCAACAGAACTTTTTTTCGTCTGAGTTGAGTCAATATAAATTTTTAATTAAAAAAAAGGAGGTTTTCAAGAATTTCGGCAAAAACTACCCGAAGTTATTTGCAAAAGCTTCCGTAAGTCGGTCACTCTAAAAAAAATTGCCAGCTTCTACTTGAATCTGAGTCAAAATTTTCAAGACAACAGTAGAAAAAAATTAGACTGTAAGAAACTCGCTGGAAAAATTCCGCTTCTAGTGCAAGTCGAGAAAATTGAATTTAAATGAAAATGATCCCAGGGCAAAAGCTAAACCAAACGGCATCAGGCAGGGTTTTAGTGCTCTTATTTGCGATGACGCTATAGGTTTATAAAGCTTTTGCCCTTTACCAACATCAGCAGAGTTCAAGTGAAGGCGTCTCTTTCCTAACCCTCATACTTATACCAAATTCCAAGATAGTTTCCCCAGTGCTTTGATTTTGAATAACCGAGTTTTGAATAATAAAAATGTACAGATTATGTTGTCAGCGATTGCTTGATACTTGCTCGTTTAACGAGTGACGCAATAGCCACAGCCCAACGGGCGATAATATAGCGAGTTGTGCAGATCTCTCGCCGTGGAGGGCGACAAGAGAGTGAATATACTCGCATAGATGACCCAATCTTGACTATAGCAAAAAGAAAGGCCAATTATGATACAACTCGCGAGTGCTTGTACTATTTTCCGAAAATGACTTAACTTCTTTTATACAGAGGCCATTTAGCTTCTTTTTTTTAATACAGATGGTTTTTTGAGAAAAACTTTAAATTAGGACTTGCATCTTGCTCAAAAACAAAAACCATCAGATAGACTCTTTTACACGACCCTCCTCGAGACCCGAACCGACCTGCTGGTTCTTATCCAGGACGGCGTATCGATTGCGCGCCACCCAGACAGCCGCCACTCCCGGTGCCCGACTTACCACCGGCGCTTCCGTCGACTCTCCATCATGCTTCGTTATCTGCAATCATATCACATCAAAAGCCAAAAAGAGATGTTGAAAATTTGAGAAAACAACCGCTATTTAAGCCAGGGACGGCCTAGAATGACAAAAAACGAGCTAGAGCTGAAGGAGATAGAAGAGAAATAGATTGGGCAATAGGCGAGTTCAAGTGAAGACAAGCTCGCATTCCATTCTAACAGACAACCCTCCTTCTCCAATCCCTTTGAGAATTCTTATGAAGCATTAGAATTCAAAAAACCACAGTGATTTACAGTCAGGGGTTAAATGGTTACAGGACCAGCTATGTTGGCGCATACATGTATGCGAAGACAATGATCTACATTTTCTTCTGCTTCCTTTCTGTTTCACTTTTTCTCTACTTCTCTTTGCACTTTTTTGCCTTTCCCCATTCCTTTTTCCACTCGCTCGACGCGTACAAACAAGCCTTAGACCGGCCTCACTCAACGCCTGTTTACAGTGAATTTCCCTGTGATTTTTTGAATTCTAAAGCTCCATTAGTTTTTTCTTACTATTTAATTTAGAACAATCTATAAGAGCTAATACTGCAAGATGCTCTCGTGTAAGCGAAATACTTCCCCGGTTCCACGAAGAAAGCACCTGTGAAATATCGAATTTCACTAAATAAAATCTATTAATTAAAAATGAAAATCTCAATTCAAGCAGTGATTCAAAAATTTCTTCTTACCACCTCGCATAAAGACTGAATTCTTTGCTGAAAGAAAGCTTAATTTGTCCGGATAAAGTGAAACTGTATTGTCCGGCTCATAAATAAGCCAGTTGCATCAACATACTACCATACCAAAAGATATATAATTACATATACATACAGTAAATTTTAGTGTTTCATCAAGAATCTTATAAGCAGAGGGTCCCCTCTTGATCTCTTATAAGCAGAGGGTCCCCTCTTGATCTCTTATAAGCAGAGGGTCCCCTCTTGATCTCTTATAAGCAGAGGGTCCCCTCTTGATCTCTTATAAGCAGAGGGTCCCCTCTTGATCTCTTATAAGCAGAGGGTCCCCTCTTGATCTCTTATCAGCAGAGGGTCCCCTCTTGATCTCTTATAAGCAGAGGGTCCCCTCTTGATCTCTTATAAGCAGAGGGTCCCCTCTTGATCTCTTATAAGCAGAGGGTCTCCTCTTGATCTCTTATAAGCAGAGGGTCCCCTCTTGATCTCTTATAAGCAGAGGGTCCCCTCTTGATCAAATCAGTGTACTGAAGAATAACAAGGACTTGCCCAAGTGTCTCCACAACCTCTGTTCTCTTGATTTTTCATCTGTATCAAGTTTCTCCGCCTAATTATAACACGAGACATGCGCACTCTCTTCAAACTCGTCTCCCACTTCTTAATCCCGCCAGAATGTCTTATTCTGTGTCAAAATTCATAGCGGTTCAGAACTCACTTCCAGAAGAACTGATATATGTACGTCAGAAGTGCTTCTCAGTTTGCTAAGCCTAAGAAATTCCCACTAGAATTCATATTACTGATTCCGAGTGTTGTGGACTGAATAATTATTATCCGCCTACGATGTGATTCTTATCCGATCAACTTTATACTATTGAAGCTTGTTCTTTTCCATCTCTAATTTGGTGATTCAAATCATTATGTAGCAGGCAAATACCCACCACCACTCAGAATAGACAACATTCGATGTTTTTCGTACAGTCAATGCTTTTTTGAACTGTATTTTTTCAATGTCACTTATGTTCCCGGAATAAATAAATTGAAACAGGTCGAAAACAAAATAACGCGTGAATGCTCCGACCTTGTAGAGATCATAGGTGCAAATGTCTCTGTTGTGACTCCTCGTCGTTAGGAGGAACGCGTTCTCTGCCGCATTGTAGGCGAGATTGTAGTGCGGCTGCATGAAAGAAGCCGCGCCTCTCAGGCGGCCGATTGAGGCGTCCTTTCTGCAAAAAGGCGGCTATCCAAAAACAGAGGTTTTAGAGTATTTACAACAGTTCACAGAACATTCTCCTTTTCAAACATTCTCAAAAACCAAAAATTACCGCGTAGAATGCAAATCATCACAAGCAGCATATATGTACATATATCTTGATTTCTTTCAGGATTCCAATCTCTGACCTATTCAATTCTCCACTGAAACCAATCTCCTAATATGTTTCCAGGGTTGACAATGACAAACCCTGTTGTCAAATCAAGTCTTCTGATCTGCTTTTCTTTGACATAATAAGCAAGGTTGTCCGATAGACAATAGGGAGGCCGCTCTCTTTGGATCTTGAAGACGATCATTCCATTGTCGTGACCTGGCAAACTTCATATTTTTTAAAAGGTCACATTATAAATTAATTACCAGATATCAAGTTTTCTGACATCCAAAAACTTTTCCACACCATTTCGCTTTTAAATCACAGCAGATTTATGGAAAAAGAAATTTGTTTTTGTTTTAAATGTTTTTGTTTGACTGCTCTTTATCATCATGACACTGTCCTTCGAAAAAAAAACTTAACAAAAACATCAACATATTTTTACAGTCAAAATTACAATTCTTTTCCTTTCCGTAAAACAAGCGGTTCATCTTCCACCGATGTACCACAATCGAATAGTTCTATGTAATAATGACTATGGCTCTTTATTTCTAATTGAGCAATGTCTTAAAACCACTGATCGAACTCCAATCGTAAACCCGCTATATATAGGATGCGAATAAAAGACGAACCAGCTGCAAACATGCTGAGACTGGGGTGCGCCGAGAGTACCCAGAAACGCTCATTGTCATGCCTGAAATCCTCATCTCATTGAGCTAGAATGCCACCTTCATCTTCAGTGGTTTCCAAACATGTCGAAACGCTGTTTCAACTTTCATGGCAAGCAGAGGAAAAGGTACTTGGTAACGTTTGACTAACACCTTTTTCGACCTTACCAGTCACTTCATCATCCAAATTTTATAGAAAGTTCTACGGCTATTTGATGTCGAATCCTTGCCTAAAAATCTAAAAATAGAAACGGGATACTACAAAGGTAGCTCTTTATCATAGCTCACCAGGATGTGTTGAATATAATTTTCTCGGGCGGTTGACCGGGTGACCGGAGGGAGAATGGGGAGAGGGGTAGTCAACAAAATCCTAGGTTTGTTTTGTCAAAACAATTGATCTTGTATTTCGCGTAGTCGGGGTCGTCCTTTGACTAATGGACAATTATTTTATTTACAAGCTTTTTTTAATCAACTTCTGTTATATTTTCTTCACCTTCAAAAAAATTTTGGAGGACCGGGCGGGCGACCGAGAGAAATTTCACAAGTTTGGTGAGCTATGTAGGCATTATACTTCCGATTGGCAATGTTTTCAGAATGTCAAAAGCTGATGCGATAAACCCGTTTCTGATAGGAAACTGTAGAGTGTTGAATGTACCTAAACACATGCAGACTAGTACGCTTCTGCATGTCCCACACACGAATACTCTTGTCTTCAGAGTTGGAGAGGATCAACTCCGCCTTCGGATGGAAAAGAACCGATGAGATGTTGTTGTAGTGTCCACGACATGAGTCTACCTGCGCAACAAACTTTCTCTTCATAAGATGCTTATAGGCAAAAAGTAGGAGCTCTCTACGTTCTGAACACATTTTAATTTATATAAATATCTCCCCCTTTTCAAACAGTCATTTGGATTATGACAAAAAGAATGTTTAAGAACCCCTACATTCTAAGCAATCATTTATTTCTAAGAACCCCTACATTCTAAGCAATCATTTATTTCTAAGAACCCCTACATTCTTAGCAATCATTTATTTCTAAGAACCCCTACATTCTAAGCAATCATTTATTTCTAAGAACCCCTACATTCTAAGCAATCATTTATTTCTAAGAACCCCTACATTCTAAGCAATCATTTATTTCTAAGAACCCCTACATTCTAAGCAATCATTTATTTCTAACAACCTCTACTTCCTTTAAAAATGTGGCGTTTCGTGAAAGAAACTGGGGGAAAATTTATATAAAAAAACCAAATTTCTACCTCACAAACCTAAAATGGTCGGAAAATGTATGAAGTAAAAATTAAAAAGTTCAAAATATTGAGCCTAACTCAATTTCAATTAGACAGTTCTCAAGATCTCTAGCATTTTTTTTGAAGACCATTTCGTCGTTGCAAGGGTCAAAAGGCTATGAAATGATGCAGCTGACTCAACAACACTGCCGTACACGCGCCGAAAAAGTGATCATTGAAAACAGAACTATAAATCAATCGATACCTCCCAGGCCTTGCTCTCGTTGTATCTCCACATCTTAACGACCCGATCATCCGAGCCCGAGACCAAGATGGGCATGGTATGGTGGAAAGAGACCCAGTTCACTCCTGATCAACAGTTTGTTTCTTAGCACCCGCACAATTTTTTTCGAGCGCATAGATTTTCAAAATTGCAGAGTTCAACTTTCAATTTTTCCAATGATTTGGACTTTCCATACGAAAAAACCGAAAGAAGATTTTTTCAAGCGCACAGATTTCTTTGTTTTTCGGGTTTTCTGGAGAGCGCATAGATTTTTTTTACCCGCGGTGCGGGTCAGACAAACACCCTGCTGATCAATCATTAAATGAGTCAAATATTCACTCTATCAATAATTCACCCTATCTAACCAATCTTACGAACATTCAACGACTCAACATTGTTCAAAATCAAACTGACCGTTCTCTCTTTCACTTATCGTCCCTACTGAACCTTTACAAAATTCCCTTCAGTCATATAACTATCAAAAAGTGCCTTAAAGAGAGATCAATAAAAATGAAGCTAAAAATTGCTCTCGTTTATAAGGTGAAGAGATTCATTCTTTGCAAAGCAGAACCCATAACTATCGGGAGCAGAACCTGCCGTTACCCATACTGGTACAACAGGAAACAATGCTTCCCTTTTAAACCAAAACCACTCTTTGAAGAAACATTCATGAAACCAAATAAACGGAGTCATCCATTCAGATCGCATTGAACATACCTCTATCGTGTCCCTCAAGGACATGCTTCACAACGACGTCTGGTTGCCCAAAGAGGTCTGCTTGTGAATGGGTCCCCCCAGCGGTGCCCGCCGTACGGGGAGCCACCGCTCCTCCTCCTGAAACACCCAAATTTTATAGCTTCATAGACCCTTCTAAATTCCGAGGCTTCAATCACTCAATCAAGCCGAAACAATTGGGAAAACTGATCTTTCAAAACCAAATAGAACGTTATTTTGGAAGACGATCCCCGTCCCAAGATTCCGAAATAAGCAATTAATCAAGTTTTTTTCACCAACCTGGCATCTGCTTCTTCCGAAGCCCAGATATATCCCAAATGCGAACACTCTGATCCAAAGACGCAGAAGCGACCAAGTCCTCCGTCGGGTGAAACTGCGCGCACATCACATAGTGATTGTGCCCTTCAATGTATTTCCATCATCGCGCCGGCTCACAAAACGTAATGTTCAATGATCACAAGCATGATAAGTTTTTTTTATAAAAACTACCGTTCTTTGAACGGGTGAGTATAGAATAATCAGAAGCTCACCCTTTTCTGCTATAGGTAAAACATGTCTTGCTTTTTCAATAGGTCGATCGCTAAAGTAAATTGAAAATTTCACTTTTAATTTTACGAAACCAGTTGAGGTTGAGTTAAGGCTAAGAAAACGTTCTATTTATGTAGAGAAATAAAGATATTTTTTTCTAAATTTCAACTGTAAAAACTCTGATACATTCATTTCGAGAGAGGGAGAGGGTCGGTAGGTCGGTCACTCTAGGTAATTTTTCGCCAGTTGGAAGTTTACCGATGTTTTCAGCTCTTACTCTAGCTCGCTCAACATTATTCTTTTCCCCGAAGAACGATAGTTTCTTAAAATTTACAACTGCGAGTGTCCTTTGTTGAACTACGATGTTCATCTAGTACTTCTAGTTTCGAAGCGATTCTTCTATTGCTAAGTACCCATATAATAACCCAGTTAACTTAAACTATCAACTCTGAAATGTTAAAACTCGATTCCTACCTAATACACTTATGAAACTGCCCGTAAATTTATTTAAATTTCATCCTAAATATCAGTTTTGCAGTTACTCAACCTATGAAAACGCTGAGTCAACTTGGCAATACAGTAACCAGACTTCATAAAACAGTTAGAATAGCTCGCAATACAGTTACCAGTTCTTATGATACAGTAACCTAAAAAGCCATGATATTCGTTGTAAACCTGTGAGGATGGCGATGCTGTTCCTGCTCTGCCAGTTCCAGATGCGAACAGTTTGGTCGTCCGAAGCGGAAATGATCCATGGGTATTTGTGATGAAAGAAGGTCGTTCGGATGTAGTCTAGATGCCCAAGCAGCGTGAAGATGCAACGGCGCTGTTTATAGTTCCACACCTAAACAAAACTTTCTAGTGTTCTCATAGTACTGTAATACGCCAGTAAAAGTCGAAATTAAAGAGATCTAAGTGAAATTATCAGTTAAGTAAAAAATCAGAACATTTAATGTGGTTTAGAATCATTAGAAGACCCTATTTAGCACTCCATTGACTAATAATAAGAAACTTCAAAACAGGCAATTATCAACAAAAAAAATTTTTTATACATAAGACGGATATGAGCAGGGGTTTTTTAGTGTGAAAGAAAAAGGGACAGACGCCCGGTAAATTTTTTTCACATAGGGGTCCCCCCTTATGATTTTTCAAACAGAAACCCGCCGAAAAAAAAATTCACATAAGGGTCCCCCCTTACGATTTTTCAAATAAAAAAACAGAGGCCCGCCAAAAAAAAATTTTTTTTTCTCACATTAGGGTCCCCCTTTTATTTATTTTTTACACATAAGCATCCCCCCTAAAAATTTGGAACACAGAGGCCCGCCGACAGAAGATCTGTCATGACTAAATAACCCCATATCATATGAGAAGTCTTGAGAGAAAATTGATTGTATTTTCTTGGATTAGGAGATCAAAAATTACTTTTTTGACAATTCGAAAGTCTCCATCGATTATAAATAGAAGTATTGAAACTCCGTCTTAGCCTACAAGGAATAACATTCATCCACCGCAAGGTTTTATTCAGCCTTATGATACAGCTGAGCTTTCTTTAACAAAAATAACCAATAAGTGCGATACGCGGGTGAAAATAGAAAACCTTGATTTTATAGTCATCGCCTCCAGAAACAAAGATTGGCTGCTCGTTGTGAAAGCATATGCCTCTCACAGGTCCATCATGCTCGTCGAATTTGTCAAGTAGCACACATATTCTGTAATCCCACAGCTGAATGACTCCTGAGTGGAGACTTGCGAGGACCCACGGCCTTGTCGGATGGAATGAGATTCCTTCAATCAAACAAGTCAGAGTAAACTTCGAAAACACTAATTCTAGTAATACGGTAGGATAAAATTAGTTCAAACCGTGTGAAGTTGATGTTGCATTGAGCAGGAACAAAACATGAAAAACTTAGTTCCAAAAACGGAAAAAACTAGTCGAAATTTGAGTTTTAAACACGATTAGGCACAATTTTACTTAGGGAACCGCACTTTACTTAAGGGGGTTTGGTTTTAGTGTGTTCAAACTACTGTATTTATTACTCTTTTTCTCTATTTTTTTTTGACAAATTTGGTCATTGAATCGACAAAAAATTGATAATATGAGAAATTTTTCTATGCGGTCTCTTTCCTAAGCCTTATGGCCTCGTTAGCAAAAAGAAAAAGAATAGAAGCAAACATGAAGAAAAAAGAATAATAGCTGGAAACAGCGAAGCCAATTTACTCATTTGGTCAAAACTAAAATATTGTGGCTAATTGTTCTAAAGGCCTCGTTTTTAAGTCGTACGGCCTCGTTAGCATACATTGTCACTTCTTGCGTTTAACCATTCCCCCCCTACCGGAGGTTCAATGGGTCAGATGAGAGTGGCATTTTTTGATACGGTCTCGTTAGCGTAAACTTTTTCTAAGATTAGCGTTTTTAATGTAAAAATTAATGATAAAATAATTTTTTGTAAATGTAAATAAGTCAGACGTATGACCCATTGAACCTCTGGTTGTAGGGGGGTGGTTAAACGCAAGAAGTGCCGCATACATTTTTACTAAGCCTTAGCAAAAAAAATCAGTCAAAAGTTACCTGGCCGCTTCTAGTAAAGTGCGATCCCCCAAGTAAAAAGTGGGCAATTAACAAAGTGAGGCTTGAGTGAGGTCGCGCGTTTTATTTTTACATTAAAACATAATTTTACATTAAAAAACGCTTAGGCTTAGTAAAAGATTACGATAACGAGGCCGTACGGCTTAGCTAACGAGGCCGTACGGCTTAGCTAACGAGGCAGAACAGCCAGGCCGTGTTTTAGGCGTCCTCATGCCTCACGGCCTCACTTTGTTAATTGCCAGTAAAGTGCGCCCCCCCCCCCAAGTAAAGTGCGCCCCCCCCAAGTAAAGTGCGCCCCCCCAAGTAAAGTGCGCCCCCCTTCCAAGTAAAGTGCGCCCCCCTTCCAAGTAAAGTGCGCCCCCCAAGTAACAAAGTGCCCACGATTCCATCAAAAAAATTAATAATGGTCACATTAGATCACAGCTACCACAATTAAACTTACTGATTCGCCTTCGAAACACAGCTACCACAACTAAACTTACTGATTCGCCTTCGAAACTTTTTTATCCGTAATCCATTGATACTGCCACACACTTTATAAAAATTTAAAATTCAAGTTCTTGTTAACCTTTTACTCTTGCCGACTTTGACTCGAACTTCACTAGAAGGGACATCGTTAACGTTACTCGCACAAGCGAGTTATCCCTGTAATGACTCCCAGTAACAACAAAACAGTTTCGATCAACAAAATAAGAGCGTGAAATTTAAACACTTTCTAGCAGTAAAATTTCCAGAGCAAGATGGAAAAAGTTCTACAATATATTCTAAGATTTGTCAAGATCTTAATTTAACTACATCAAATTCTTTCAAAATTATTGAATCTGAAGTTCCAAAACTTCCTTAGACTTACAATTGACATTTTTAAACGTCCTACTCAACTCAATTATATCCGTAAAAAATCGTTTAATTAAAACTGAACACAAACCCACAGAAGGTATTAAAGTTCACGCAATTTATCCATTAATTACAAATCTACTTGGATTTTTTACCAACGAACTATGATCGCAAACTTTGAAGTGACATGAAGCAACAGAGAATACTCCGAATGATTCTCTTGACAGTTTAAATTGGTTTCATTTTTCTAATTGTCAAAGTAAAATAATAAATCGAGTTTAATTCTTTACATATAGTGAAAACAGTTTACATCTCCAAGTTGGCAGCTCACATCTACAGTAACCGAAACAAAAACCTGTCGTGCACATCATCCATATAATCAAAGGTAAAACTTTTACCCGAAGACGGGTTTATTGCCCGATGTTTTCGAACACCTAATTGCTTTGCCGGGCACTAGATAAGAATACAGTAGAAAGAGAAGAGAGAGAGCAATTAAAATAATCCATCAACAATTTGTAAATTTGAGACAAACAATGAGGTTGTGAATACAACTGTAGCCATAAAAGGGAATGGAGAGGTGTCGTAAATGAGACACAGCGTAAATGTAAGCAAGGCATGCTGGTAAAAGTTGCTATTGCCTTTTCAACTGCTCATTTGTTAATTATTTGATTTCAATCTTGTGACTTTCGAAGCGTTCAAGCGCTTGAATTGTGTATTAGGTATTTCCTGCATTAATGAAAAACATCCTCACAGTTATTATTTTTATGTATGCAGCTCTAAGCAGCTTAGACTAAGCTGAAGAGAGCTCTAAGCAGCTTAGACTAAGCTGAAGAGAGCTCTAAGCAGCTTAGACTAAGCTGAAGACGGATGGAAGAAATCAACTTCAAATTTATTGATCTTTTTTGGCCCTGGAAAACCTGATTCTCTTTCCTATTGTTATTCTTTGGAAACAAAAGACGCGTTCGTCTTTTGGAAAATGGGCTTAAAGGATATTTTTAACTTCTCTCTGTAATGTAGTTCTCGGCACGACTTCTATTCATTCCGAAAACTCTTTTCAATTCAATTTTGTACGTATAAAAATGTTATAAACTACTCGTAAAATGTATACCTACATAAAACTTGGAATGAATACGTGAATAAATCTTTGAATGAATGAATGAATGAATGAATGAATAGAAGTGTCGTTGAAGACTAATTGACTAACTACATCGTAAAAAAAGGTTGAAACATCTATTGAGCTTATTCGTCATAGTACGGAGGAATTCGACAGCCAAACAACGTTTTTTGGTTTAAAACATTTATGGCATATACATGCTTTGCAGGGTAATCTAACTGTATAGCTAAAACTTCGCATCGATGCTTTTTCGAAAATAAGGTTATCTAGAACTTTTTTATAATACTTTTTTC
The DNA here is from genome assembly GCA_964056735.1 of Allodiplogaster pararmata. Taxonomy (NCBI): domain Eukaryota; kingdom Metazoa; phylum Nematoda; class Chromadorea; order Rhabditida; family Diplogasteridae; genus Allodiplogaster; species Allodiplogaster pararmata. Next base: position 37,646,521 of record OZ057407.1, on the reverse strand, counting down.
ATAATACTCATTAAGAAATGATTATCAAGAATGAGTTTCCATCGGGCTGCCCTTCGCCCCGCCCACATCCATGGAATAGTCCCTCACCCTATTTGAATTGTTAAAATATTCCCAATGTCATTCTACTGAAATCGTGAAATTCAGGTTTCAGATTGATTCATCTCTAATTGTTTAAAATTTTATTTTCTTTCCAAGTTATTCGACCAAATTTTTGTCCTTTTTCGATATTCTCTCTCATTTAATTTTTAATTTAAACGCTTTATCAAGATCAACAAGACACATCGGGGATATAACATTATCGATTATGGGATCTGTAGCGACATGATACGACTCCACTCCTCAGCGTTCTCTGCCTTTTTTAGGAATTGGGGACCAACGGCTTTGACAAAGTCGTCCCTCCATCTCATAGCAGGGCGACCTTTCGTTCGCTTTGGCCCACGCGGGTGCCACTCTTCTCTCTCATATATTATATATATCTGATGATATATATTTTGATATTTTTTGATATAAATTGATTATTTTTTAAACTGAACTCACACCCGTGTCAGTGATCCGTATTGCACATTTCTATGTCAAAACAGGAACAAATAATGAATGAATATAAGTTCAAGAATGCTCAGGTCAGAAAAATAGAAAAACAGCAGGGTTTAATTGCGACTCTTTTTCTATATATATTTTATTCGTGAGCTATTTTAATCATATTTTATTTCTTCATCAGCCAGTTAAAAATTCACAATACTTATGGATTTTTTTTCGTCCTATTATACTTTTTCATCTTTAGATTCACGCGTAATTTAACATTTTCTGCTTCTCTTCAGGTGAGTTCAGACTGTGATCAAATGTGAGTCACTTTTATTTATTTGAATTAAAAAAACCTGAAAAGCAAATGTAATTAAAGTTTTTAAAAAACCAAAAGAAATTTAGCCAGGCGCTGGAGAGTTTAAAACGTGTGAAGATCAACTTCACACGAAGACGGTCAGCGAGAAAGATTATGATAGAGTAGAGGAAAAGAGTGACAAATAGAAGACAGAGAAAGAAAGGAAAGATGAAGAGAGAAATAGAAAGAGAGAGGTTTCATAGCGTGAAGACAGCTAGCAAAATTGACAGTCCTTGCCTTCTCAATTTTTCAGAAAGAGAATCTAGGTGCTGTATGAAAAGGATGAAAGTTGGTGTTTATGTGTGCTATAGAGATTTTGACCATCCGGAGGTACACATAACGGATACGGAGATCTAGAGCGGGGGAAGCGAAGATGGTAACCTTCTCTCTAGGATCATGGCGAGATCTAGCGCGGGGGAAGCGAAGATGGTAACCTTCTCTCTAGGATCATGGCGAGATCTAGCGCGGGGGAAGCGAAGATGGTAACCTTCTCTCTAGGATCATGGCGAGATCTAGCGCGGGGGAAGCGAAGATGGTAACCTTCTCTCTAGGATCATGGCTCGCATGAATAGGCGTCAAAGAAGGGATTAAAATAGTATAGTGAGACAGAAGTGTTGTGTGCGAGTCTTTCTTTCGTGTGTACTATTATGATAAGAGGTTTAGATGTGTGTATAGCAAATGATATTGTATTAGTATTGTTTGTCTACGCGTATGTACATATATACATAGAAATAAAGAAGAAAAGAGGAATTCTCCCCATTTTCTGATTTGGAACGTTTGTCGTTCCCGTCTCGATAGGCTTCTTCCTTTTTTGATCGTCTTATCAGGCTTTTTATGCCTCTTTAAAATAAGAGTAGATTTTTAACAGAATAAGAAGAGTTTTTATTGGAAGTTTATCAGTATCCATCATAAGAGACACGGTATCTTAGGTATCTTGAAGAAGAGAGTGAAAGAGTGAGAGAGAGAGAGAAACGAAGGTATCTCAAGCAATTTTTGAATTAAAAAACAATAAAATTTGCATATGCGATAAAATAAAATAAGTGAAAGAGAGACCAAGAGAAAAATCTAAGTACAGGGTGGTCCATAAATAGTGTTACAAATTGGAATTGTTATACCTTTTTTCAAAACAGAGAAAATCATCTCAAATTAACACATTTTATCAACAACATAAATGTCAACATTCACGCGAAAGTTCAGCTCAAACTATCGTCTTTTGCTCGAACTACAGCTCGAAGTCTCTTTGGGAACGCCTCTACCACTGTAAGGAGGTATTCGACTCCGATGTTGTCCCATTCTGCCTGAAGGGCATTCTTCAGGGAATCAATATTTGAGTGGGAGCGAGAGTTGACCTTGGACTCCAAGTAGGCTCAAACGGAATAATCCAGCGGGTTCAGGTCGGGTGATGAGGCCGGCCATTTTGATGTTGTAATGAAGCCGGGAAAACTTTCCTTGCACCACGTTTGGACCTTTTTAGCTTTGTGGGCTGGTGCTGAGTCTTGTTGAAAGGTCCATGTCCTCTGATTGAAATGCGATTGAGACCATGGATGGAGCACGTCTTGCAGAACATGTTCAGGTAGTATTCCGTGTCGATCTTGACGCCTTTCTCGACAAAAACAAGCGGTGTTTTTCCTGTGGCGCAGACCATGACTTGAGTTGGATGTGCACTGCGTTGGACCGTTCTACCCTTGCTATCGGTTTGCTCTGCGTCCTTCGCAAGCACTCTGACGTTTTTTGAGTTGTGGACTTCTTCCACGGTGAACAGCTTTTCGTCAGAGGACACCATATTGAAATGTTCGCCTAGCTGCGTACGGCGAAGACGGTCGCGACATCTTTTGACTCTTCCCGACTTGTTGCGAGCCGACAGAAAAGCGGCCTTCCGTGTACGATACGACCTGAGTCCCAGCTCCTCCGTGACTATTCGTTTCAATGAAGTTCGGCTCATCGGGAGCTGCTGCGCCATCTGTCTGATGCTTCGTCGTGAATTTCGGTTGATCCGACTCCGAACGTTTTCGATGAGTGGTGTCGTGCGAACAATGCGAGGACGACCTCGCCTTGGACGGTCCAAAGATGTGCCAAGCTCCTCGAATCTTTTGATCGCTCGATACACTGTCATGCGAGGCAGGCGAAGCGTTTCAGCAATGCGAGTAGGAGCGTGGCCAAGAGTGTGTAGGCGAATGATCGCAATGCGCAAGCGATTCGACGCTGTCATTACCCTAAACATCGATGGAATCAATCGCAACTCACTTGACACGTACTAAAAAAAACGGGGGATCAGGAAAACGAGAAAAGTGACCGCTACGTGCGGTCACTTTCCCAGGAAATGTTTTCGAACATTTGTAACTTTATTTATGGACCACCCTGTATAATATATAAAAGAAAAAAACAGAGAAATATGGAGGGTTCGCATGAAGAAATTAGCAAAAAGTGAAAAAGAGAAAGTGTAAATTAGAGCAGCAAATAATGAACTGAAAAAAGAACAGTTTCAATTGATAAATATTTGAGAAACTTCAGAATTATAGCTAGTGGGAACAAAAGAGGAAGACAAGCGAGAAATGAAGAGAGAAAAAGAGAACAAAAAACTTAGCGCCAACGCTGCAAAGGCAGTCAATGAGGCAGAGCGATAACGTAAGATAACATGATAGAGAGAATAAGCGAGAGATTGAGATTTAGGTATGCAGAGGGCGACAGAGTCAGAATTTGAGATAGGGGGAGAGAAGGAGAGAATAAGGGCTATAGGCAAAACTAATAGAGTTAGAAAGATGAAGAGAGAGAGACGAAAAGAAAGAAAGAGAGAGGGGGTAAAAGAGTGTATTTGGGGAAGAACTAGAGTGAGAAGGTTGGGAGGCGAGAGAAGGCGGGCCCCAGCCTCTACTTTTTGTGTACTCTCTCTTCCTCTCTCTCTTTCTCTCCCCCTCTGTCTAATTCTCCCTCTCTCTGCATTACCCTTGCTGCCAGCCTGGGAAGCGGGGTCTATTTGTGAGTATGTACATATGCATAGAATAAGGAGTGCTGTTGCAGTCTTCAGAAAGCAACATCCTCAGACAAACTGTCATTGCGAGACCTTCCTTGTTATAAATCCTATGTTGTGGCCTTAACCACTTCTTGCTTCGTTCTTCTTTTCGCGACCTCTCTTTTTAGAGCCTCTTAAATGTCTAACTTCTGCTTTTCTTCTTCGGCAATCAATTCCAATGGGTCAAAGAGAGAAGATTAGAGAAATGACAGTGAAATAGAGAAAGAAATAAAGTAAGGGGAATAGTGATAGAGGCAAAGGAATAGAGAGATAAAAGATATCAAGTTAAAGAAAGTTGAGTAGAGAGAAAAAGTTGAAAACAGAAAAAAGTAAAAGACGAAAGAGAGAGGAGAGATAGATAGAAAGAAAGAGAGAGGAGAGATAGATAGAAAGAAAGAGAGAGGAGAGATAGATAGAAAGAAAGAGAGAGGAGAGATAGATAGAAAGAAAGAGAGAGGAGAGATAGATAGAAAGAAAGAGAGAGGAGAGATAGATATAAAGAAAGAGAGAGGAGAGAAAGATAGAAAGAAAGACAGGAAGTATACTCCCATTCCATCACATACGGTGACACTTTTTGTGACGCGTCTTGCGTTTCTACGCTATCGCACAATGCTTGCCTAATCCTCTCGATTTCACATGTTTGCTCCCTTTTTTTTTAATGGTTGCTTAAACGGCTCTGATTTAGTACATGAATGAAACTGCTCTGAAGTTTTCCTCAGCCGAGATTGGGCTGAACTATCCTAGTACTAAATTGAGGCGGTACAGAGTAAGAAAGAGTGAGAAAGAAGAATATGAAGAAAAAAGGAAGCACTTTACGCTGTTGGCGATTCCCTCCTCCACTCTCTCGTGAACTCTTTTTCTGAATCCGGAATGCGTCGTACCAATCATTTATATGGAACTTCTTTTCTGCAAACTGCACTGAGCCCAACCGATGACAAGTCGCACCGAATTCGCGCGACCAAGCACTATCTACACTGATTTGTCTGTCGTCACTCTGTCCGTTTAGAAAAAAAGACTTGGAACTGGTCAGCGCCCCACTCCCTTCAATCGCCTCTTCAATCATTGTGGCCTCTCTGATACGCATGCTCTCTCTTGCGTATCATTACTTTGTCTCCGAATCATTCGTACTATTCATTCACTCTCTCTCTCTCTCTTTCTCTCTCTCTCTTTCTCTCTCTCTCTTTCTTTCTCTGTCTCTCTCTACTTCTCTCTCTCTCCCGGTTTTTCTTCCGTACTCTCTCTTTCTCCCTATCTTTCCTATACGCAATCTTCCCCGTTCTCCCTAGGGAGCGTGCCCCATTCCATGAACGGCTAAATTGAATTCTACTCGAATCATTATTGTGCTAAATTCTCTGTTTCTGTCGCTTTCTCTTGTCTAATTGATTGGTTTGTTGTCACCCGAGAGCCCATTTCTTATTATTTTTTTGTGAACACCATCTTTGAAATGACCAATTCTCATTTCACTCGAACGCGCTGAATCATGTTTGTTTTCTAAACTGGCAAAAAATATCTTTGTGTTTCCTGCGATAATACAAAATTGTCGTGTCGTTAAGTTTTTGTCTCTCGGATTTTCGTTACTTTGGTTTGTAGATTTAAACTCAAAAAACTTTCCCTGGCTTACTTTGTCTAAAAAATCTTAAATTCAAATCATAACGTCCGACAACTAAGCCGAAACTTGGCACTGATGTTTGCACCGAAGACTAAGAAACTAAGACGTAAAAAGTGGGGAGAAAAAGGTGGTTGTTGTAGAAAAACTTTAAACTCAATAATATTAAATTCAAACGTTCGTATCACATTTATTGATTTATTGATTAAAAGAAGACTGAACTGGCAAATAAGACGATTTGGCTAGATGCATACATAACTTACGGTTATGTCTTTAATTTTTCTTCAAAGATACATGCCCTAACTTTTTATTTGGAAGGGCGCTTCACTTAAGTTGGGAGTCGAGGAAGGACAGGCTAACAAATACAGTTAGACATATTGTAAATAATTGTTCGATACGGCCCTTTTCTGGAGCCGTACCACCTTCTTAGCGTAACTTCAGCGTTAGCCAAAAAAGGTGAAAAATATCAGGAACACGGTTAAGTTTTCAAAGTCAAGCTTGAACACAAAATTATAATAATTTTTTTAAGGTTAATTTGGTAACAGATTCGGACTCATTTCCAGTTGCAATTCCTTCCTTTTTTCACGATAAGCGTAACAAAGTAGAGTTTCAATATAAGAATGTGAACTAAAATTAAAAAGAAACTTGAGTACTTTAAAGACTTGCTTGAGGCCGGTGGATAGAATTTAATGATTAACAATCTCATCAGATTCTCTAGTGGATAGATTTTTTTTTTTAATTTTATTTCACGTTTTCTAGATTTTCGCTGTCATCAAATATACTTAACAAAATAAAAAAATATTTTGGTATTCGCTGACTCACCAACTTCCTGATTGTTAAAAAGTTTCAAAACTTTGCTTAAAAATATTCTATTCGTTCATAAATAACTTTTTAAAAGTTATATGGAGGTTTTAATTTTATTCCGCATAAGTTGATAAATTTTCTGACAGAGACAAGTTAATGCCTGCAACCGGGCTGTGAACGTCATAAGGTATTCAAAAATCGTTCTCTTCAGCTCTGAGCAAAGAGAAATTTCGAAGCATTTCTCTTCACATGACACGAAAGTTTTTAATGTGATGTGAACAATTGCTCGGCTCGCAACAGCTGATTGACTCTGTTGCAGCTTTTTCATCAACTGACCTTATTTCTTCAGCTTGCTTGCTGTATGTATGGCTGAGGCTGGTTCGAGCTTGAAGGATTCGAGCGACCTCGCAAATAATCAAAACTCGGACTCGAGCAGTCTCGTTCCCGTACGACGCCGTGACCTTAGAAGCTCAATCGACCTTGCAACTAGACGGAAACCGGAGCTCGTCTCTGATCATCAATCGGATGGTTATGATGACGGTCCTTCCACATCGTTCACCAGCTCGGCCACGGAGCCTTCAGATATCTCCTCTATCCTTCGTCAGGTGAGATGTGATAGATTACAAAACTGCGCGTCGTTATCACTGCCTTTTCATCAAAAAGTGGGGCTTCAATGGCGCAAGAGATACAAACAACCATCTTTAATTTTTATCAGTCATATATGTATGTACATATAATACAAGTCTCTAGTTTGATATTTGATATTCTTTATCGCCAAAGGACAACTGGTTCAGGGTCATCGCTAACATGGTTGAAAATGAGAAAATAAAAAAGTAGAAAATCTTCGGAAGAGGAATAAGCAACTGTGGCGTTGCACTGAAGAGTCTTGGTAGACGACTTAGCGTTTCAACCTCATACCGAAGAGATTCACGAAGTCTTGATTCCCAAAAAGAAAGAAGAGAAATCTCGTAATTCAATGAAGTAGAGACGAGTAGAAGTCAGTGTGAAGAGGAAATGATAGACCCGACCATCTCCGGGGTTTGCAAAAGAAAAGTTTGTTTGTCAATGTATAGATAGTGTTTACAAAGCTCCTTCTTCTGAGTCTTGATGTTGTTCCTGTAAATGTGCAGTTCACTTTTAACTGAACAGGCTCTATTTGAATCTTTTCTCTGTCGGGTAGAAATAAGACATTTTTTTGTGCTTAGTAACCATGAAAAAAAGTGCTCTTTCTAATCGTGAACATCACCATAGAAACTTCTTGCTGCTGCAACACAATTAAATAGGTGTTAGAACAGATATTCGGCTTTAATCATGCAAGCTCTTCACTTTTCATGTTATTCTACCTGGTATTCCTGCACACGAAAAGTTTTCGTCTCTTCAACTGAACTTCTCGCTTTTTGCGCTATCTTTCTGAATCTTGTTCAATTTCTCTTGTAATTTTCTCGAAATCTCTCTTTCTCTCTTCAATCCCACCCTCTTTTTTCTTTCTCTCTCTAACGCTTATTAGGTTCCCATTAGTCTTTACCTTTCTCTCCATTCTTAAATCGGCAATTCCCGTTTTCAATCGTATGAATAACCTCTCTGTAAGTACAAAAAGACCACTTTTATATTCCAACAATCAGAATTCCTTCTTTCTCTCCTTTCTTTGACAGTTTCGTTTTCTTAAACACCAATTGAATTCGTATTTTTCCCTCCATTCAAGAATCGAACCTTCTTTTATGAACTAGCAACTCTGATAACGCGTCTTAAAGAGGCACACGCAGTACATTTATGACACACAAGCGCAATTCTATTGGACGAGGTTTTTTTAACGACGAAATGTGATGTTTGCTGGAGAAGAAAAAACAAGAGTTACGTTTCGGGCATGTGGTAGCGTATTTTTTGACGCAAAGTTTACATTTATGAGAGGAGAGGGAAATTACAGAAATGGAGGCTAGTCAAGATAATGAATGATTAAAGCCGAATATCTGCTTGAATACCAGTTTAACGTGTTGCAGCAGCAAGAAATTGCTGTGGTGGTTTTTACAGTAAGAAAGGCTAATCTGATTTTTTCACTTTTTGACAAAAAAAGAGGCAAAAACAGCGTATATTTTGAAGAAGGGATGGGAAAGAATTACTAGGATTGAATAATGTTTTTTCTTTTCTTTTTTTTTCTTTCAAAAATCTTTTTGGCGTTTTTTTGCCAAAAACTCAGGCGTTTGGTACTCTGAGTGATAGAGAGAGAGACATATAATAGTCGGGCAACGAAACAACTTTTTAAGAACTATGTTTATTTCGTACTTATGCCTTGACGTGTGCCGAGTGGGAGTACTCAGATGAGAGTTTTCAACGGCTTCTTCTTCTCAAGTTGCAGCCTGAGGCAATCTGAGAACATCCTCCGAGTCTCAATTTGCACCTTTTGTTGCGCTCTGTATTCCCCTGTGAGTCCACGCATCACCTTCTCCCGTAGCTTGGCTCATTTCGCTTCATTCGTTGATGTTGCTCTCTCTCTATCTTTCTCTTGCTCTCTCTCTTTCTCTCTCTTTCTCTATTTCTCTCACTCTCTCTATCTTTCTGTATTTCTCTCTATCTATCTCTCACTTTCTCAATCTTCCTCTCTGTTTCTGCTTCTTTGTCTTTTTGTTATTTTCTCTAACTGCTCCTCGCTCCCATATCTTATGTTTTTTCGTTTACATTTTCATCCGCATTTCTTTTTCTCTCTTCCTTTATGTTTCGCTTTCCATTCAAAAGACATAGATAGTGTACTTGGTGAAGTAGAGCACTAGAGAATCTGACAAGTTGAAAGGAAATCCTTTGATGCCAAGTCAACTTTCTAGATTTCCAATATCTCGGAGATCTTTGAAGATTTATCTATACATCCGTTCCTTTCTTCCTTTACCAACATAACTTTCTTTTTTGAATCTAACTCAAAGCAGTGAGCAAATATCAGCAATACACAAAACAAAACAGGGAACAATTGGTCGAATTGTATCTCGTTTTCAGGCAGATTATTTATTAGTTCAGAATAAAATATGCATGTTACACGGACAAAAGCTATTCCACGGGTCGGGTTCGAACCCAACCGTCTCACGGAAAAAGAGCGAGTTACCACTAAGCACCGGGAATGATGGCTGACCCGTGCGGTTGTTGGACCTCTATATAGTAAACTCGATGGCGTGGTTTTCAAAAACTTGATATTAGAAAGACACAACTTATCATTACAGAAAGAGCATGACATCGAGATCGCGGCCCAAATCGGACAAACTCTGCTCGAAAGAAATCGAGAACTTCAGATGAGGTGAGGGCAAATGAATGAGTCGAGGCATTAGTCAAGAAAGATGATAAGATATATGGCTGCTGATTTAGTCAAAGATCATTAGTCAAAAAGATAAGATGATACCTTCTTCTCTCCTCCCTCCTTCATGAACGGCTGCTACCGAAAATTCTTTCAATAAATGCTCATCATTCTTCTGCAACTCGTTACCCCGGAACTTCTGCTTTGAAACAGCTCCCAATTATCATGCTTGCCCTACCCCGTTATTCGTAGAAGACAAATCAACCTCGTCACAATTCCTCTCTTCCTCTATACCTTCCCATTCACCATATCATCCATCCAATGCGATGATAAAAAGATAATAATAATAATAAAGAGAAACAAAGAGAAAGAGAGAAACGAACACAAAGAGAGAAATATAGAAACTAACAGGGAAAGGTTGGTAAAGATTTTTTCATTTGTTTAATCAGAACGTAGATCACGCGGTTTGTCTTCAAATCAATAATCTTTTTGATCTACATGCTTTTTTGCCGGAGGTAAGGAACAGCCTGGTTTTAAAAGTCAATAAAAAAATTTATCAGATGCGCTAAATCAATACATCGACCGTGGATTGAATGAGAGAGTAAAAAAGAACCCTTTTTTTGGTTTTAAAAAAATTTGTTTCAAAGAAAGAATAGATATTTTAGACGTTTTCTAATTCTGAAAGCATTATAAAGCGATCCAATGTCATCTCTAGAGACTAAAAAGGTTTAAACTGACTCGGGAATTATGCTTCATGTTCAATAATTTTTGAAATTCAAATGAATGTAATTCTCCGAAGTTATACTTCCGATCTACTTTATATGTTGAAAAGTGTTTATGTTTGGTAAGAATTCGGTGGATAAAATGTCCCTTTCACGCATCAGGAACAAACATCTGCCCTCAAGTACTCTCCTCTTCTCCAGAGAGTCATTTATCAAGCGATAGAAAGGAACGGCGACAAAAAATTGTAAAAGAACAGAAAAATTAAAGTTCAAAGGGGAAAAAGACAGGAACAGACAGGAAAGAAACTTGAGTTTCAGAGGGGAAGAGAATTAGAAAAAGTAACTTCTTTTTTTAGAGAATAGAAAGTTTTCCAGAGATTAGAAAAGGTTTGAGAAGGCGAGAGGCAAACCGATGACTTATAGTGGTTAAGAATATGATAAAAGTATGGAGAGATGGTTGAGATGAGAGAGAGAGAGAGAGAACTAGAGAAGAACACTCGAAGAATCAGAAGAGCGAGAAGAATTTACAGACAGAAACCGAAAAAGAGATAGAGAGCGAGAGAAAGAAAGAGAGAAATAGAGAGAGCCGGAGACAAAAAATAGAAATAGGCATAGAGAGAGGGTGGAAGAAAGAGAGACAAAGAAAGAGAGAGAGAGAAAGAGATAGGGACAGAAAAGACATAGAGAGCTACAGAGAAATAGAGAGAAACAGAGGGAGACAGAGAGGTAGACAGAAGGCAGTATATGCGGATTCATTACCAGTACAAAAGACTGAAAGGGCAATTGTTTACTTGGATGAGTGGACGTGTATACCGGGAGAGAGATTCGCACAGAGGCGGAGGGTTACAGAGAACTTATGGAGACGGAAGCGTATCAAGAAAAACGGAAGACAGACAAGACTAGAGAGAATGCGAGAGAGAGAGAGAGATAGATAGAAATAGAGAGATAAACATTGAAACAAAGATAGAAGAGAACAAGAGAGGTATATAGATAGAGATAGATAGAAACTGAGAGTGAGAAAGAGAGACAGGCAAGACGTTAGTATGTCAGAGATGAAGATAAAAAAAATGTTTTATACCAAGATTTCACGATTAGAATCAATGCAGCTAAATACAAACTTGTTCGAACTCTCTTTCTCTTCTAATATCTTTATTTTGATCTTGTTAGTTCAAAAAACAGCTAAAGGAAAAAAGCTTCCGAGGTATGAACCAATCAAATAATTATGTATTCAACTTTAAGAGCTTCAAGGTATTTTTGTTCTCCACAAAACTTTCAACCTGGTTCAATAACCAATTTGAGCTATTTGAACACTTGTTAGGTGTGTAGCACATAGTTTTACCCTCTATTGATAAATTATTAATCAATATTTAATTATAATCAATATGGATTAATAAATGTAACAATAGCTGAATAAAAAAGCTTTTTTAATTTCAAGTTTTCAGTAAAGAACAGCTCTGATGTTTTATATCAACTTGTTCGGATCTCTCAAACAAGTTTTCTTGCACACAGCATGGAAAAAATTTGTATCCATGGTGTATTGGGGTAAGCAATTAGAAAGAGGGTTGATAATGTAATCAAAGGGGCGGCACATAGACTGGAAAAAAAAAGATTATGTATTTATGTTTTCCATCATTGTTTGCTTCTTATAACTTCTTTTCTGAGTGAGAAAACTCCACTTCTTCTTGTAAACGTCAAGGGAACTTTCCACTTCTTGGTGTAAACAAACTCGACGGGCAAATCTAAAGAAGCAGATAACGTGAATAAACTACATTCTATCGGCTTAAGAAAAAAAAACAACAGAATGCATGAGAACGGAACACGTCAGCTTTGAGAATTTTTTTAATTATCATTATTATTATGATTATCATGATTTTTGTTGTTTTCAAAAGAAGAATCATGGTAAATCAGACTGAAAGGTTTCCAGAATAGAATTAAACAAGTTCTATAAAGAATGTAAGATTTTGAAAAAAATAGAATGAATTACTTGGTTATAAAGAATGAATAAAGGAAAAAAAAGGGAATAAGTGGCATGGAAATAAAGAAGGAATTGATGTTACGGTATCGTTTTATCGACGGGGATACTGATTTTGTCATGTCTACTTAGGCATTGTACTCGATGGGTAGGTTCTACCTGCGAACCATGCCGTCTCCTTGGAACCACTCCCGGCGGAACTGCTTGGCTGGCCGCTCCTTCTGAACAGTTGGTCCACTCGATGGTGATGCGGTCGTTGTTGGTGTCTTCTTGACCGTAGGCGAACGCGTCGCAAGAAACCGCAATTAAGGCTTCCTCTTTGGGATCAAGCACTCCACATGGAGGTTCCACACCCAGTCGACGCATTTTGGTGGTCTTGAAGGCCCAGCCAATGCGGCGGGCAGACGAGTTCATCACCTTGATGTGGTAGGTGTGCTTGTCATCGTAGGGGGCGTTGAAGAGGACTTTGGAGCCGGGCTGGGTTACGATGTCACCGGGAGGAATGGAGGTCATTTTTTGAATGATAACTAAATAAATAATATTATAAAAATAATAAATATGAATGATAACTTAATAATAAATGATAACTAAATAAACACGGTAATAACTAAACATTGAATGAATGAATTAATGAATGGACTCAGGAACGAGTTCCTGGAGGAGAGCATAGCGTGCAGCAACGACCAGGCAGTTCAGCTCCGGCACGAGCTGCAGAAGAGGATTGAACTGCTTCGATTCTTCTCCATTGATGACGAAGATCATCGGTATAACTCGCGTTTTTTCGCAATAGGGTTTTGAGTGTTTAATTCTTCCGAAAGGTAGTTTCCTTAAAGGGGCAAATCGATTCTTGAAGAAGCGCTTCGTTCTCTCAAGAAGCAATAGGTTGATCGAAATTGTTCGATAGGTCGATCAATATGTCTGTGTCAAATAAACTCAAGATCTGCTTAGTTTTTGGTTTTGGTTAAGCTGTAACATGCATTCATTAGATGTAGGAATGAAGATTGTCGGTAGAGTGCACAAGCTGCTTTGGTTGACCTATCATTACCAAAGTAGCCAAATATTAAACATATCCTCAATCATGATTGATCGTCTGGAATTTTTTAGAAACTTGTTTTTGGCGCTGTTCTTGGAAGCGTCTTTTTAATCTGTAGAAACATTGAACTTAGTCGTGAACTAATAATGAAAAAGTTTTCTGAAGTTCGCCTATCTTTTCAGGATGTGTTTCACCCACTCTGAATTAACAAGAGTTGTGAAAATAATGTATGTGAGAATTAAATAACATAAAAATATCAACACATGCATGACATGAGAGTCAGATGAAACTGCTTTCAGTGCGTCTGAATCCACCACCGGGTCCTTGTGCAGGCAACTGGAACGACTGAAGAGGGAGAATATCAGGTATGAGTATGGAAGAATATTGAGGAGATAATGGAGAGGAGGTAGAAAGAGAAGGAAAAGAAAGAGAGAATCGGCCAGACAGATTGAGAGAGGGAAAGAGAAAAAGAAAGAGAGAGAAAGAGAGTAAGAGAGAAAGAAAAGATAGGTACAGAATATAACGAATGGATGAGAATGACGAGATGAGTAACCAATAAGAAAGTCAAATAGTGTGAGCATCTGATTGAAATGCTGCTTATCACGGCAGACTGACAGCAGAGCACACTTCTCTCAAGAAAGACGCCGATAGCCGAGATGTCGATTACAAAGCATCAATCAAGGGCATCGGCGATCAACTGTCACTCGCCACTGCCAGCGTAGGTTTTATTCCTGATTCTATTCTCTATCCATTTCTCTTTTTCTATTTTTATTACCTTACCTCTACCTCTCTTTTAACATTTCTACTTCTATCTCTTTTTCTCTTCATTTTGCAAACTCTCTTATCTTCCTCTTTATGTTTGTTTCCTTATTTCTATATCTTTTTAAATCTGTCTAACATCTCTAAAATTCTTTCTCTCTTTCTCATTGTTTCTCTCTTTTCCGTGCATTTGTGATCTCATTCTTTGAAAACTCAGCTGATCAATGATTGAATTATAGTACTACCTTGTATGTTCCTTGTTGAGCCCTACCCGCGTGACGCTCTTTTTCTCTGTTATCAATTCTCTCCTTTGCTTTTCTGTCTCTCAATATCTTTTCCTGATATGTTTTATTCAATCTCTCTCCCTTCTCTATTTCTCCCTTTCTCCGTTAACAGGTCTCTGTTTGATGTCTAATAATTTGTTCATGATCAGAGATTCTTTCTTTTCTTCTATTCTATCTCATTTCTAATTCGCTGGTTGATGTTACTGATTAGTATGTACATTGCAAACTTTAATCTTCAAATTACACTTTAAACAGATCAATCGCAGACAATAGGACAAAGCATACTTGTTGACACATCTTTTTTTTTACTCCGTCTCGCAAATGACTCAGCTTTGAAAAGTGCAACTTGAAATTCTTAAAAAAGAATAGCAGAAAACTAGCAAAACTAAAAAAGAATAGCTGAAAACATGAGAGATGAAGAGATTGAGGCAGAGACAGGGAGAATGAGAGAGATAGTTCATCAACTTGAAGAGAAAAGGGGCAATTTAATGGAATAGAATATGAAAATATGTATGTGTAGAAAAACGAGAACAAGGAGAGCAAGAAAAATAAATATGGTATGGAAATGAAAGAGAGGAGAAATAGAGTTTAAAAACCTTTCGGAGAAGAAGATTTAGAAAAAAAGAAAAGCTGAGAGAAAAGTTTTTATGTCGTCTTTTGTACTTAATCGTTACATTTTCTCCATTCTGTAAACATTGGAACATGTCTTATCTTTCTCACTCACTGTTTCCATGTCTTAACACTCTTCAAACATAGGAGATAGAAAGGGAAAAAAGCCTTTTCACTGATCCCAGAATAGCTCTTATGAAGGGTATCAGCACTAGATGTAGCCCTATAGTAATATCTATACGCGAAGGGATAACTGCACTCAACTTGAGCGAACGAGAAAAAAGCTCGCGGGAAAGATATAAGCACTTGGCGCATTTTCAGGAGAACCTATCGGGAGAATATTGACCACGAGAGAATTCTAGGTAAGCTCGCTCTGAAAATTTTCCTAATTCAAGTGGTTCTCTATTACTTAACGGTGAGGGATGAACATATGTTTTTCATGTACATAGAATCGGGAGGATAACCTCAGCTAATTAAGGAAAGGGAAGAATTGGAAACAATCCATCACGAATTGAGAGGTCATCAGTGAAAGGTGCAGGGAAGGTGGAAAGGGGAGAGACGTCATAATTCATAAGGCTAAGTGGTGTTCTCACAACTCAAGGGAGTTCTCATTCAAATTTAATACGGCTCGATCGGGTCTTACGGTAAAACCATTCACCGTTGCAGAAATGGGAACGGGAATAAATGAGCACACTCCCAATTGAACATAGGAGTGATTTCATAAACAATCATACTCGAAACACACTGGCAACAGTGGCCATTCGTGACTCTACAGCCTTAAGAGCCTGTCACGGATGGAGCCGGATCATTCAGTCCAGAATCGAGCGCGACCTCAGGTGGCGGATAGAGGGACGCCTCCCTACGAAGAATTCGTGCTGGGAGGTAGCGGGAGAAATCCCGCCGCGGACCAAAACTGGGTAGTATAGCTCTTCAAAGGAGGGCGATGCCGGACCGGCCTGGGCAAGCCACCGGACAAAACATCAGCCGATACTCCGCTATACTTATCAATGGCGAGTCGAGGCGCCAGTCAAATAGCCTCTTGCCTATCTCCGGTCAACGACAGGCGAGACGTCTCTACTCCCACCCAAAACGATACTAGGCCGGGTTGACCACCCACTCACAAGGCCTATAGCATGAACAGGTTGCTACAACGATGTCCGCCTTCACAAGGTGCAGCATGACAGTCTCAGGGCTGCAAAGGACATCAAAACCCTTCTCCGGACGCATGTCGTCCGAAGAACACGAGAACCTCTCATTAAAGAGAGTGTTCATAACCAAAAGTCTTCGATGCGGGCTGCTTGCCGGCAACAACAACAACAACATAAACAATCATATGAACACGATTCATGAGCATGTGAAACTAGGCTCGAAGAAAAATGCCATTCAGTACCTTTCAACGCACATTATCTCACGGATAAGCAAATTTCTTTGATTATGTGGCGGTTACACGTTCTATTCCCGGCAAGATTATAAGAGAAACTGCTGAATTTGATTCTGCCCCGTAGCTTTTGGCCCTTTATTAAATGGATCGTATAAATAGTTGCCTGAGCAAACAATCACTTGTAATATCTGACTAGGTAGCTCGTCTCTCCTCACTAGCTAGGAGAAAAACGCATTGGAAACATTCCCATAATAGCTCGTTGCAAATGAAATACTGAATAAATAACATTATAAAAGAATCAAACAGGATTCAGGTGTTATCATTATTACATTCAATTCAATTTAATTCAATTTAAACGCTTTATCAAGATCAACAAGCCACATCGGGGATATAACATCATCGATTATGGGTTCTGTAGCGACATGTGACGACTCCACTCCTCAGCGTTCTCTGCCTTCCTTAGAAATTGGGGACCAACGGCTTTGACAAAGTCGTCCCTCCATCTCATAGCAGGGCGACCTTTCGTTCGCTTTGGCCCACGCGGGTGCCACTCTAGAACAGCCCGCGCCCACCGACTGGGGTCGAGCCTCGCAATTCGGCCTACCCAACGCCACCTCCTTCCTGCACCAGGCACCAGGCAGATAAGAGCTAGTTGAATTTCGTTCTGCTTTAGGGTATTTGGGGTAATTCAACTAGCTCTTATCTCTCTTATCTTTTCTGGCAGCTTCTCTGCCATCGTTCTCCCACTTCTACTTCACTCCCCGCCACAAGCAGCTTCGCTGCCTTCGTTTTCTCACTTCTCCTCATCTTCCTGTCATTATTACATGTCAAGAGCTAATTATAGTAATCCCTTCATTTTCTCCCTTTTCTCTCTAATTCTCTCATTTTCTCTCTCTTTTCTCCTCTCCTTTCTATGTTCAGCCCTGTCTCTTTCTCTTTATGCTTTTCACTTTCTCTTCAGCCCTGATCCTCTTTCTGTCTCTCTTTCACTTTTTATCTCTGTATTATGTTTTTCTCGACTCTTCTGCCTTAGGTCTCTCCTTCTTTAACTCATCTGTTTCTTAGGAAGTTCGTTTGTTGCACCGGACAACTTCCTGCTGATGTTCAAAGTTTGTTATTTTCTTGGCGAACCGGTTTAATGTCTCATCCTAAGACTAATTGAAAGTGATATGAAGAAGAAAACAACTATAATAATTCTCAGTTGACTCGTGAACTGTGAAATTATGTACAAAAGCAACCGAGAGTGAAAGAGTTTTAGATGAAGAGAAAGAAAGGCAGAGAGACAGAGAGAGA
The DNA here is from genome assembly GCA_964056735.1 of Allodiplogaster pararmata. Classification (NCBI taxonomy): domain Eukaryota; kingdom Metazoa; phylum Nematoda; class Chromadorea; order Rhabditida; family Diplogasteridae; genus Allodiplogaster; species Allodiplogaster pararmata. The sequence continues at coordinate 37,628,897 of OZ057407.1, read as the reverse complement.
CAGAGAGAGGGGGAGAGAGAAATTAAAAACAAACAAAAAAACAAGTTGAGAAGATTCTCAAATAGCTTAAATATTGGTTGAACAAACAACTTTCTACTATGAAAAGAGCTTTAATTACTGTAGCAGTGAAAACAAGTCATCGTAAATGACTAGAAAGGATCAAATTTTAAAAATCGTTATGTAGTTGAAACAGAACAGTGATCGGCGTTTAGTTTCTGTGAACTTTTGCGTGAAATTCATTTTGTAACTTCGAAATTTTGTACTTCCGAAAACTTGAATTTTTAGTAAGTTCTATTTTTGCGCTTGTTATGTACATATATACATTTGACAATTGTTTAGCTGATCTATTCATTCCTCATTTTCAATTGTAATTAAATTTTTGCGTTATTGCATCGAAAGATGTAGATAAAATATATATATCTGTATTTGAGCTCACTAAAAATTACACTCGGTTTCTCTCTTAATTTCTTTTTGTTACTTCAGCCTTCTGTCTTTCTTCCTTTCTCTTTCTTCCTCTCTCTCTTTTCCTCTCCTTCTCTAGCTGTCTCTCTTTGTATCCTTCTTTAACTTTCGTTTTTCTCTTTCTTACTTCATCTCTCTCTTCATTGCTCTTTTTATTTTCATTCTTTGTCTACCTCTCTTTCGCTATCTCTCTCTCTCTCTCAATATTTTTCTCCCTCTCTCTCAACTACTCCGTACTACTTCACATGTTGCTCATCCCATGTATATCTTTCGCTTTTCCAGATAGCCAAGTTGCAAGCACTCATAACCCGCAAGAACGAAGAGTGTGCGTCGCAGAGTGAGAATGTCAGCCGCCTTCTCGCAGAAATCACCCGGAGGAGCAATAGGGAAAAAGAGGTCAGCAAAGCAACGAAAAAGCATGAAAAAATGAAGAAAGACACCAATGATCAGAGAGGGACTCGGAGAGAAATAGAGAGACAGTAAAAGATAGAGAAAGAGAGACGAAAAAGAGAGAATAGTACAGATAGGAAAGAGGTGGTTATTACAAATCAGAAAAAGAGAAAGAAGAGAGAGAGAGAGAGAGAGAGAGAGAGAGAGAGAGAGAGAGAGAGAGAGAGAGAGAGAGAGAGAGAGAGAGAGAGAGAGAGAGAGAGAGAGAGAGAGAGAGAGAGAGAGAGAGAGAGCAATAATGGGAAAGAACCCAAAAATTATTACTCTACATGAATATACAATCACGAGGATGCTGGAGAAGCATTTCAGGAGTGGCGAAGATAAAAAAGCAACAAAAAGTTAGAGAATTAGAAGATGGATGGGTTTTTGGTGACAAGGAGTGATGACATAAAGGTGATAGATTAAGGCGCCTTAGAAGATTTATGAAAAAAGCTCAAAAGCATCGTACGGAAATAGGGGATGTGTTTAGCAGTAGGGTTACGGCAATAGAGGAAATATCAAAAAATGGAGATTGAGAGCACGTTTAGGCATATGTTTATCTATATATCTATATCTAGTAAGGATTTTCAGGGGATATGCGGAATCGTTAACAATAAAAAATAGGCTGGATGCTACAATGAGAAGAAATACTGCGACGGATAAAATGTTTTTGATTTTGAAGAAAAAAATCTTGACAAAAAAACACAACTAATTGAGTGGAAGCCTCGAGATACGAAATATATCTTGTTTTATCAAACGTTCAAAGTACAGAAAGTATAGAAAAAAAAGGGGCTGAAAAATAGATAGAAGGAATAGAAGAGTGAGAGAAGAAAAAAAGGAATTGAAGATCTTGGTAAGTGAGATATAATAGATGACAGATATCAATAGAAACAGAAGAAAATGAGAACGAAAGCAGAAGAAAAAACGACAGACAGGAAAGAAAGTGTAGAAGAAGAATGATGGAAAGCGTGGCTTGTGAAGTTGGTAGTTGGTATAGTTGGTAGTTGGTATAGTCGAAAGGAAAAATATTTTTTTGAAAACGGATCCATCGACCGAAGAGGTTGATGAGTTATCAAACAAAAAATTCAAAGCGAATCATTAGACGTATTTGGACTTGAAACGCGCTTCATTAGTTCGAGGTATAGCTTTATTAACCTGTTAGAACTAGCTACTGCTCCAGTGTCCCTGCTAATGAGAATATCAGCAATGAAGAGACTATATTATGTGAGCACCACCTACAAACATTTCTTAAACTTCTTGGTTTCGGTGAACCTGTATTTCTGTATTGATAACAAGAAAAGGAGGTTTCATTGGTCATATTGAAGACCCTGTTCTGTTTGCAGCTGATGGAGGAGAACACGTTGCTTATGGAGCAATTGGACGCGGCTGCCAACTTGCAAGAAGAGCTTTCTCAGCAGATGCTCGCCATGCAGAACATGTACACAGAGGTCAGTCCATCTTTTCAGACCCTCACTTTGAACAGGTAGGGATATATTAGGAATCTCCATATACATAGTACTATCAGGGAGATTTTATAAATCTGAAGTATGTATTAGAGAACCTCGTTTTTTTGTAATACGAGCTATTTTACGGATTAGATGTGTTCGTTCACTATGTCAGAGTCTCTAAAAACAGAAAAGAGATGGTGCATTCGCTGGTTAGTCAGTTGAAATATCGACCAGTAAGGGGAGAAGCTGGTTCAATTTACAAGAAAGAAAGAAGCTGGTTCAATTTACACCCAGTAACCGTTTTTTTCTCAAGTCACGGGGAGCGTGTTTAGTTTTTCTGTTTTCTATCATCAGGTTATAGGTCCTAATCTATCGTCACATCGTAGATCATATATGAAGTTCATCATAAATTCTAGTTTTTCAAACCTCCTAAAAATAGAATTTGAGCGAAATTTACCGAACAATTTGTGCGAAAACATTTAATAGTATTTTATTGTGTCACTCATCACAACTTCTAGATCATATTTTCATCAATGTGAAATTGCAGGTGAAGTCGATGTTTGAAGATGCCGAGGAAGAGCTGCGTCAGTACCGTAAGAAGCCCTCTTCTTACCGTACGCCATCCATCGACTCCCTCTACGACTCCCTTGCTTCTGAGCTGGAGAACTCTGACTCCGGAGGAGGCATGGCTTGGTCGCCTCGTATTATCACAAGTCCAAGGCGGCCTCGAACAGCGAGCGTCAAAAACACCTCCGGAGAGCTATGTGCCGGAGAAACGGGTCAGGAAGGCTCGGAGAAGACGCCGATTTGCGAAATGCCGCCTTCCCGTGTCGGGACTCTGATGGCCATCGAAGAGTCTCAATCGACTAGCTCCGATAAGTCGCAAAGCCAGGAGCGATTAGAGCCAGCAGCGACTCCTCTGCAGAGCAGTCAAGATCCAGCGATGGCTCCTTTGCAGAGCAGTCCGGCTCCAGTGACGATTCCTACACAGGGCCGTTTGACTCCAGCAAAGACTCCTTTGCTGAGAAGTCCAGCTCCAGAAGAACCGTCTCCGATTCATTCTGCAAGCGAACATAAAGAATCCGAGCATGAGTCGACTAAGTCTCTGCTCAAACAGCTCGCAGAACTGGTAAACCTCCCTGCTGAGTCGAATGAACTCGAATTGCCTCCCCATCCAGAGCCATCTGACTCTCCTCAGCTCCCGGACTCACGCGACTCCACGCCAACAATCCATTCTCGCTCTTCGTCTTCCCATTCACTCTCGGACTACGAGGCTCCTCCCCTGGGCGAGCCCGGAGTGCCCGGGACACGAGACTTGCATGCCTCCATCAAGCGACTCTCTAAAGTTCGTCGCCAGGTGCGTGAGAATCACTCGTACTCAATGGCTCGCGACCTTTTTGGCTTCATGCCAAGCGCACTATCAGTGTCATGCATGGCCAATTCAGTCGATAGTCATATGAGCAGCGAAAGGGGTGAGAGTGAAGAGAGAAGGGAACCCCAGGAGAACAATCATCAGCAGCCACCCTCTGCATGCTATGTGAGTGTGTTGTGTGTGTTAAAGTAACTCCCTTAGTTTATGTATTAGCCCACTTATGTCCATTATTTTCAACAATTAATCAATAGCTAAATCCCATGTATTGAATAACCGAGACTATTTTTTTTAGATAGTTATTAGCTGACACTTCCGTTTTTGAGAATTTCAAAAAAGGTAAGCTAATCAGACATAAAAAGGTAACGTGTTGGATATTTTTAAGAGATTTTTGAAGTGTATTTTAATGAGCTCAATTTCACCATTATTTTTTTGAGTTGAGATTAATTACTACTCAGAAACGGTGTGCTATATTTGCAGAAACTTACAAACTATCCTTTTTATGTGTAACGGTATATGACCGCAAGCTTCTCACCACCACCTATTGTATTCTCTTGTGTATTGTCTCACTGGAAAACAACAAGTTGCAAAACATTGATTTAATTTCCTATTTTCAAAAGTAAAATGCGTTATTTTAAAATAAGGCATCGCAAAATAGAATCCATAATGAGCTATGAGTTTTCCAGTTCTATGAGTTTTCCAGTACTCCAGTTCAAAGTGCGAGCACGGTGTTTCAGACAGAGTTCTGAATCATTTTATAGAGTTATGTTGTGATTCTTAGTGAGTCACAGAGTAGTCACAGAGTCACAGAGTAGTCACACAGAGTAGTCACAGAGTAGTCATGCCTTTAAATAGTTCGTGCTTCATTAATTTTCTTCAGATGTTAGTGGGGGCGCGGCTTTCTGTTGCATGATGATTAATATTAATGAAGAAATCTTCCGTTGCAATTTTTCAGGTCCATTGATAGATGAAAAAACCGACTTAACAAAATATCGCTCAGACAAAAGCTAACCCACTAGCTAGGTTTAAACCCAGTTGCCTCTATCTCAGCGGGAGCGAGAGCCTACAAACTAAGAAACCAAAGACACATGGCTTATCCATGCAAAGCTATGAACTGGATAGAAAAAAAGAAAGTTTGTCCCAGAGAGCTATCATGATTGTTTATGATAAGTCAGTTGAATACTGTACTTCTTTGTCGGAGCACAAGCTTGCCATTGTGACTGTCGTTATGCGTGTGAATTAATTGGTTCCACTCACTCATTAAACACGTGCTCGCCCAATTGCAGTTAGAGCGCGACTATGCTGCGTTCCGTGCGAGGAAGGGTTTGCAGCCATCGGCCTTCTTCCCATCAGGAAGAAGCAGCTGCACTCCAAGTGCTGAAGAAAACCTCTCCATGCTGCATCATCCTCTCTTGGTCGGCGACGCCCGGACGTGTCTGCCATGGCGCATCTGTGCCGCAGTTGGCTTGAACGGCGCCCCGAGCATTCAGCCGGAAAGACACTCCATCGGGAGTGCGGGTGTTCTAAGGAGAGTTGAGGTGAGACGGTAGACATCAATGGTGAAATTGTCAAAGAGACAAAAGCTATGTAGCTTCGAACCCAGCTCTTTTTCTCTCACCGAGCGCATATTACAAAGGACGCATTGCTAATCTGATACCAGTCTTAACTGTCTTCAATCTTTGTAACCGAAAATTTGTTGACAACAGGAGTTTCTTTCAACTGCACTAAAACTGGTCTCGGTTCCCAAACACACGATAACTTATTGATGATAGGGTAACTAAATTTTACCTATGTGTCATCCTACTAAATTTCTGAGTTGAGTGTGCTTAACAACCGGAATCAAATCATACTGGTGAAAGAAGTATTAAAGAGCGGAGGTGAGGAACAAACGTTGCCTTTCAGCAAAAGAACCGAACTCGGTGCTTGAAAAAGGCCAGAATTATAGCCTAATGCTCTACCGATTGAGTGATCACGGGCGCGAAATTCTACAAATACTCGTGTCACTAATCGATCGAGCGAGAAGGAACGAATAAACAACGGCACAGAATATGATGAAGAAAGTATGGTATTAAGACGCAAAAATCTTACGGAATATGATCTACCGCTTCTTGAAACGCGTGACATAATTGTGTAGATCAATAATACTGATCAAGAGGTAATTGCGGATTTTGTTTACTTCAAAGAGGGAAAAATCAAAAGCGTGCAACGTGTGATACATAGAAAATGCCATACAAAAAGTAAATGCGCACGAATAAACTTCTTAAAGAACGCACAGATTTCCACATTGCGAGCCAAAGAAGCGGTCTGTACCCGTTGCCGATTAATTTCACGATCCTCATATCGAAAGCAATGAATGGTTGAATACTTGAGTTGCCGTCGGCATCGCCTGACTCCTCGCCCCATCGAAGCCTCGGCGGCTCTCCAAGTGCAGACCTCCGGCTGTCGCTCACGAGGTTCATTCCCTCCTCTGGCGTCATCGTTCGCAGCAAGCACTCATGATTCCAAGGTGTCCAGAACCCAGATTTCATTTACAATGAACCCAAGTTCCTCTACCCATCGTCCGCAGTTACAAATGATTGTAGAAAACCCTCGTAAGCAACCTGGATTCTCTCTGATGTTCAGTCCTAGTTGGGGGCTTATGTTCTTACTTTTATAAGTCTCAAAACACAAAACCCGTGTTTTAAAAGGGTTCCTGATTGCGAAGATTGTTATCAGAATAACGCTTTCTAGTTGAGTGTGTTATAAAATTGTAAAAGACTATGGAGTATGTTTCAAAATATGAAGAAACTATCGTACGGTCAGAAACTAATTCACGGGGCTTATTCGAACCCAGCCTTTTCCATTATAATCTGAGAAAAAAAGGAGCGTAGTACCATTACACTACCATGTTCGAGAACTTAATTTTAAATATTCTCAGGGCTTTATGCAGAGTTCTATACAGTTTTTTTCTCGTTTTAGTAACATTATCCGTTCGTTTGATTTCTGTTTGAAGAATGATGTTTTTTTGTTTCTCTGTAATATTCTGCTAAAGCCTTGCCGAACGGGTTTTGGCCCGTCAAAACGGAATCAGGCTGGTAAGCAAATACGTAGTAACGATCTAGAAATGAGCTTATTCAGAATAACAATATCACCATCTCAAGTTATCAGTTTTTTTAAAGACTAATAGTTGTGAATGTTTTTGAGTCTTATAGTTATAAGGTCTCTCCATCATTAACATCGGACAATAAAATTTCGTCTTTATTTGTAAAAAAAAAATTTCAATCTTGGAAAACTATAAATTTTTAGCTTCAATAATAATTCAGGTTTTTGTTGTGAATAACTTTTTTTACTCCAAGTAGTCTGATTCACAATGACTGTTAAGCTCCCTGTTAGAATTGGAAATGGTTTCAACTCGAAGATAATTTGTCAACTTAGACGCAGTTTGTCGATTTTCCGTCAAGTTTTGAAGGTCGCTCGGTGCAATTGATTCGGAATCATCTATTCAACGCCCCGAGCTCGTGTTTAGCAAACGGCTCAAGAGAGCTACCATAGCTCAAGGAGCGCAATGCAGCCATCTCAGCTATTCAGCTCACCCTCGCACTTTGTCGCCACGTGGAAGATATATAAATGTATGATAGATTGCGTGATTCTTTCAGAATAAAGTATTATTCACTGAGCAGGATTTTATTATTCACTGAGCAGGATTTTACATATTGCAAAAATCGCTGAAGAGAAAAATGCTTTTCAATTCAATTCACTTTATTCGCCAAATGTATGCTTATTGTCGCATACACTTATAAGGTAGACATTAAACAACAAAAACGAGAAGAAAAAATTTTTAAGATTAAAAATTTAAAAAAAGGGACACAACAGGCACTGACTAGGAATAGAAAGAAGAAGAAAAACAGAATCTAGTGGGTATCAAAGAAAATCAAAGTATCCTAGAGTAGATATCCAGGTAAAGTCATGAACGGGACTAAAGAAAAGTTCTCAACAATAATAATGAATTCTTCGATCGTAACGACGTCGGGGAACCGATCGCAGAGTTTGTTCCAGAGGGTAATGGCTCGAGTAAAAAAGAAGTTGCCGTTGCGATAATTTCTTTCTTGCAGCAATCGAAGAGGACTTGTTCTAGATGACGTTCGCTCTGTATTTCACATGCGATCTGCAGACCTGGCACTCTAAAGTTCCATAAAGAAGCCTGAACAGAAATAATAGATCGTATTTAGCGCGCCTTATTATTAAAGGCTCGATAGCAAACTTATTCAATCTTTCAGGGTAATCGCTAGAAGGTATTGAGCATCGCCTCAGTACCTTTTTCGAAAAAATTCTTTGAGGGTATTCTAGTCTTCTAGCTAGCTCGCTACACGGTTTTGGTGAGAATACTACAGTGGCGTATTCTAAAAGGGGTCGGATGTAAGACAAATAGACGCGTTTGTAGCCTTCAAAATCGAGGAATCTAAAGACTTTAAAAATCTGAGAAATCTTGCTCAAAGATCTAGCTCGTATCATCTCTATATGTCGGTCAAATTTCAGGGAGGAATCAATTAACACACCAAGATCTCTTATTACACTTTTGGAACAAAGAACCTCATCACCGATAAAGTAAAGAGAGTTCACATTGTTTCGGCCAAGGTGTAGTACGTTAATTTTGTGCTTGGCAAGCGGAAGAGACCATTCTATAGATCAGTTATGAACATTGACAACACATTGCTGGAGAGATTGAGCGTTCGAACTATATACTTTGAGGTCATCTGCATAAAGAGAGAATTTGACATCAGAAGGGATGCAAATTTCGATGTCATTAATAAAAAAACAGAAATAGAAGAGGTCCGATGACTGTACCTTGCGGAACGCCGCTTAGTACAGGGAATGAATCGGAGTATTCCCCGTCTACGCGCACTTTATAGGTCCGATTCGTCAGGAAGTTCGCTATCCATCTCACAATGTCTATCGGAAAATTGATTCTTTCCAGTTTTGTTATTAGTTTACCATGAGGGACCTTATCAAAAGCACGCGAAAAATCAAAGTAAACTACGTCGACATCCTTTTTGTTTCTCAAGTCGACTTCCCACTCACAAATGGTTTTAAGTAGTTGGAGCTCGCAGCTACGTCTAGAGATAAATCCATACTGAGACTTACAGAGAATGTTGCGAAAACCATTCTTTAGATGGTTACATAAGATTCCTTCGAAGATGCGGCAGAACACAGAGGTTATAGTTATGGGTCGATAATTCGCGGCTTGAGATTTGTCACCCGATCTTTTGTAAACAGGAACCACTTCACCGCGTTTCCATTCAATAGGAATTTCGCTAGTAAGCAGGGAATAGGAGAAGAGCATAGAAAGAGGTAGCGCAAGAGATAAGGCGCAATTTTTGACTAAGAAATGATTGATATTTTCAGAATAGACGGAAAATTTATTAGGAAGCTTCTGTAGAACATTAAACAGAAGATGAGGAGAGAAATCGACATCTGAGACTAACGAAGTGCTAGGCATAGAGCATACAATGGGATCCCTACTAGAGTAATTCATAGCAAACTCTTCGGCAAAAACTGTAGCTTTCTCTTTAGAATCGAAAATGAACTGACAGTCTTTTTTGATCACGGGAATGTCTGAATGAGGCTTCAAAATAGTCCTAATCCAATTGTGTATCATTAGGTACTTGCAATGCTTCAAGTTCTCGGCTTCTCAAATAGTCTGATTTCTCCTTCAATATGGACTTCTTCACTTCTTTATACTCTGAACGAAAATTAGAATTCGATTGTCTTGAGCGCCAAAGAAGTTTCTTTTGTTTTAGAAGTTTCGCCATGGCCTTGGAAGGACGGTAATTGGTCCTAGAACGACAAGGTTTGGTGGGACAGAAGAGATATATGGCATCATGAATCGTTTACAGAAGAAAACTGTACTTGTTCTGTATATCAGAAAAAGAATCAAAACAATTCCGCCAGGGAATGTTTGCTAGGAAGATGTTCATGGACTCGTAGTCACCATTACGAAAATCTATGTAGACATCTGAATCCCGATTACCACAAGACCCTCTATCAACAGGTACACTCAGTAATGAATTCTGAATGATATAGTAACGTGATCAGAATTCAACAATGGTGGATGCTCTGATACATCAGTGATGGAAGAGGTTCTGTCAGTCAGTATTACATCGAGAAGAGAAGCATCGTGATTACCGTCATGTCTTGTAGGAAAAAAGACCATCTGGTTGAGTAGATACGTTGAAACAAAATTAGACAGCAGTTTTCCGAGTGGGGCCCTAGACAAATAAATATGATCCCAGTCAATGTCGGGCGCATTTAAGTCCCCAAGAACAATATTGTGACTGGGCAGTAAATGACAACTGATGATTGAGATCAGCGACTCGAAAGTGGAAAGAGATAGAGAAGGAGGCCGATACACAAGAAAGCATCTAACCATTCTAGACTTCCCATTGCATATATCAAGAGCTAATAGTTCTATGCCGTCATCTATAGAAATATCGAGTTCTACACGGGAGATTCTCAATGAGTTTCGATAGATGACTAATAATCTATTCATTCCTCAGATCTATTCATTCCTCATTTTCAATTGTAATCAAATTTGTGCGTTATTGCATCGAAAGATGTAGATAAAATATATATAATAACCCGCCACCACGCTGATTACTTCTTCTGTCGAGACGAATAATCGAATACTTGGAGTTTTGAAAAAAAGAATTAGGCGTGTTGTCATTTAGCCAGCTTTCTGTTAAAAAGCAAACATCTACATTTTCCAGTTCAATCAAATCAAAAACTTCCGCGATTTTCGCTAAGCTGTTAATGCTTTGAATATTACTTAAGAAGCATTTCAAAGATCGTTGAGGTAGTGAATTAGAAGAATGTTTTGTTTCACGAAAGTGTTTCACCTATGGAGAAGTCTTTTGGGAAGAATTTTTTCGTGAATTCTCTCAAAATGCTTATTCAATCATTCATTCATTCATTCTTTACTCCCATGCCCAATTTGTTTAGGTCAGTCAATAATATTTGCAATACAGCATGGACTGCATGATGTTGGTGGTGTAAAGTGGAATTTTTTTCAAGTATTCGAGCTTTTATTGGGTACAATGAGGCAGAGCAAGTCAGAAAATGTGGGTGTGTCGATTGAAACGAGCTATTGGTTGTATTTTGAACAAATCTGAAAAGCCGATTCCATAGTTAACTACAACTAGTTGTTATTAACACATTTATGATCAAAAGCCAGATCCACAATTCGCAAACAATCGCTCTTCGACAGCAGAGAATCAACAAGTTTTCCATCTTTTCGAACGCGAACAGTTTTCAAAAAGAATTTGGACTGGTTAAAAGCTTAAATCAATGCTCATCTTTTTATCTTTTTTTCTCTTAATCTATTCGATTCTTTATCCCTTTTTCTTTTTATCTATTAGTATATTCATCTCTCTACATCTTTTTCATTTCTTTTTATCTTTTTTCGTTCACTTTTTCTCTCTATTTCTCTTCACTCACTTCTCTCTCTTTTTATCTGTCTCCGTTTCCTTCTTTCTTTCCGCCTATCTTTATAATGTTCTTATTTTTCTTTCTGTTTCCCTTCCCTCTACCACAACAAACAGCAGCAACCGACCACCTATTGTATTATTTTTGCAGCACACTCCCATGCAGCAGCAACCGGTGGCTCAGCGCCCTTTGTCCTCCCTGCAGCACCGTTTGCCCTCAGTCATCAGACAGCCATCGAATAAAGGACTACGCTATAAATGAACACAACTTTTGTGTTGAATATCGGACCTGAGGCAAATGAGTGAAAGAATTAAGTTGAAGTAGCGAGGGGGAGGCCTACTATCTGCAACACCCAAACAGCATAAATTTGGGACTTGAAGCAAATTGATTTAAGTTATGAAAATAAAAAAAAAGGTCAAAATGAGTTCAAAGGAAGTGAGGCCTTAAATATGGTGAGACTAATCAACGTGTGGGAAATGAGACTCGCTACGTGTTGAAAGAAAGAAAAGTCATTCCTTTTTTAAAAAAAAAAGCTCACTAGATGCGTTAAACACGGGAGGCGGAAGGGAAGAGGGCGCGTTAGACGAGAGCTTTAGATATGAAACACGGGAGGCGGAAGGGAAGAGGGCGCGTTAGACGAGAGCTTTAGATATGAAACACGGGAGGCGGAAGGGAAGAGGGCGCGCTAGACGAGAGCTTTAGATATGAAACACGGGAGGCGGAAGGGAAGAGGGCGCGTTAGACGAGAGCTTTAGATATGAAACACGGGAGGCGGAAGGGAAGAGGGCGCGTTAGACTAGAGCTTTAGATATGAAACACGGGAGGCGGAAGGGAAGAGGGCGCGTTAGACGAGAGCTTTAGATATGAAACACGGGAGGCGGAAGGGAAGAGGGCGCGTTAGACGAGAGCTTTGGATATGAAACACGGGAGGCGGAAGGGAAGAGGGCGCGTTAGACGAGAGCTTTAGATATGAAACAGGAAAGGGGAGGCGGAAGGGAAGAGGGCGCGCTAGGCGTGAGGTTTGAAAATTAAACAGTGGGTGAAGAGAGCGCGCTAGGTGGATAGAGCGGACTTTTAGGCGTGCGAAAATGAACTGAAGTTAAGAGATGAGACCAATGTGTGCACTTCAGACCGAACACCCAAATTAGCTCTGATGAACTTCAAACGATACAATCATCAGTAAATGAATAAAAAATAACGGTCAATCTTTCTACTTTGGATAGACATTTGCACTCTTTACGATCATCCCTAAAGGTAAACCCCCCTCCCCTACATAGGCTGTCGTTATTATCTGTTTACCTTATAATATCTGTCTGAGATTATAGCTCTCTCCCTCTCTCTCTCTCTCTCTCCCTCTCTCTCTCTCTCTCTCTCTCTCTCTCTCTCTCTCTCTCTCTCTCTGTCTCTGTGTGTGTGTTTCTCGCTCTACATCTTTCTCCTTTCTCTTCCTATTCCTCTCTATATCTCTCCCCTCACTCTCTTTCTTTATATCTCTTTTCAACAGGCTTTTTTTGAATATCTCTATTTTTTCTCATATCTTAAATTCTCTGTCCCTGTGTCTTTTACTCTTTCGTCTAACTCCTTCCTAGATCTCGATTCTCTCGTTTTACTTCCGAAAGATCTCCTCTCTCATCTGAAAATCTGCTGGCCTCTTCTGGCTTAACACTTGCTCCGCAATCGCAGCCTCCAAGTTCGTAGATTCCCAACTCGATCTCACTTACCGCAACTCGACCGTTCATATCCCGACTGGTCGGTTCACTAATTTTTCTCAAGCAAAATCATATTATAATTGTCGTACTGTAGCTTTACGGTAGCGTAGTTCATTGATACAGTTGAAAATTTGTGAATTCATAGCCAATCTGAGGTTAGCCAACCATTTCTGTCTATCAACGTATTTTCTTCAGTTTTCGAAGGCATTCTTGTTCAGTTTTGAATGAGTTCTTATTCAATAATAATTTTAAAATTTAATAGTTTGAAAAGAGGAAGATAGCAAAATTGAAAAGACTTGATAGTAAAAGATTTAAATGGCCTCTCTAATGTTTACATAATACTCGAGCTTAGTAACAAGAAGAAGACGACTATTTTTAGTTCTTCCACTACACAGTCCTCACGGTGAACCCCCGCAAATGAATGTACTAGGAAACGCGTTCGACGCCATCAAGCCAAGGTTGGCGCTTAAATGATGTTCATGAAGAACGCTTAAGGCTATGCAAGTTGGGGTCTTCAGATAGTCAGGTAAATATTGGATAGGTTGTATAGATACGCTTGTCTTAATTCTGTTAGAGGTTGGGTTCACTCTTGTCGAGATGAGAAGCGGAGAGAGAGAGAGAGAGAGAAAAGGAGAAGAGTAAAGATGGGAGAAAAAACAGAGAGAAAGAGAGAAAATTGAGAATAAAATGGAAACATAATTCTAGAAAAAATTGAAAGAAATAAAGAGATGGAAAGAAATAAATAAAAAAGTTAAAAAGAAAAAGAAAGCAGAATGATTCCGAAAACTCGAAAATAGACTTGATATATTTCTGCTTATATGCTTAGCTTATGATGAGTTAAACTTGCAGTAGATGTAACAAGAAGAGAACATTATGATAATGACGATTGATTCTGTCTGCTGTAGATGTGATGATGCTGGAATGGATAGAATGAGTTACTACTATTCATGTCTCATCATAACCTTCCTCGCCGTCACCATCACGGCCAAGCAGTACGTCGGTGCGCCTCTTCAGTGCTGGGTACCTGCTCAAGTCAGACTCTCCTCTTCTTATTTTCCCTCTGTTTTTCTCTCTCTCTCTCTTTCGTCTCTCTCTCATTTTTTATAAATCTCTCTCTCTCTGTCTCTCTATCTGTCTATTTCTCTCACTTCCTTTTTTGTCTCTCTTTGTCTACCCTCTCTCTGTATCTTTCTACGTTTATCTTTCTCTTTATATCAATCTCTTTCTCATATTTGCCTGTATGAATGAACTTAATACGTGAAGCACTATTACAACAATCACGGAGCAAATATGACTAAAACTTAATATTTAAATTATTTGGTGAAAACAGCAAAACCGGGAAATTCTGTTTAAAAATTTGAGCTAGCCGTATGGCGAATGAATTTAAACGTAATACAGTCTTAGGGGTCTGATGATACAACTTGAAGTTGGAACCGCGGATGGTAGACGATCTCAGATTGAAAAGATGTGTTTTTTTTTATTTAATAAAATAGTTTTACAGCACATGAGCTTGAGCAGTAGATTTAAATCATTAGTTTCTCCGGTCGAGTAAAGAGAATGAATTTCTTGTTCTTTGTTTCTTGTGTCGCTGCAGGGCATGTTTTTATAATCAGCTGGGAAACAACAAAAATTATCATACTTCACTCGTCGAGTGAAGTATGATAATTTTTTAATTTTTCGAAAATAGTAATATCTTTGAAGAGTTTGTGCTGAGTTAAACGCATTGGATGAAGAATCCAGTAGACGATACACTTTTAATCTGTGTCTTGCCTTGTGAGATGCGTTGTTATGTTGACGAAAAAGACGGATCGGAAGTTTCGCTTTATCAAAGCATCATCAGCGAATGTTCGTCACCTTTTAAAATAGTAATATCTTTGGAAAAATGGGGAGAGTAAACAGTGGTACAGTGATTCAAATTTGATTTAAAGAATTTGCGTCTCATCCTTGCCTCTACGTTAATGTTGTATGCGTTCAAAAAACATTCGACTTTTTACTTCTTAAGACTTTTATAATTACATGACTTTGTCATTTGGCTTTCAAAGCAATTACACAGAAATGTCAATTCACCTTGTTAACTGTCAGTTAATAATGAAACCTAAGTTTCGAATCTCATCAAAATAAGGTATTATCTCGTGATTAAATGAATATGAAAACCGTTCGGGTTGCGTCAGACCTATGCGGAGAACTCTGCATTCAGAGGCCGGTTTGATAGAAAAATGTGCTTCTTATTGTGAGTAAAACTACTCTAGGAAAGCTCTTTTGTACTATAAATGGATTTTAAAAACAAAAGTTTCTTTCAACTGGAAAAACGAAAAAAACAGCAAACTTTTGTACTTAAAACAATTTTGTACGTACAAAAGATGTTCTTGAAACCGGCCTCAAGCTAAGATGAAGGTAATTGCCAATCTCTAGGCTTTTCGAAAACCTGGTCAAGCGATTCTTGTAGAGTCAAGTGAGAATCTGACTTTCAAAAAATCTATAAACTTTCATATCATCCGCAAATACTTTTATTTTATGTACAATCGAAAAAAGCTACATATTTTGCTGACGATGTCTGAGGTGTAAATTATAATAAGTAGTGGGCCTAATACACTTCTCTGTAAACACAATTTTGAAAGAAAACCTTCAAATAGAGTAGGATTGCTCCTACTTTTGCTTTATTTCTCAAGTAAATATGGAGGAAGATCCTCTTATTTAATAAAGTGTGTTTGGCTCAGGATTTGAAATACAAGTTTATTATTAAACTTGGAACACAAGAAAAATACCAAACAAAACCTACAAACAAAACGCTTAGACACCCCAAAAGCAAAGAACAACAACAAACAAAAAAAGTCACGTTGGCACGACGACATTTTAACTTCGCTAAAAGACGGCCTGAGAAAAGACGTTAAAACACACAATAATAAACAGAGCTACAACGATTTTCGTTGACACTCCCGCCCCTAGAAAAATCTAGACGATGGAGTTGGTATACACATATTGGAAGATTCCAAGCATTTTTGAACCTTGCTTTCCAAACTCGCCCCGAGATGCTCATAATCTCCGCGGAACACCAGGCGACTTCCCGATGAATTCCAACGAATAACCACCAACACACCGGAGAAAGCTAAAGTTCAGAGCAAAAATAGGGTGGAACCTCCTCGAATGTGCATTTGCCGAAAACTCAGAAATAAACACAATTGGGAAGGAGATCAACACGGTCAATAAAAACACAACAAATCAACAACTCCGAAAATGTCTACAGATCAATTACTTGAAGAGTGGATTTTCTTCGCAAAGCCCGAAATGATGATGACCACGACGAGAGCAGAATTTACAGAAAAGGCTGTCCCCGACACAAGTATGTCGTTTACCTTTGAAGTACATAGGTTGAAGGCACAGGTGACACAGACTTTTCTCTTGAACGTGTCTCCTTCTCGTCGATAGATTTCCTAATCGGCAAGCGTCTGAGTGGTGGTTAGCACCACAAAGTCCGCATCTCTTCAGATGAACTTTGTGGTCCTTTCCCCTCTCTCTTCTTTCGCTCAACCAAGGATAATCCTTGTGATGAAGTGGCACAGATTCGCTGAATCTTTTTCCTTTTGTTGAAAACTCTGTCTCTTTTTCGATTTCTACTTCTTGCATCAGCGAAACATCTATTTCGTCCGCAATCTCAGTTTCCAACGCGGGTTTAGCCGATTGATGTAGAGAATTCAGAACCATTTCCATCTCGCCTATTTTGGACTGATTGTCTCTGTCGAGACTCAGATAAGGTTCTACCGCTTCCAACTTTTCCATTAGAAGGTCCTGCTTTTCTTGCATTTTTTCTCTTTCCAATGCGAAATCAGCGACTTCACTCATAACCGTGTCCATTCTCTTCTCTAAACTCCTTACTTTTCTCTCCAACTCTAAGCGTAGATTTAGTTCTGCAGAAAGTTGAGTTTGTAACTGCATGAGAATGATGGTCTCCACACTCTTCCCTCTCTTCGGTTTCGTATTTGAAGCCGAGTTAGCGTTGGGCGGGGTGTGCTGCTCTGCGTCCATTACCAGCTGCTTGATAGAGTTTCTGGTGAAGTATTGCACATTGTATCTTCCGCTTCCAAACGTAATACTTTCTGAGAAATGTTTGTCGATCTCTTTTTCCTCCTTTTCTTTAAGGTCATTCTCTGATCCTCCACCTCGACCGATCTTTTCTAGCCCAAGAAAACTCTCCAGTTTCTTTTCCAAACTTTTCGGAAACATATTCAGTAGCAGGACGGTTTCGGTATTCACCCTGGTTCGCTTTGTCTGCTCAATCACGATATAACCGAAAGTCGTGTTTATAAGCTTCAAGCCACTTGGTAGCGTCTCAAGCTTCTCTCCAAGCTTCAGAACTTGCCAGAGAATGTCAGTACCAATGATCAAATCGGGGTGGAATGAGCTCCTTTCATTGTAGTTGTCTGCCAGCTTCCAAGACCTTTTCCTTATGAATTGAAGGTCTTGTTTTGGAATTCTTTCCGTCCTGATGGTGCCTGTTATGGGTTCGTCATGTCCCAGAGCTTTCGTTGTTATCACCTTTCCGTTGATACAGACGAGATATATCTCGTATTCGGTGTACAATTTTGTGCCTTCATTCTTTCCTCCAAGTCCCGTCATTCGACAACTTTTCCGCCCTGATATTCTCAGTCCGTGCCTTTTTGCGAACTGTTCTGATATTACAGAAACCGATGCTCCCGTATCGATTAAAAATTTTTATGGCGGTTTTATCGTTTGAGTTGAGACAGATATTTGTTTTGCCTGTCAGAAGACGTGCAGTTCCATTCGTAGCTGAGCTGATTATTTCCTCGCCATTTGACTCTTTCATTCGATCATTCTCGTCATCAGACGTTTCCACTTTCTCGTTTTCTGACAGTTCCTCGTCGGAGATGTGATCTTGCTCCTGACTGATTCTTACATCCATCACTGTGTTGACTTGATTCTGACGACTAGTCATAGCTTTTGGATTGAGTGCAAAACAGAGCGAGATGTGATGAGCTTTACGGCATATGCTGCAAAACATCTTGCAGTCATTAGCTGAATGTCCCTTCTCTAAGCACCTTAGACATCTTCCTTGACGAGTTGCGAGTTGCGTTCTCTCTTTACCGGTTTTAAGCGTGAAACACAACGTTGAGTTCTTATGCTTTCCGCAGAAGACACATTTCTCGACGTCCGCCCAAGCTTTGCTCTCTTTCGTGCTTATTTAAGCCCTTGCATCAGAGATTTTTGGACGATCCACTGGCGTATACTTCTCATGAGTGGTGATGTTGACATTTTGTCTCATATACTTGGTGGGTGAAGCTGTCGCTGGAAATGCGCAAGATTTGAATTCTTCAGCTGATAAGAAATCTTTAATGACTTCCAGTATCATCGGCATGGTAATGGTTGTTGCGTCTTTCTGTTTTCTTACGTTGAACTGCCACGTTGCGACGTGCTCTCTGGTAGCTCTAGGGAATTTGCTGACAACCGTTCTGATGAACGAGATGTTTTCATCCACCTTGGTATGTTGTTGTAGTTTGATTAAGATGCAGCGTAATTCGTTCAGAGATTTTGTCTGCTGTTTCACAGTTTCTCCTGACATGGGAAAATTTTCCAAATTCTCCAGTAGCATAGGAAGGTCGGATTGCTGCCTGTTGTATGCGGTATCCAACAGATTTCTTGCTGCTTCGTAATACTCTCCGAGAATGGGCAAGTTTTGAATGGTCACCGCTGCTTCTTCTTTGAGACACCCCTTCAGGTGTAAAAGTTTTTCCAGATTGGAAATATCCTGCCTTCTATCAACCAGCAGGCCGAAGTGCTCCACGAAAGAAGGATATTGGGTTGGATCTCCTCTGAACTCCGGGAGCCGAATATCGATCTTGGGCAGCTGATATTGAGGTTGTAGTGTACACATGGGAAAGCTTTGACCGTATCCTACGTTTTGTTCCGGAACGTTAAGGTTTCTCATGCTGTGACCCATGTCTAGTTCGATATGCTGTGGTCCTCTTAATTCTTGTTGTTGAATTTCCACATTACTTCGTTGCGAACTGTTTCTTTTTGACATTGAGGCTATTTGATTGTCTAAAAGATTGAGAGTTTTCGAAATTTCTCTTGTTAACCTCAATTGACTTCTACCTCCTTTTTGCTGATCGATCCATTGATCTTTTAATTGCAAAATTTCTAACTGAAGGCTTTTGTCTTTTAATTGACTGAATTTACCTTCTAAGTCTTCGTCTGCTTTTTGAAGAGAGTCAATGTCTGCTGTGAGTGTAGCTCGCGCTTCTTCTAATCGTTGTACCGGAGTATCTGAAGATGTTCTCAGCATTTCTTGAGCTTGTGCTAGAGTTTCTGTTGCCAGAACAATGGCTTCTTTCCATTGCGACAATGAAGATACTGCCATTTTCTTTTTTGGGTCAAGTTCGGCAGCCATAATGTGCTGCTGCGGTTTGCTAGCTTCAGCCGAAATTTCTTCGTTTGCTAACATCGTTGAATATATTCTGTATTAACTCAGAGTTTAATTCTCCGTTCTCAACTTCGTTTCGTTACTCTACTGATTCCTTATTTCTCTCAACCGTGTCCTTAGCAGTGAAAATTCACTCGCGGGAGAAAGGTTATTTGAGAAAAAGGAGAAAAAGTTTAATGAGCAAAGAGACACGAGTAATAAGAACTTTAACCAGACGACGTTACTGTCGTGTATCAGATAATATGCTACGTTTCCTCTGTATCTTCTTGACCTCTTTCTTATTTACTCAACCTAAATTCCTCTTTTCTCTGAACCGTGTCCCGGTGAATACTCACTTGCGGGAGAAAGGTTGAAAAAAGAACGGAAAAGGTTTAATGAGAAACGAGAAAGTTTTTTTTTTTTTGAGGAACTACAGAAGTAAACCAGCAAGAAAAAAAAAGTTCATGAGCAGAACTCCTCAGACGACAAATTCGTCGTAGAACAGACTTGAAAGTGCTCCAATGTCGCTACTCTTAACTTCAACCTTTACTTCTCCTGACCGTGTTCAATGACCTCAAGCTCTCCCTAATTTTTCTCTCAACCGTGTCCTTTGCAGTGAGCTTCACTCGCGGGAGAAAGGTTTGAGATGGGGAGAGCCTTATTGAGACAAAGATCTACGTTCCGAGAAAGGAAGAAAGCTAAGAAGAACAAGGAAAACAACTATTCAAGTGCTAACCAGAAGTGATGTGAAGCGGTGATGTCCGAAGGTTTCGCTTGGGCCTGCCACGCGGATTTGTCTCGGGTCTATCGTCGATGCACCATAAACACAATTTTGAAAGAAAACCTTCAAATAGAGTAGGATTGCTCCTACTTTTGCTTTATTTCTCAAGTAAGTATGGAGGAAGATCCTCTTATTTAATAAAGTGTGTTTGGCTCAGGATTTGAAATACAAGTTTATTATTAAACTTGGAACACAAGAAAAATACCAAACAAAACCTACAAACAAAACGCTTAGACACCCCAAAAGCAAAGAACAACAACAAACAAAAAAAGTCACGTTGACACGACGACATTTTAACTTCGCTAAAAGACGGCCTGAGAAAAGACGTTAAAACACACAATAATAAACAGAGCTACAACGATTTTCGTTGACACTCTGAGGAACGCGAATCGAAACTGGAAATCACTTCGATAACTCAACGAATGTAATTTCTAAAAAAATTTCAATAATATTTTAAAAAACGGTTCAAAAAATTGTTCAGGAGACCTTAAATGGTCTCATGAACCTTAAATGAAATCGGTTTTTCGGTCCCACCTTAAATGAAATCGTTTTTTTTAATAGCTTATTAACTTTTTTGAGCGGTTACGGCTTCCCGTTTGATTGATTTTTACATAATAACGGTTTTTTTGAGCTGCACTAGTAATAAAAGTTTTAATAAACTCAAATTAAAAATTAATTTATTTAGAACTTAGACTTCTCCTTTGAAAAATTCTTGCCTACGCGAGTTATACTTCCAAAGTCTTCTACTTTCCTTTAATACCCGTACACATCCAATAAATAAGTAAATACTTGAAACCACCGATTTTAGTTCACGAAAGCCTGGGAACAATATGCGGAGAACTACTGCTTTGTTTATAACACTTATTGGGTGAGGCCGGATGACGATGTACCAACTGAGGTCGATGAGCGGTCAGTCATTCTTAATTACTAAATGCTTCATGTCATTATGTTCGGGTATGGCATAATGTTAGTGTGCGCGATTATTGAGCGAAGACGCGAACCATGATCGACTCCCATCCCGGGCGAGTCCATCCATGCAAAGAGGGTATAAAAAGATTGACGAATCTGAATATTCTTACTGCTGCAACACACACTAGCAGTGACCTTGGAATCAGGCACTGATTCAACAAGAATAGGTATAATCTCAGAATAGTGCATATCTTGCCGCGAGGAAGTAAAAAGCACAAGGCAGATTATTACTTTTCACCATCGCCTAAAACTGTTTTTAACGATCGTTTGGAAATAAAATAATTTGTCATCATCAGATATTAAAGAAAGTTTGTTGCTGAACCATAACAAAAAAAATTAATACTGAACCCTGTGAAAATGTACTTCGCTCAAAAAACATAGCATTCTTAGTTTCAATGAAGAAAAAAAATTGATTTTTTTAGCAATGTTTGAAGAAAACATACTTAATATTTTTATTTGTAAAACTTTTCAAGTTTCTGACCAAGCAGCTGTGCGTTTTCTTGGAATGACTCACAAAACCTCAATCTTCTGACAGAATAGCAGCCCAGCTTATCTACTACCAATGGGTGCCATTCATAATGGCCCTATCTTCTGACAGAATAGCAGCCCAGCTTATCTACTACCAATGGGTGCCATTCATAATGGCCCTATCTTCTGACAGAATAGCAGCCCAGCTTATCTACTACCAATGGGTGCCATTCATAATGGCCTAACCTTTATCTTCTGACAGAATAGCAGCCCAGCTTATCTACTACCAATGGGTGCCATTCATAATGGCCCTATCTGCTGACAGAATAGCAGCCCAGCTTATCTACTACCAATGGGTGCCATTCATAATGGCCCTATCTTCTGACAGAATAGCAGCCCAGCTTATCTACTACCAATGGGTGCCATTCATAATGGCCCTATCTTCTGACAGAATAGCAGCCCAGCTTATCTACTACCAATGGGTGCCATTCATAATGGCCCAACCTTTATCTTCTGACAGAATAGCAGCCCAGCCAGCTTATCTACTACCAATGGGTGCCAATCATAATGGCCCCTTTATCTTTTGACAGAATAGCAGCCCAGCTTATCTACTACCAATGGGTGCCATTCATAATGGCCCCTTTATCTTCTGACAGAATAGCAGCCCAGCTTATCTACTACCAATGGGTGCCATTCATAATGGCCCTTTTATCTTCTGACAGAATAGCAGCCCAGCTTATCTACTACCAATGGGTGCCATTCATAATGGCCCCTTTATCTTCTGACAGAATAGCAGCCCAGCTTATCTACTACCAATGGGTGGCATTCATAATGGCCCCTTTATCTTCTAACAGAATAGCAGCCCAGCTTATCTACTACCAATGGGTGCCATTCATAATGGCCCCTTTATCTTCTGACAGAATAGCAGCCCAGCTTATCTACTACCATTGGGTGCCATTCATATTGGCCCAACCTTTATCTTCTGACAGAATAGCAGCCCAGCTTATCTACTACCAATGGGTGCCATTCATAATGGCTCTCGAGGCCGGTCTCTTCCATCTACCCGCCCGCATATGGGG
The DNA here is from genome assembly GCA_964056735.1 of Allodiplogaster pararmata. Lineage (NCBI taxonomy): Eukaryota > Metazoa > Nematoda > Chromadorea > Rhabditida > Diplogasteridae > Allodiplogaster > Allodiplogaster pararmata. Next base: position 37,606,310 of record OZ057407.1, on the reverse strand, counting down.
TCAGATCAGCAAGACGTCAGGAGTGAACCTCGAGAGTCTTGTTAAGACTGCAATAAAGGCAGATGAGGAGGATGTCAGTTTGTAGAACATCTTTAACTGTGTCGTGAACTTCAGATTAACATAGGTAGGCATCAGTTGTCCAGATCATGACTTCGGTTTCATTCATTGATTAATGGATTCGTACATTTAGTCATTTTGAGAAAGTTTTACCTTAGACCGGCTTGTCGCATTCAAGTGGATCAGTATTTGAGCCTTAGACAGGCTTGTCGCATTCAAGTAGATCAGTATTTGAGCCTTAGACCGGCTTGTCGCATTCAAGTAGATCAGTATTTGAGCCTGAAATCTGTGCACGTTTGCGATCCCGTTAGAGGCCGGATTCTAACATTTTGAGAGATAGAAAATTAAAATAAAGAAGAAAGTAAATTTACGTTTTTAGATTTTTTTGAGCATACTAATCAATATGCGAATTTGGCAGGATGAGAGAAAAAACCGCATAGTGAAGCAAATTGGTAAAGAGCTGGACGAAAGGAACAAACTGCAGCAGCAGAGGAATATTGGTGCGAGTAAGTACGAGAACTACAAGAGGCTCGGAGAACTAGACGGAACTTACTTGAGCAAGTCAGCATTCATTCATCGGAACCTTTCCGGGCATAAGAAAAAAACATTTCAATGGTTTAGAAAAAGTTTTTTATATATGTGTATATAAATTATCAGAATACGGGTGAAAATGGCCAAAAGTAAAGTTTACTTGCCAGAATAAGAGCGAGAGGAGTCAAGAAAGAGTGATAGGAATTAATACAGAGAGAGTGCGTCCAATAAAGTGGTAACGGAGAGTTCGAAACATATTTAATTAGAAAGAGAAAGGTAGAGGAACGAGAGAAATAAATCAGTAAGGAGAAGAGTGAATGCGAAAATTTAAACTAGTATATACAATCTTTAAGTTCATTTTCAGTAATCTAACCAAAAAAGATACTACTATAAAACATATACTTAAAGGAAGGAAAAATGTGACCTTTCGGTACCCTTGGGTGTTACCCAACCTTCCCTCTTTACACAGACGAGCACCATACGTGAAAAATACCGGAGACGGATTGTCATTCCATGAAATTTCGCTGATTGGGAGGCACAGCATTTATTGTTCAAGTTTTCTGATATGACGTTTCAGTTTATACATGTTCACCAAAGTTCTCTACTGCACGAACATCGTCGGGCAGTTCTGGATGATGAATAAATTTCTCAAACAACCAGATCACCTTTGGGGGGCTTCCATTCTAAGAGATATCGTATCTGGCACAGACTGGGAGCTCAGCGGTTAGCATTGAGCTGATGTTTTTACAAAGACTGGAATATCAGTCTGACACAAAGCAGAGCACACTGCCCGTGAAAGTAGTGGTACAAGAAATCGGTGTTTTCAAAAGGTGAGGATTTAAGCACGAGATGGATCGGAGGTTAGGAATATTCACCAACCCATGTATGGTAGGGGTTTAATGTGCGGTAGGTCCCCCTGACCTTTCACCCCGGGCATATTTAACCAAAACAAGGAATTTTAAAAGTTTAGTAGTACTTTTATGTTTTTTATTCCCTCTCTTGTCTAAAAGCCGTTTTTACAAGATCTTTTTCCCAGAGTAAAAGCCGTTTCTACCAGATCTTAGCTGTATTTCAAATCAGGATCGCCTACTCAGCTTTAAATCAGACCGTGGTGCAAGGAATATTAATTGTTTTTCTTCTTCAAAAACTTTGAAATGATCAGCATGGCTTTTTTTTCTAAGCCACACTGCTGAAACCTACGCGCTACCAATAGAAGCTGGCCTGCACACACAAAAAAGGAATAGTTTTGGAAAGTATGCTAAAAAGGCATACATGCGATTTATGAATAGTGAATAGCCCTTTTCCTTTTCTTGGCACTAATCCAATCATCAAACCCGGTTGACTTAGGTTGATCTTTATACAATTATTATATGTTTATATGTCTTTATCTCCACAGGATGACTTGTTGAGGTCATCACTTAAGTGGTATGACAATAGAGCTTTAATGATTACTCTTATCTCGATTTATCTCTTATCTCGATTAACTTATCTCGATTACTTTATACGGGAGTAGCTCACATACGAATCGTATCGTTTAAATTATTTCACCCAGCCATTCTGGAAGAAAGGCATTAGGAAAATTTTTTATTTTGATTGTGATGCCCTCTCTTTGAAAAAGGCCCTTCGGGAACGCCTTTCGGGGCAAAAAACGCCCTTCAGGAACGCCTTTCGGGGAAAAAAGGCCCTTCGGAAAAGTCAAAAACAGAGAAAAATTTTGAATGAAAAACCCAAAAAAACTGCATACATAATTTCTTTTTGTAGACAGCACACTTTCAAATTATATTTAGCATACTGTCACTTTGTAGACTAGACTTTCACATACTTTCAAAGTATAAATAGTAAAACTTGTGTGCGGAACGATTTGGAATACTTTTGAAGTATATAGTTCCATTCTCAGACTCCGAAAGTATGACTATTAATACGCTTTTTTTGTGTGTTTGTGTAGTATTCTCTATTTGCATCTTACTCTCTTGTTCTCTTCTGAGTCTACTGTAACCTCATTACAAGTATTTTTGATCTACACGCTCTTTCTTCGAAAGTTGAGGAAGAGCAGGTGATGTTCAGGCAACTTCCCACGAATAGCCATGTGCGACTTCCAAGTGCGCACTCTCGGCAACCTCCAGAGATACTCCATCCAATGCGTGCTGCTGCTAAATATGTTCAATGAGAAGATATTTCTCTTCCTCTACTGGTGGATCATTTTCATTGGTTAGTATTTTCTGGGGTTACTAATTTTTTCATAATGGGTTAGTTTTTATTATTGTTTGATGATTCAAAAAAAATCGTCCAAAAAGGTTCCAATGGGTATTAAACGTAAATTGTTCAATGGGTGTGTTTCGCCAGCTTTCACATTTGTGTTAGAGGTATACGCCACCAATAAAATCACTCTGAACATCATTGCTGTTGCGTCAACACGCCTGGAGCGATCGATGCTGGAAGTCACTTTGCCAAACGACTGATTTCGAGAACATACATGATAAGTCTGTGGTTCAGGAATGCATGAAGAGATAATGACACTGGTGCGCGCGAATAGCAAGAATGTCAGACAGCAGATGGCCCAAGGTTTTAACAGAACTGCACTATAGAGGGCCGGAACGAAAAGAGGCAATCAAGAACGAAGATGGGGAGTCAAGTTCACGCACGGCGAACTTAAATTTTTAGAAGAACTATTGAACAAAGAAGAATGGCTTAGAACGAGGGCACTCCATTCCCTGTCAAATTGATACTTAAGCGTTTGATTTCAACAGAATAACTATATTTGCATAAAAAATAACTTTTTTTCCTGTTCAACTCTCCATCTCATTGGGTGAGATTCTAATCGCACTCAACGTGCACATGATTCAACAAAATGCAAATTGGCGTGGCTTTTAATTGAAGGTATCTTCACATTCGCCGATGCCATCTTGTTAGGACTGAACTCCAAACTTCCTTCTAGAAGACGGGGATTCATCAGAAGGTCCAGTCTTTGTTCAGAGTTACATTTCATCATAGTAGCACAAAGATACAATGAAAGATAAACCAGTGTAATTTACAGAAAGTTCAGGGATACAGGTGCTCTTCACAAAATATCGCTGTATCCATTTGTATAGCTGTGTCGCTGTATCGAAAGATTAGAAAGACAATATTGTATCGCTGTATCCAAAATATCCAATTAGAAAGAGGCCCCAGGGTGATGACTTTGTCACTTTGTTTCTTTTTGTTTGGTGTAGCGGTCGTGTGATTTTTCATTTGTATCATAATGTTGCTAACATACCCTGAAAAAATCAAAAGGATAACTCTTTTCATTTTCCGGTAATGCTCTCTGATATGGACCGAGGCTACATTCTGCGCTTGAGCCACTCCGGGTACATTCAAAAGCACATTGTCAGAACCACTGGATTCTTCCGCAGGACCAATGAAAACACAATACGTCGCTTTCGTGAGACTGGTACGACAAATCACCGTCCCAGGAGCGGCAGACCAGTGACCGCGACCACTTCCGTCAACTTGAGAAGCATCCGAGACAAGATTCGTTATAACCCTAAGCGGAGTCTCAGAAAACTCGCGAATGAGCTGAATATGTCGGCTAATTATGTTCAGACGATCATCAAATCCCGCATGAGACTTCGGCCCATCAAGCTGCAGAAGACTCACGCATTGACGGACCAGAAGAAAGCGACTCGTCTTCGGAGATGTCGTGAACTGTCAAAGCGGTTCAAGCCGGTGGACTGTTTGGATATTCTCTTCACCGATGAGAATTTTTTCAATATTGAGCAGCCCTTCAACCATCAGAACGATAGGATTTGGTTGAAATCGGTCAACGAGGCCAATAAGAGAAAGGGCCATCCCGCTTCTGTCATGGTCTGGGCCGGAATTTGCGCGACTGGCATTTTTGTTTAACAGGGAGTCAAAGTGAATGCCAACCTGAACGACATTCTCATAGAGGAAGTATTTCTCTGGAGCCAGGCTCACTTCGCGGGGCGCAACTGGACGTTCCAGCAGGACTCTGCGCCCACCCACAAGGCTATTGGTGCAAGACCAATTTTCCCTCCATGATCACCTCCGCCGATATGCCTCCGTACTCGCCTTTTTGAATCCCCTGGACTTCTCTGTGTGGTCGGTCCTTGAGAGCCAGGCCTCTGCTTTTCTTCACAAAAATTTGGAGTCTGAAGCGCGCCCTACAGAAGGCGTGGGATGATCTTGACGTCGCTTACCTGTCCATCACGGTGGGTGCCTTCCACAAGCGACTCCGCGCCTGTGTCAAGGAGAAGGGAGGGCTGTTCGAAAAGTAAAAGTGCAGTCATATCTCAAACTATTTGAGTAAACTTTGATGAAAAATTTGTTTGATTTGCTTAATCTGTTAAGTTTTTATCGGAAAAATACTGTCCACCTGGACTTTCTGTACATCCTGTATTTCTTCATTGAGCCGTGTATTCAAAAAATGTTATATTCAAGAGAATCTTCAACATAAGGCGTGAACTAATTCATTCTTTAATTCCTTGTGTACAAAGTTATTCATTATAAAACCACACACGAAGATCCGTTTTTTATGTATTAAGGTACTTGGAATGTCGACCTGAAGAGCTAGCCTTGATGGAGGACTTCTCGTCATCATACATCAACCCCGACATGTTCCTCATTCTCAAGATGATCGCAGCCCATTCAAGTGACATTATCACCAGCAATATCATCCATGAACTCTGGAAAACCTACAGGTTGAACTTCATTTCTCAAATGGATTTCCTAAATGTAGGCGAAGAAGTATCATTTCAGCACCTGCACTATCAAAAATTGAAGAAAAAACTACAGGTTTTCGAGCAAATATATAGGTCTAAAATGAGGAGAGAGCGAGTCCTCACAGTACTGACATATCATAGGACATGCTAAAAGGAGAGAGATTGAAAACTAGAAGTGGTCAAGACTGGGAAGAGTCGCTCGCTTCTCATCATTCTAGAATGCGCACGCTTCCAAAGCGGTGGTTTTCACTACTTTCTATTTTATAACTTATTGTTGTGACGACGAGAGCTGTTACGATTTAGCTAGTCGGCTTAGCTTGTCGTTTGAGTACCTTCTAGAATGAGAGAGGGAAGAAGGGTAAAGGTAGGGACTTGTTTGAGTACCTTCTAGAATGAGAAAGGGAAGAAGGGTAAAATAGGGACTTGTTTGAGTACCTTCTAGAATGAGAAAGGGAAGAAGGGTAAAAAAGGGACTTGTTTGAGTACCTTCTAGAATGAGAGAGGGAAGAAGGGTAAAATAGGGACTTGTTTGAGTACCTTCTAGAATGAGAAAGGGAAGAAGGGTAGAGTAGGGACTTGTTTGAGTACCTTCTAGAATGAGAAAGGGAAGAAGGGTAAAATAGGGACTTGTTTGAGTACCTTCTAGAATGAGAAAGGGATGAAGGGTAAAATAGGGACTTGTTTGAGTACGTTCTAGAATGAGAAAGGGAAGAAGGGTAGAGTAGGGACTTGTTTGAGTACCTTCTAGAATGAGAAAGGGAAGAAGGGTAAAATAGGGACTTGTTTGAGTACCTTCTAGAATGAGAAAGGGAAGAAGGTTAAAGTAAGGACTTGTTTGAGTATAATTTGTCTCCCCTGCATTATTCAGTATTAAATATGCTTTTGGTCATTTTATCACTGTGAAATCAACAAGGAAACATGAATGTTTAGACAATCGAAGGCAACAATCGCGAAGCATTCCTACCTTCTCAAACACATATCGAGGGAAGATAACCGAGAGGCAGAAGAAGATCCTACTGAGCCCCTTCTGAGCTCGGTTGAGATCCCCATCTCCAACTCTCAGCCCGTGCTTACTAGCGGTCTACTCAGTCTTGCTAAGGACTGATATTAGCTTACTAAGATTTTACAAATCGCTTAAAAATACAAAATTTTAAACTTTTGAGTAATAAATCATTTCTCAAGTATTCTCAAATAGAAAAAATCCTAAAAAAAGTTCAACAACAAAGTCTCACCAAGTGATAAAAATACAGGAACAACAATCTGCCTAAATGAAGCATGAGCTTCGCTTCTTCTTCTTTCATCTAAATTTCCACCGACTAAAGTATATTTATCTAACAGTGAGCTTATAACTTTTCCGGGAGAACAAAATGCGTTCAAAGCGAATACTTAATTATTTCCAATGATTCGACGATGAATTCACCCGATGAATGTTCTCATTGCTGCTCGCACATCTCCTTTGTGATGAATCAGGAGTCTTTCAACTCGAACCTTCAATCAATACAATTTGTTTATGTTACAGTAACGTTATTTTACAAAGTAACAGTTATTTTACAAACAGTGAGTGACCTCGTCCTTATTCGATACATAAATGGTATAGCAACATCGAGAAATTTATTCCTTATCATTTCAAAAAATTTAATTTGTTCCCATTCAATACACATATGGATGGTATGGTAACCTCGCGCATATTTTTCTCTGAATGTGAAAAAATTAACTCGTTTGGTGTCGTTTAAAAGCTGTCCGGGCGTGGCATAGTGGTAGTGTGATAGACCATTGTGTGAAGAGTCCCGAGTTCGACTCCCACCCCGGACAGATCCACCCAAACCAAGGGGGTTAAGAAATGTTGGTAGTGCTCATGCACGAATCTGACTCTCCCCACTGCTGCTAATCACACTAGCAGTGATCTAGCAGGCAGCCACTGGTTCTACCAGGATAGGTCTGTCCTCCATCTCAGGGGAGCGCGTACCCTGCCGCGAGGCGGGAACAAGCGCGAGGAAGAAGAAGGTGTCGTTTAAAAGCTCACAAGGAACATTTTTAAAAAAACGATTCAAACTAATAATTAGTGTGTACCCTAACTCGCAGGGCATGTAAAATCTATGCGCAGATCTATGCGCCAAGAAAGCTGGTGATACAAATGCTCTGATAGTCTGCATCCTCTCTTTTACATCACACAATCTCGGGCTCTCTCAAAGGCCTGTCGTTCCCTAATCATTACCCATCTTGATTTATTCATTCTTTCTACAGGTGACAAGAAACAGCCATCTAATAATGATTTTTGAACAAAACCCGTAGGTTCTCCGTTTCTTTAAATGATATGAACGCGTTGGAACAATTCTAAGGACAATTTACTATTTCTATCTGCACTCTAATTAGAAAGCTTTTACCGCATACTTGGCTGCCTACTCGTGTTGCGAATGTCACTGAGGGACTGAAGTCCAGAAAACTATCGAGGGCTTCTCAGTCAGTGCGAGGACACTCTCCGGGCAAACAACCACAATAACAAAACCCCCGATGAATCTATTTCTTACTCCGCGCTTAACCTCGCCTCTTGGCTGCTGCGCCATCCTAATTGACTATATTGGTATTTCGATAGAGCAAATAACTGCTCTTTGGATGACTGTTATTGAGTGTTGTATAAGGAAGTGAGAGAAAAAACAGGCGAGCACGGCCCAAACAGGGGTTATTTAGTCATGACAGATTCTCTGTCGGTGGCCCTCTGTGTTCCAAATCTTTAGGGGGGGGACCCTTATGTGAAAAAAGGTAAGGGGGATCCTTATGTAAGAAAAAAAAAGAAGAAAAAAATTTTTACCCCTAAGGGGGGGACCCTTATGTGAAAAATTTTTTTCCGCTTTTGGCGGGCCTTTGTTTTTCCAAATCGTAAGGGGGGACCCTTATGTGAAAAAAAATTTTTCGCCTTTGGCGGGCGTCTGTCCCGTAATCTGTCACACTAAAAAAACCCTGGGCCCGAAAGTTCTTAAATTATCTGCAATATGGATTTTCACGTTGTTGGGGTCGAACTTGAAACTATCGCACGATATTCAGATAGTATACCGCAATGGTTTACTCGGAACTTACCCGCGGGAGTTCGAGTTCATTCATTATCATCTCGACATCTTCCTTTCTGACGTTAACTACTGGCTGGGCATCTTGTTGCGTCGCCTTACAAAAATATCGATTAGGCATTTGTTTTAGATAATAGTCAGTATCAAACGACTGAACGATGTTCGAAAAAAAAGTGAAAGAAAAAAAGGAGAGTAAAAAAAAAGAGAGAGAGAGAGAGTGTGGGCTTCTAACGGTGGAGGGTCGAGAGCTTCAACGACTTCCTCCAGTGTATCGCGAAGGAAGATCTACCCGTTGGGCAAGACAACAACAACATGTTCGTTAGAAAGCTTTAGAGTGGAACATGTCTCTCTCTCTGCTAACACTGAGGCTTTAGAGTGGAACATCTCTCTCTCTCTCTCTCTCTCTGCTAACACTAAGGCTTTAGAGTGGAACATGTCTCTCTCTCTCTCTTTCTCTCTCTGCTAACACTAAGGCAATAAATCGCAGAAAAATAGTCAGAAATTCACAGATAAATTAACCTTCGAAGGAGTTTGGAAGAATATCTTTTGAGCCAAGGTAGCAGAAATTATTCTATTTCGATTTGGTTAGAACAGCAAAAAGACAGAGAAGAAAGAATTACAGAGCTGCGAAAGGTCGTTTTTTGGACTTTTTAAAAGTAATACAGAACCCTTCTACTTTTTTTTCAAAAATAGAAAGATGATCATTCAAAAAAGTTTTTTACTTAATAAGTTAGCAACAAATTAGATTAAGCGCTGGACAGTAATTAATTGTGCTCAAATCATGAGCTTTATCTAATCACCAGGAAAAGTTAAACTTGCGAGCACAGCGTCCTACGAGCTTGAAGCGAGAAAAAGTTAAAAAAAACACATTTGTAACTCTTGAGCGAACCAAAAAAAGGTAAAAAGATTAAAAATAAGATAAACTGACTTGACTGAACCACCGCCCCAGTGAAACCTAGCCTACGCTTTGGAATAAAACCCAGCCTTCCTCATACCAAATATGAGCGCGTTAAAAACAAACTGCAGAGGACTTGCAACACTAACTTGCATGAGACTGCCGAGTTTCTCCGATGAAGTCACACGAGAAGCATCTTCATCATTGTCATCAACGTGCGCATTTACCTTGGAATTAAAAAAAATCAAATAAAAGAATAATAGAGAGAAAAAAAACCAGATTCTTAGCAAAACTACATAACTGCTCAATAAAGCAAACTTAATTTTTTATGTACTAAAAAGACAAGCACAAAACTTTACTTAGGAAATTATGAAAGAGGTCTACAAGATAACAGTAGGAACAAAAGATTGAAAATTGACTCGGTTAATCAAGAACTGTTCTCAAAAATAAGCAACAAATACTACATAATCAATCTAGATTTTTAAAAAATTAGTTTGGAAACGGGATACCTTCTCCAAATCAGCTGCACCCCAGTCATGCTTGTCCTTCTTCGGCCCGTCTTCCTCTCCCTCTAACACGTCATCCTGGCTTCCATTCATTTCTGACAAAATTCAGTCCGAAGTGTTCTTTTCAGTCCAAAGCATGACCCAGTGAGCTTTTACTGTACTCTTTGAACAATTGGCAAAAGAAGGTGAGGGTATTACAAAATTTAAGCAAATTTCATGTGAATTATTTATTGCACCACCCACTTCACACATTTTTCACTTAATATCAAGCCGTAAAGCTTTATCAGCGCGTTTTTTTTCAATTCGTATCGGGAAAAAAAACAACAGTTGAAGTCATTTGAAAGCTCCAGTCAGAACACAAAACATTTGAAAAGCTAGAATGTAAATTGCACTCTACAAAACTTGCCTGAATTTTGTAATACCCTCACCTTTTTTTTCAACTGTCTTGCTCCTCCTATTTTAAGCGCGTATTCAAGAAGCAATTAACTTCTGAATCACCACAAAGCCTCACACAATGCCTTTCTCATGAACGAACCGTTTGGATATGAATTTTCTCTTTATAATCCACTGCTTCTAGCGCTCATACTTCTGACTTATTTACATTTACAAAAAATAAATTTTCAAATTAAAAAAATTACATTAAAAAACTATTTTTACATTAAAAAAACGCTTAGGCTTAGGAAAAAAATTACGCTAACGAGGCCGTACTGCTTAGGCGAACGAGACCGTATCAAGAAAATGCCACTCTCATCTGACCCAATTGAACCTCTAGAAGGGCGGGGGCCTAAACTTCAAAAGTGCCGAGTATTTAAGCAAAGCTATAAGTCAACAGAATGAAGCGTTTGATTGCTGATTTCATCAATGTTGATTTCATCAATACATGTGTATGCAATTTCCATGGGAGACTTTGTTTAAATCAAAGTTATACTTCATGACAAAAGGAATGAAATGACTGGAGGAAGAAGTGTAATTGTTCGATTTAAACATGGTCCCATAAGGAAATTGCATGGTTGTGACGCGTCAGAGCGGAAGCGTCGCGGTTGACGCGTTCGCTTGGAAGAAAAGAGGGAGGAAATTCCATTCTAGACTGTTCGGGATAGTTAAGCAGCTGAGCCGTGTCATATTCGTTCTGTTTAAAGGTGAAGTACAGAAAGCTCTGCTCAATAAGGTGTATTTGGTTCAACCTTTGCGATGGAAAGTGGGGGCGAAAGCTCAACAAGTGCGGTCTCGTCTGCGCCTGTCATAGAGGTTAGAGGTTGTGGTCATACACATCATGACTATTTATTGTTTCAATTAGAGGTGAGAGGTTTTGGTCATACACATCATGACTATTTATTGTTTCAGTTAGAGGTGGTCATACACACCATGACTATTTATTGTTTCAATTAGAGGATAGAGGTTGTGGTCATACACATCATGACTATTTATTGTTTCAATTAGAGATGAGAGGTTTTGGTCATACACATCGTGACTATTTATTGTGACAGTTAGAAGTGAGAGGTTGTGGCCATACACATCATGACTATTTATTGTTTCAATTGGAGGTGAGAGGTTGTTGTCATACACATCATGACTATTTATTGTTTCAATTAGAGGTTAGAGGTTGTGGTCATACACATCATGACTATTTATTGTTTCAATTAGAGGTGAGAGGTGGTCATACACATCATGACTATTTATTGTTTCAATAAGAGGTGAGAGGTTTCGGTCATACACATCATGACTATTTATTGTTTCAATTAGAGATGAGAGGTTGTGGTCATACACATCATGACTATTTATTGTTTCAATTAGAGGTGAGAGGTTTTGGTCATACATAATCATGAGTATTTCGAGTTACTTAGCTTCACTTTATTCCCCAAAGAATGAGTTGTCAAGACTCATCTGCTAACATGTTCAATTAAATCTCTCCAAAAAAAAAAGTGAAAGAGAGAAGAGAAGAAAAGAAGAAGAAGAAAAAAAAGGAGAGTAAAAAAAAAATAAATAAAAAAAAGAGAGGAGAGAGAGAGTGTGTGGGCTTATAACGTTGGAGGGTCGAGAGCTTCAACGACTTCCTCCAGTGTCTCGCGAAGGAAGATCCACCCGTTGGGCAAGACAACAACAACAACATGGGGAGTACACAGCAAGATAACTTCCAATTTCAATAAAGATAGCGGAGTACTTCTTCTTCTGATAAAGTTAATAGACGAGTATGAGACGAGTATGGGGCATCCGGACAAGATGTATTACGCGGAGAATGATTATTATATCGGGGCTGAACATTAGTTAGAAGAAAAGATCCTTCTTCGGAGAGTGAAAATGAGAAAAATGGAAATTAGAAGAATGAAAATGGAAATAATGAAAATGAGAAGAATAAAAAAAATATTGTTTCACATAGAGGTGAGAGGTTGTAGTCATACGCATCATGACTATTCATTGTTTCACATAGAAGTCAGAGGTTGTAGTCATACACATTATGACTATTTATTACTTCACATATTTGTGAAAGGCTGTAGTCAGACTCGTATCATCAGTATTTATGGCCATTAACACGCGGTTCACCCTGTCTCTCAGTTTTCCGTCCCCTATAAAAAACACCGAAAGTAACTTTCTCTGATTTACTATTTTTTTTTCTGTGATTCACTTATAAAGGTGGTAGGTTTTCGATTCAGAGTGGCATGAAAATTAGTAAATCAAAGAAAGTCGTCACTTTCAATGCTTTTATATGAGGCGGAAATTTGAGAGACACGGTTAAAGGCCATATTCATTGTTCATAACCAGAATTTGCTGTATTGTATACTGTATTATGGAGTCAAATACTTCTATTCAGAGTTTTTGCACAGTTGAAGAGAGGGAAAAAAGAAAGAGTTAATGTTGTGGTTTGACCGTTGAAGATCCCTTGTTGGGTAGACGAGGTCTTCTTGGTTAAGGCTCGTTGAAGATCCCTTGTTGGGTAGACGAGGTCTTCTTGGTTAAGGCTCGTTGAAGATCCCTTGTTGGGTAGACGAGGTCTTCTTGGTTAAGGCTCGTTGAAGATCCCTTGTTGGGTAGACGAGGTCTTCTTGGTTAAGGCTCGTTGAAGATCCCTTGTTGGGTAGACGAGGTCTTCTTGGTTAAGGCTCGTTGAAGATCCCTTGTTGGGTAGACGAGGTCTTCTTGGTTAAGGCTCGTTGAAGATCCCTTGTTGGGTAGACGAGGTCTTCTTGGTTAAGGCTCGTTGAAGATCCCTTGTTGGGTAGACGAGGTCTTCTTGGTTAAGGCTCGTTGAAGATCCCTTGTTGGGTAGACGAGGTCTTCTTGGTTAAGGCTCGTTGAAGATCCCTTGTTGGGTAGACGAGGTCTTCTTGGTTAAGGCTCGTTGAAGATCCCTTGTTGGGTAGACGAGGCCTTCTTGGTTAAGGCTCGTTGAAGATCCCTTGTTGGGTAGACGAGGTCTTCTTGGTTAAGGCTCGTTGAAGATCCCTTGTTGGGTAGACGAGGTCTTCTTGGTTAAGGCTCGTTGAAGATCCCTCGTTGGGTAAACGATGTCTTCTTGGTTAAGGCTCAGGAAAAATATGCCTTACTCACAACATGAAGAGAAAGAGAGACTTTTTACCTAATGAAACGGAAAAAAAGTTTGTAGTCTTTTTTGTGTTTTTTTTTTGCAATTTTTTTTCAGTTTGTGACACCAAATGTTGACAATTTGTAACGGCTCTTCGAGCGGGGGAGTCTGGAATAATGGATAGTTAAAGATGAAGAGCGGAGAAGAGATAGATAGTCATTTCATTATTCTAGACTCCATCGCTCGAATAACGGTAGTTTTTTCAAAATTCTAAACAGGGCTGATGACCTATGGTTTGTGATAAAAAAGAGACTTATCAATGAATAAAGTCATTGAATGTTTGTAGTCTGTAGTCAACGTCGAGTTTGCCTTTTTCAAAAAAAACATATCACTTGATAATGAACTTGTTTATAAAAAGTCCGATGAAGCGTTAGAATTTAAAAAATCGCAGTGAATCACTGTGATTTTTTGAATTCTAACGTTCCATGACAGCCCAAGCTTTCAGTTTTCATATCTCTCTAATCGATAAATAATCTCGAATTCGAACGGTCGACTATTATTAGATTTTCGAATCGTTTACCTTCAGATTCTCTGATGCTCTCCTATATTTGTTTTCTCTCTGCCTTATCCAATACAGCTTCATATCCCTCATCGTCTTTTTTCCTGCATCTTTTTCTCATCCCCTTATATTCACGTGCAACGAGAGAGAGAGAGAAGGTGAAATCAAGAGAGAGAAAGAGATGTCCCTCATTTCCTCTAACCCCTTATATTCACGTGCAACGAGAGAGAGAGAAGGTGAAATCAAGAGAGAGAAAGAGATGTCCCTCATTTCCTCTAACCCCTTATATTCACGTCCAACAAGAGAGAAAAGGTGAAATCAAGAGAGAGAAAGAGATGTCCCTCATTTCCTCTAACCCCTTATATTCACGTCCAACAAGAGAGAAAAGGTGAAATCAAGAGAGAGAAAGAGATGTCCCTCATTTCCTCTTACCCCTTATATTCACGTGCAACGAGAGAGAGAAGGTGAAATCAAGAGAGAGAAAGAAATCCCTCATTTTATAATTCTTTGCAGGTCGTATTTGCGCAGACGGAAGATGTACTTGCGTATGTGAAATCTGTCACACTCGTGACTTTGGCGGAATCAAGAGAAAAAGAGCTCGAGGAAGCACTTAATAAGGTCGCTTTCGTAAGAAATTGTTAGGAAAACAGCCGAAGTTCAATCCGGGCTAAGATTAGTCGTGTCAACAGGGGTACTGTATGTAAACGTCTTGAAGGAGACGGAAAGAGATGATCCGGGCACGTAGCATGGAAGTGGTAGGGCAAACATACTGATAGTGCGGTAACGGCTAGCTCAAAAGGCTTGGAAAGACGCGCAATGACACGGAAAAAAGTAATAATAGAGTCACTATTACCTTATTTTTGTTGAACCACAAAAATTTGCTCTTCGAGTTAACGCAGTGCAATTGAAATAAACACTGACATCTCGAAGAGAGAAAATAACCAAGCGAGCGTGAGGGAAAAGAGCGAGGAGACAAGAAAACTGTGGTCAGCCTTTAACAAAGGATTATCAAATAAACATATTTTGACAACAGAAACTCAATTAGATTGGTGATTTATATCTGTAGCATAGAAGATTATCGTCAAAATACGCAACTTGTGGAGTCACAAAAGGCAAGTCCAAGAGGAGATGATTAAGTCGAGTTTCAAAATCAATGAAAAAGTAGTTCCAGGGAGAAGCTCTGGCTAAGTTCATATCCGATCCACAGTCAGCAGTTCTCGCCATTGAGAGAAGCAGTACTCTCAGAGGTTGCTTTCCTTGCCTACGCTTTGCTTGCCTACGCCATGCTTGCCTACGCCTTCACATTCATTTCAAGCATCAAATAGTATCATTTATAGTTGGATATCAACTTTTTAGGTCACCAGCACTGTTGAAAATTTCGGAAAACGAGCGTTCTTTAAGCGACGGAGTCTGGAATAATGATTAGCTCTTTACCTTTAAATCGCTTTTTGTTACCACAGACTCCTTTGCTCGAAAAGCGGTCGTTTTTTCAAAATCTTATTATCTACATGGTACTTATGATGAGAAATGGTCGCAGGAGATGATGAGGAAGTAATTGTGACATTCACGGCGAAGAACGACGTCGAGTACAGGTCGGAGAGAAGCCAGCACGTTGTCTTCATCAAGAGAGGAGCAGTCATCGAGGCTGACAAACTCATCCGAGATCAGGTATGCCCTACAATACTCTTGTGGTCAGGGTGTTTCTCTAACCCGCACTGCTTTAAAAATCTTTGCGCTTTATAAGAATAGCTAGTGACAAATTTTTTTATGTCTTTTCTATTTCTCAAACACGCTCTAGGTTTCTCTCCTGACTTGTATGTCTGCAATTCGCTTTAAATTAGTCTTTCTGATCTATTTTCCATGGATGGTAAGAAAGAGTCTGGTTTTTGTTATTGCCGGCGAGCAGCCCGCATCGAAAACTTTTGGTTATGAACACTCATTAATGAGAGAGGTTGTTGTTGTTGCCGGTTGTAGCCGTCATCGAAGAGCGAGCCCCATGTAATATGTTTCTTTTCGCTTCGTCTTTCGTTGTGTAAAAATCGTCAATTTGTAAATGGACATCTTCATGAAATTTGCCACTTCTTGTGGTTTATCCCATAAGTCGGTGAGTGAGAGTGTCGTGGGGACGCCAATGCAGTCGAATAGGTGTGCGACGTCATGAGGTGTGGATGAGCAGGTCGAGCAGACGTCTGGGATTGTCTCGTCGATACGGTGTATATAAGAGTTTTTGAATGTGCTGAATCCGGATTGAAGCTGGGAGAGCGTTGCGGGGAACATAGGTCACCTAATTTTATCTGAAAAATTTCCGCGGGCGGGAGGCCGGGCGGGGTTTTGTGTACAAATTCGATTTTTCATTGTATTTTCTTAGATTTACATTCAAGCAATGAAAGTTTTTGATTTTCCCAGCGGATTTTTCTTGGAATTGATTTCGCAATTGAGTTTTTGACCGTAACTTCTTCAACTTGAATTAAATGGTAAATGGACTGCTACATACTTTATCACATACATACATACATACATACATACTACATACTTTATCGAGGCCGGGCGGGGTTTTGTGTACATACGATGCAGGTAACTGTTAAGGAAACTAGAGTGGCCGCTACGTAATTGGGACAGAGTTATCTTATTCTCTCTGGCTAGTTGGGACGAGGACTTGTGTATTCTAGGGGGTTTTGTTTGACCTTGGACTTTGTGAGCATGACCTTGGACTCTCTGTGTAAGTGGAGACGTCTCGCCTGTCGCTGACTGGAGATAGGCAAGAGGCTATTTGACTGGCGCCTCGATTCGCCATTGAAAAGTATAGCGGAGTTCGGCTGATGTTTTGTCCGGTGGCTTTCCTAGGCCGGTCCGGCATCGCCCTCCTTTGACGAGCTATACTACCCAGTTTTGGTCCGCGGCGGGATTCTTCCCGCTACCTCCCAGCACGAGTACTTCGTAGGGAGGTGTCCCTCTAATCACCACCTGAGGTCGCGCTCGATTCCGGACTGGATCATCCGGCTCCATCCATGACAGGCACTTAAGGCTGTAGAGTCATGAATGGCCACTGTTGCCAGTGTATTGCGAGAGAAACAGTCTGGTTGTTGCGTGCCCTTAGGGTTTCTTTTGGCGTGTAAACGGCGAAGAAGCGAAAAACGTCCTCTATTCATGCTTGATAGTTCAGTCTCGCCTTCGATGGTTTTACAGCCCACAAGTTCACACCATCACAAGGGACCGGTTCATCCTCACCGGTATCGAGTGCTTCCTCAGGTGGCGGATAGAGAAATGTCTCTTTGCACAAGTGCATTGGAGATAGCGGGCTTTCCCGTCACGGACCAAAATTTGATAATATAGTTCTTCAAAGGAGGGCGATGCCGGACTGGCCTGGGCATGCCATCGGATAAAACATCAGCCGATACTCCCCTATACTTTGTAATGGCGAATCGAGGCGCCAGTAAAATAGCCTCTTGCCCTTCTCCGGTAAACGAATGGGTCTCGCGAAGAGGATCGCCGACTGCGGTGCGAGTGTAGACGGAGAAAATTTCTCCGGACTCAAAAGGATCCTCACCTACCTATCCCAAAGGACTTCCCTCGACAGGACCAAACAACAACAACAACATAGTTCAGTAGCATTTCAAGCTAGAAGCACTAACAGGCCAGTGAGGATTAAGTCTAGGGTAAACAGGACTGTGCTAGAGGATGAGGAGAACGTTTTGGGTGACCTTTCAACCACTTTGACATTGGTAATGAAGCGAATCAAGGCAAGGCTCACACAGACATCTGTGGTGGTAGAAAACGAGTGATGATTGAGTCAAGAACACACGCATTGAGATAATATTTTCATCGAATAAATAAATATAAGTTTGAGATAGATGAATTAATGAATAAATAAATGATGATTGTTGAGATTCGCATAAATGTACTGGACGAAGGGAATCCGTACGAGACTCTGCTCGCTCTGATCGGAAAGTCCATCACGCCCTTTTTCAAAAGTGCAGCTAGGGAAGCAGCGAAAGGAGAGAGGGACGGTGACAAGCTCGTCCCCGCCGTTGAGAAGAGCCTGAACGAAGCCGAGGTATTTGTAGGATACGGTAGAAATCAAAACTTTTTTTTGTAGGATACGGTAGAAATGGAAAATCAATTGAGAGTGGTGATACGGTAACATCTTATTCCGGATTGCAGGTGGCTCTTTTGCATCTACAGCAGAACATCGACATACCAGAGATCAATTTGGTCATCAATCCGCACATTCTGAATGTCATTCAGAAGGCAGCAGAAAGAAAGGAAAGGCCCAAGGTTGGCGATACCTTCATCGAGTAGCCTCATTCACTTCTTCTCAGCAACTTTTGAGATACATTATAAAAGAGTTCAATTACAAGAAGCGAAGGGTATGAATAGAAATAAACAGTTAACCAAGGTTTTTTGTGTAGCGCTTCAAAAAACTTGATAGAGAAAGCATTGAACAACGCAAAATCATGATTAGCTTGTTTTTACAATTATATTTCTCTCATGACTCACGAGCACTTTTCAAAAATATTAAAAACTGACCGCTTTGCCGAGTGGGGGGCCCTAAAATAATAAGAAGCAAGTGAGAGGTGAAAGGCAGTAAAATGGGAGAGTTATTATTCTTAGCCCCCGCTCGGATAAACAGTCATTTCTAAATTTTTGAGAAGTGCTGGTTAGGTATTGTTTATCTAACCCACACCACGGGTTGCGATCAGAGTTATTTGGTTGTATAGGATTATCTATATTCCATCAAAAGCTCCAGGTATGTTCTTGAAGCAGATATATACAACAAAAAAACGAATAAGATGATCTTGATGTTAAAAGATCTCCGGAGTATCCAAATCGAATTTGAGGTATCCGATTTGGGTGCATTGGTGGAAGATTCGGACTTTTTGAATGCGCTCCAGACTGGAGTTAACCGTTGGATCAAGGAGATTCAGAAGGTACGCTTCTGGGACAGAACTTGGAATGATATTAGGAATTTGGTCTCCAAAAGAATTCGGACATCTTGAGATCAGATTATGGTGAATGATCATGTGGAACCGGCATTTGTACCGAACAGACCATCATAATGTAAATAACCAAGTTTCTACGTTTCACTTTATTGCTCGTGATATTTTGAGAACATATTCGAATTAAGTGGTATTGTCTTAAATATGGACCTGTATTTCTCTATCCGTAATTGGAAGCGAGTAATTTCTTTTAAGTAGAGAAGTAACCGTGTACCTCTTCACCATTCATTACTATACATATAATAGTTTTTATTACGATATAATTTCGTGAATTTGACGGCTGAACTTTTTTAAAAAACTTTCTATGTCTAATGTATGTAATTGTTGAGTCTTCAATTCACTTAGAATATATGAAAATGGACGCTGGTGAAAAAAGGTAGTCAATAGTCATGTAGCATATTTAATTGGTTATCAGGTGACAAAACTGGAAAGGGACCCGTCCTCGGGCACAGCCCTGCAGGAAATGCGGTTCTGGTTCAACCTTGAGAGAGCTCTGCTCAAGATCCAACAGAAGCGAGACTCTGATGAGGTAAGTGAACCAGGTTTATGGTTATTGGGCAAACCATGAGTGATTTGGGCCTTTTTATAATAAAAACAATGACTGGCTCTTGTTTCAGCAATAGTCATTTCTAAAAATCCAGGTTTTGTGATCGATTGAAAGTTTTCAACACTAGAGTGAAAAAGGACCCCAATTTAGCCGCTGATGAGGGGGTAAAAAGAATTAGAATGTGTTCGACGAAATGAAGACGCTGAAGACGAGGTAAAGGGTAATGAGGAAAGAGCTTTTGAACATTTGGATGGTGCCGAACACTTGGGTTTTTCGGGCTCATCTACACTATACATATAATTCATTCAGGTGATGCTGACACTGGAAGCCCTCAAGGCGGGCAAGCGGTTCCACGCTACAGTATCATTTGACACGGATACTGGTAAGAGGTTGAGATGGTACTGGAATAACCTGATCAAAGTACAATATAAACTCTACCTACACATGCCTACAATCTCTTCTCTTAGATATAAAGAAGTCTTACTGGCTTCCTTTTTGTGATCTACTCCAACTAAGATTTCTTGAGAGAGGACGAGAGCAAACGAGAGAATTAGAGAAATAAACAAATTACCGAATTTTGGTTCAACAGAAATGACGTATTTATAGAAATTTGAAATTGATAGCATAACTAAATTTTGAAAGGCTAGAATAGAAGCATATCGAAATATCCATATTTCAGAAAAATCAAAAAAAATTTAATTATAGGATTGAAGCAAACAATCGCCACAGTCAATGATTACAACCAACTGATGAAGGTTAAGATTATCATTTTCCAGTACGGGATTGAATGAACTATACAGTTTTCGGAGTGAAAAAAAAGTAATGTTAGAAAATTTTGCTGTTGAGCATTCGAGTTTCAGTGCAAATGAGTTCGGTTTATCTTGGAGCAGACATTTTATCATAACTACAGCATATACTTCCATGAAATACACGAAAAACGAAAGATCAAAACAATGTTTTTTTAAAAAAAAAGTTATGTTTTTTTTACAAAAAATTATTTTTTTGTTAGAGTTTTACACGGTTTTGGGGCGAACATGTATGCGCCAAAACTTACTATAACTAATTCGGTTACTATTTCAACCCTGCAAGAGACCTTTTTTAGTAATGAGTTGCCTGTAGGATTTGCCATTGAACGACCTAATGGCGGCGACGGATCTCGACCAAGTCGGCCAAGCAGTCGTGGCTGTCTTCACCCATCTTAATAAGAAGACCCGCCAGACCAAGTACAAGTTCATGCGACTGCTTGCGTTCATCGAAGCCATCAGCAGAGATGTCAGCTCACAGATACTCAAGGTAAGGGTCCTGCACGGATTGTGTTGTTCCTGTCATTTTAAAGCTTTCTAATTCAGACTTCAGCAATAATCAACAACGGAGCGTACCATTTTTCTTCTTAACTTTTCGATTTAATAATAATTTACTGTAGTTTACTGTAGTTAAAACAACAACTTAATTTTTATCAAGTTTTCAAATTTGTCTAAAAATGAAACGTTTCATCAATTATTTGTATATTAGTGAGAAATTCTGAAAAAATAGCAAAATTATTCGAAGGTCCTGGGCAATCGTCGATTGATGCACATTTCCATGGCGGAATTCGACCAGTTGATGACGTCATGCTTCTCGGTCTTTGCTAAATGGGATGAGCAGAATGACAAGTGAGGCATACCAGAATGCAACAGTAGATCTTACTTTTAGTCTCTTTCTCCTTCTCTCCGTTTTCTCTTTCTTTCTCTATCTCTTTCTCTCTCTCTCTTGCTCCTTCTATCCGTTTTCTCTCTCTCTCTTTCTCTCTCTCTCTCTCTCTCTTTCTCTCCCTGTCCGTCTCCCTCTTTTCTCAAATTGCCAAAAAAATACTTGTTGATATACACCTTTTTTCCATTCTCTTCATAAATACGCATCTTTAATCGATGAAGTAAATAGTATTTTTCCAACAATGATTCTTCGAAGTGAATCAAGTTTAGAAGTCAGTCAATACTGTAAGTGATCCATGAAACTCAACAAGCGGTCGGAAAAACCCTAAACGGTGAGTTTAGAGAAGAGATGAAGAACGAGAACAAATTATAAGGTATCACATACAGGGGTTAAATGGAGCCGCCCAATTTAGCTTTACATGTATCCACTGCTCAAAGTTTGGAGGAAAAAAGAAGAGGGGAAGAAGAAAAGGGTAAGAAAAGAGAGGGAGTTTTTTGTCAATAGTGTGTGTGTGTACTTGTATCCGCCGACGGGACCGATCCGGTAACTATTTAACCCCTGATCACATAGGCTGGTCCGCGGGTTGAGTTCGATTCTAATCATTATTCTCTTAGGGGGTCGATCCTGTTACCAGGGTGTTTCTCTAACCCGCACTGCGGGTAAGATCTATGCGCAAATTCATGCGCCATACCAAAAAGACTAGGAATAAAAAGCTCTGTTTGTATGTGTTCTCTATTTTCCATCGCGCGCACTCGGTCTCTTTAAAAAGTCTGCCATCACCTGCTTGTTACACTACGACACAGAGAAAATTATGATTGAGAATGTCGAATACGATGCGGGAATTATCGAAGAAGAAGCGAGACGAGCAGTCCAAGTTGGTGCGGAAGGTGAATCCGCAGCACAAGAAACTCGAGCAGCGGCTGGCCGCCCTCAGATACTTCCGGCGGTGAGGGATCTAGGGAAAGTTATTCTAAAGTCAAAAGCAAAGAAGAGATATGAAGAGAGAAAGATGAAAAACTCGGAGAGAACGATAGAGTTGAAAAAGGGTCAGAGATAAAGACGATAGAAAGAGAGTAACAGAAAGATGAAGACTTAGAGAGCAAGAGACAGATAAACGCAATAAGATATGAAGATAGAGAAAAAGAAAAACAGATAAAAGAGAATAAAGTAAAAGAGGAATAACGAGCGTTTTATCGGTTTTCAGTTCACACGAGCAGCTGCGAACAGTTATTGGCCGCGTGCTGCGGCAGTCGAGCGGAAGCGGTGTTAGCACCGGAACGGTAGGAGCTGCAGTCGGGGGAGCGGAAGGAACACAGCTGGCCGGCATCGAGATGAAGACGGGCGCTGCCGATTCCGCCGAGAATGCAGCTGAAGCCATCCATGCAGCCTATGAAATTGTCAAGGTACATGACCAAAGCAGCCAACACTTGGAGTGGGGAGATCGGAGATCTCGGGGCACCTGAGAATAATCAAATAAACCTTAAAATAATCAATCAATTTGATTTATCACGGAAAAATCTACCAGTTTTCTTAAAATATGCATATTGAAAACTTAGCTGAACCAATTGCTGTGTCCTGTCTCACTATACAAAATTGTTTAAGATAAACATTTCTCAACTCCTTGATTAGGGTAGATCAGCCTCTAGGAAAAGGGTAAAGTTTCCTGAATTCGTTATAGGAAGTTGACTGTCTGGATGTTTCTCCGGAAGGAAATGCGGCGTGGGATGCGAGCGTGAGGAGATATGAGGAGAGTATCGAGAGAGTGGAAACGGCCATCACAGCCCGGCTCAGAGATCAGCTCGGCGGTTGGCTTTTATTGTCATTACGGAACGTAAGGCGTATGGTAGTCATTGACATTTAAAGTATGTTAAGGAGTTCAAAAGACTGTAATGAGTTTTTCGTGTTAAGATTTCGGCGTCTTCTTGAAATAAAAACAGGTTTTCTACGAAAACCCTAACTTAAGTGGCTGAAATCAACAGTGTTGTGTTTCAGCAGCTCGAAACGCGCAGGAGATGTTCGCCATCTTCTCACGATACAATGCACTATTTGTGCGTCCGCATATTAGAGGCGCCATTCGTGAGTATCAGACGCAGCTTATCCAACGCGTGAAGGAGGACATTGAGAAGCTTCAGGTCAGAAGGAGGAGAAGAACTACCGCAGAGAATGAGAGGAAGAAAGAGAGAAGCATCTTTCATCCACATAATGAAGAGAGCAAACAAGAAAAAACCATATAGTAGTTGAAGTTTTATTACGCAAAGTATTTTGAAACATCACATGTAAAAGCATAAATCAAAGGGAAGATATAGGGTTTCTGGGACATAGGGGAGAATAGGAATTTAGGGGTTCAGAGGTGTTTTCCGATGGGAGTCCCTACGGAGGAAATCAAGTTAGGAAATCGAGAATGGAAAGAATCATTGCATAACAGCCGCTCAGAATGACGAAAAAGGGAAAATTACGAGAAGTGGGGAGAGTTGTTACATGACGGCCGCTCAGGAGAATGAGAAAAGGGAAAAATGTAAATAGTGTAATTAATAAAGCAAAAAGAAAAAAATCAAGAAGTAGCTAGACATGGAGAGAAAATATGTACAAGGAAGATACAAAAAAGTTAGCATTGGTACAATTTACAATTTTTATCTCCGTAAATGAAGGTTCTTGGATGTATGTAGTTATGTTGCAGGAGAAGTTCTCTAAGCACACGATGGGAAAAAGAAGCGAAGCCATCACGGCAGCGAAGGACATTCCGCCCTTCTCCGCAAGGTGAACATTTGTAATTTTCTGTCATAGAATGCTTTTAATGGATGAAACCGAGATTTCTGGGTGTGTTATAATGGTTTTGTGCCTGAGTTCTTCGCAATGGGTGCAAGTTCGAATCAGAAAGGTACTTGAAGGGAAAAAAACCAAAGGGTAAAAATTGTACTTAAAAACCCCATAACTTGTGTATAAGCTAGCAAAGATCCAGACAGATTATATATTTGTTCTCAAATCGGATGATTTTGTTCTTGCTTCAAGACAGGATTTAGCATAAAAGAAATTGATACCGGTCTGAGGCATGTTTGTACGCGCCGAACGAGTTGAAAATTTAATGGGGAAAGGCAATAAAATTAAAAGAGAAGTAGAGGAAAAGTAAAATAGAACGGAAGAAAGAGGACGAACGAGCCGTACATCCTTCCGCGACGTCCTCTGTTGTTGTTGTCGTTGCCGGCAAGCATCCCGCATCAAAGACTTCCGCGACGTCCTCTCGAGCTCATCCCTGATCAGAAGCTGAGTTCCTCAAGGCAGCGCACTCTCACCGCTTCTTTTCAATTTATATCTAAGCGATCTTCCGAACAACGATCCAAACATCAAAAGCGTCTCTTATGCTGATGATATAACGCTATGGGCGTCAGATCCAAGCATTTCCACTGCCTCGCTACACATACGATCCGGTCTCCCACTCATCGAAAAGTTCATCCACGATTGTGGACTATCTATTTCTCCTGCCAAAAGCCAGCTTCTACTCTTTTACCTTAGAGCAAATAGTACAAGAATATCCTGGACGTCTCGATCGGAGGTCAGAGAGGAAAGAGAGAGGGAGAGAGCGGCTCTCCATAGCCGACTCTCTTCGATGCGAGACGTTTGCTGGCAACAACAAGAACGGAAGGAGAAGAGAATGTAGACCATTTTCGAGGTGAACATGTATGCGCCAACATAGCTGGTCCGGTAACCATTTAACCTCTGAGATTAGGTCAAGAGAATCATAAATGAATAAATTCAAATAATATGTTCAGTATAGTATATTACCACATGTTTTTAAAGAATCATCTGGATCCGACAAATTGAGCGCCAGTTGCAATTGTACATGAAGAGAGTGGAAGATGTGCTCGGAAAGGAATGGGAGAATCATGTCGACGGACGGCATCTCAAGGTGAGTAAAAGACAAAAAGTTCGACCCGGGCGTTTCCCTCTTTTCTGTCAATACTCAAGCTCTCGGTTCGAGAAAAAGAAAACGATGATGAGTATGCTATGTTGAATTTTCGCATCTTCTTTGAACAAATTACATTCGATGTACTAGTTTTAATTTTTTGCACAGCATTATTTGTGAAAAAACTATAAATTTTTGTTTTAATCTCGCTATCATAAAAAGAGTGCCTCTTGGAACCGTAGAAGAGTCCATCAAAGATCCTGTTATTTTTAAGATGTAGTACTCGCTCGAATCAAAAAAACTTGTATACAAAATAACTTGTAAATTAAATGCAAGTACAACACTTTTCCAGCAAGATGGCGACAACTTCCGCATGAAACTAAACACGCAAGGCCTGTTCGACGCTTGGGTGCACTCTGTCCAGACAAAGGACCTCAACTCGCCCGGTCGAGTCTTTGCCTTCGAACGAGTCCCTCGGGGAGGCAAGGCGGTCTTGGCGATCAAAGTCAACTTCTCCAAGGACATCATAGTACTGCACAAGGAGGTAAGCCAAACAAGTAACAGTGGCCATTCGTGACTCTACAGCCTTAAGAGCCTGTCACGGATGGAGCCGGATTATCCAGTCCAGAATCGAGCGCGACCTCAGGTGGCGGATAGAGGGACGCCTCCCTACGAAGAATTCGTGCTGGGAGGTAGCGGGAGAAATCCCGCCGCGGACCAAAACTGGGTAGTATAGCTCGTCAAAGGAGGGCGATGCCGGACCGGTTTGGGCATGCCACCGGACAAAACATCAGCCGATACTCCGCTATACTTTTCAATGGCGAGTCGAGGCGCCATTAAAATAACCTCTTGCCCTTCTCTGGTTAACGAATGGGTCTCGCCAAGAGGATCGCCGACTGCGGTGCGAGTGTAGACGGAGAAAATCTCTCCGGACTCAAAAGGATCCTCAACACCAACCTATCCCAAAAGGACTCCCCTCGACAGGACCTATGGGCAAGACAACAACAACAAGTAATGGGAGAACGGGGCTTTAGAGAACGTGTCCTCGAAAATTGAGAGTAACTCATTTTGTCGTTCTTGTTACCAACAATGGTTTACAATTCGCAATCTGGATGTTAAGAGTTAGGAGACTCAATGATGGAAGGTAAACATGTTATGAATAGACTTGATCGGTCCTATCTGAACATCAAATAGATCGATAATATGTCGAGTACTGTAAATTTGATAGGATTTGAAAGCATCATAATTATCGATTGAAGGTTCGCAATCTGAAAGGAATGGGATTCCGTATTCCGATGAGGATCTTGAATGCAGCTCACATGGCGGCTCAGCTTTATCCGTTCGCTACTTCGCTCTTAGAGTCCATGCAGGTTTGTTTTGTGATTGATATCTCATTTTACTTGCAGTAATCAGCGATGGTTCATTCCTGCGCATCAAAAAAATTGTTGTTCACAATAAACTTGCTGTACAATTTCTATGAAATTCTGTGTTTTATAGACATATGAGGCGATGAACGAGCGTCTGGCTTCTCGAAAGGGGATCGATATCCTGATGGCTCTCAGCAAGAAGGAGATTCAGCAGATCATCGCAGAGGTTACTGTCAGGAATGTATGCAGCATAGGGTTTACTTCTCAGAAAACTGAAAAATGACCATAAATTCGATGATGAAGTGCGAAGATGATGAAGTACTGTAGAATGAAGGTAGATAATGGACAAGCCTACAAGGAATAGGGGGGTGGGCGAAAGCTAAAGTAAAATTTATACGCTCTCAAGAAGTATTAGGAAACAAGCATGAGCCGACCTGTCTAGACCATGTACACTTCATTTGACGTTATGATACACGTGCGCCATCTTAGAAAAGTTTTTGTGCATAGAAATGGAGAATGAATGACGTGATGAAGAACTTTCAATTAATTATGGTGGAATGTTTAAGGGTAATCTCCTGTCATGGGAGTCCTTCAAAATCGAGCCGTACATGGTGAAGATGTCGGAGACAGTCAACAACTATCAAAACAAAGTCGAAGAGCTGATGGAAGTCGTTGAGCGAATTGATAGTCACATGGCAGCTCTGGAAACTTGCCAATACGCTCCTCAGGTATGGAATTAGAAGGGAGCAAAGCCACAGTAATGTTGGAGAAACTACAGTAGAGATGCTGTACTCGGGTATCAAAGATACCCGATTGTAGTATATCGATCGGTGTAGGGGGTATTTACAGTAACCTGAAGGGAAGAAATAAATATTTTATCTTTGTTAGAGTGTCGCAGGTTCAGCTGAACCCATTGAAAACTTGATAATGAGCCGCAGGTAGTAGGTAAATAGCAGTTATTATATTGACATAGAGAGACAACATTGGCTAGAAACTTTAAAAAATTTTATATTTTGTTTCATTTAATTTATTTCCATAAAAATAGCATTTCAATTGGTACAGCATTGGATTATTGGAAAAAAAATAAATAAAAATGGAGATTCAGGTAATTTTGACAGCTAGCAGTGTCGCTGAAGAAGTGGTTAAAGGAAAATAAGAAAACAAGTATAATAATAATAATATTGAAAAAGTATAAATATAACATAATATAATATTGTTGTTTATTAAAAGAGTTTCGACTATAAATGACACGCTGGAAAGAGAATAGCTTAAAATAATCTCGGGGTGAGACGTTTCAGGTCATCGAGTCTCATCTTTCCGCTCTTCAAAAGGCAGTGGATCAACTTTCGCTGGGGAACTATTCCAATTTGAATATTTGGGTCGAGCGATTGGACCGAGAGGTTTGTGGAATTTTTTAATGAGGACAAACTTCTGAGAAGGCATTTTAAAATGACGTAACGATTAAAAAAGTGTATGACTTTATAGGTCTGACTAAATCGATATAATCCCTCGAACAGAGAACCTTACACTGAAAGATAAATTAGTTTTGTCAAGAGAATAGGGATTTAATGTTAAAACCACTTTTCAATTGAAATGCCAATCTGCCAAAACCCAAAACAAATGCCCGTCTAAACATAACATTGGGAATGAGCCTTTAGTCCCTGAGAAAGGGTCTACGACACGTGTACGATAGAGATGAAAAGAATATGTCATAGCATGATGTCACCCACCAGGTACCAAATAGACTAATCACGAGTTAGAGAGATATCTACATAGAGTGTACCATAAAAGTAATCTAAACGGAGGAAATGCTTTACTAACGTTTTGATGAGCTCAAAGAGTTGCGACTAGTTTCAAGTCGCAATAAGTGTTAGTGAAACACTTCGCTTTATCAGTCTTTTTTTTCAGTTGGAGATAAAACTTGCGCGAAGAGTGGAAGAAGGAATTAGACTGTGGACGGCAGTTTTCTTGCAATCCGAGGAAGCAGAGGAGGCCAGAGACAACAATGTCACCCTCCCACCCGTCACACCGGTTCTCGTCGAGGTTAGTCAGCAGTCCCGTTGCAGTTTTGCAATTTTTGAAAATTTGGTTTAAAAAGTGTTGGAATTTTGAGAACCAAAAATGCATGGATTGAGATTTGTTGTAAAGAGGCGGTTTAGCAATGATTTCACTCTCCCAACAGGTCTGGGGTGGGAATATTCGAGTTCAATTCAATTCAATTGAATTCTTTATTTCTGTCGAACATTTAACAAAGAAGTATACATAACAAGGATACTTCTACAGATCTTAGTTCAGTGTTTGGATAGACTAGTTGAAAGTCAACACAAAGAGAAGAGTAATGTAAAACAAAGAGTAATTCTTTTCGCGTAATAAAAAGTTCAAAGTTCAATGTGTCGTCTTCATGTATAGTTTAGATCGGTAATGTATGTGGAATTGTTAGAGATGTTTCTATGAATGGCGCAGTCAATGAAGTAGTCAGCTACAGGTCCGACTGACCGCACAGACGATCTACATCAATCCCTCGCTGGAGCAGGCAAAGGCAAAGCTTTTCGACCAACTCTCAGATTGGCACGGAGTCGTGACGTCACAGCCACGGATTTCTTCGACGAGATTCCAGGTTGGAATTAGGATAAAGTAGCAAGAACTGAAGAATAAGTTCGTCTTGATCAATAGGACAGAAGAGTAGTAGAGCGAACGGTTTATAATAATTTCTTGTTGATGAGTTAATGAATATGCCTGAAGTACTTCAGAAGACTGTTGTAGTAGAATCACAAAGCAGCTTCTCAAATTTGCAAGCGCCCCTTTGGTGAACCCTGTGTTGATGAGGCTCCCCTTTGGTGAACCCTGTGTTGATGAGGCTCCCCTTTGGTGAACCCTGTGTTGATGAGGCTCCCCTTTGGTGAACCCTGTGTTGATGAGGCTCCCCTTTGGTGAACCCTGTGTTGATGAGGCTCCCCTATGGTGAACCCTGTGTTGATGAGGCTCCCCTTTGGTGAACCCTGTGTTGATGAGGCTCCCCTTTGGTGAACCATGTGTTGATGAGGCTCACTCAAACTTGAAATGACTTTTAAAAAAAAAAGAAAACAGAAGGATTTCTCAAATGTTCCGAAAAAGTTCAGCTTGAAAAATTCTTGTGGTTGCGAAATTATTTCGGATCGAAGGGGCGATTGCATATTCTAAAAAAATTACCAGTTCGTCTTTTACGAATAAAACAACACGTGCTATGTTATACCATCCATGGGTAAGGAATGAATTGTCAAGTGAAGGCATTGCTTTGAAGCTGGCGATCGGCGGGCCTTCAACGCGTACGTACAAGGATGTGCTGGCTCGTCTACCAGGCGGTCTTACAGTACTTGACTCGGCTTACCAGACAGTGACCAAGATAATTAAGGAGGTACGGTAGATGCTTTTTGGGTTCAACACTTATCCGCTTCGTTAAGCTATATGGAATGCCCATTTTATCGAGAGTACATGGCTTGAACAAATGATTATATTACTATTGTAAAAATGATGCAATCGAGACAATGAGTTTGATTACGGAGACTTTGTTCTACTACTAAGATTTTTATATTGATTGATTAGGTCGGAGAGGTTGAGAAGTGGGAATTTGAAACGCACAAAATTACGCCCCTTTTCACAGGTGGAAGAATACGTCGGAGAATGGCTCGGTTATCAAGCTCTGTGGGATCTGCAGGTGAAGATTACTTATTCTGCAAACATGTGTCCAATTACATGTTTTATTGACAATTTGAATCAATCGTTCCCATCAATGGGTTGGTTCGCAACGAAACGATAAGAGCTCGTTTAGGAGTTGCCCGAAAAAAATTCCCATTACCCGGAAAACTCGGAGAGTCCAGGCTTTGGTGGTACGGACACATGCTGAGATCCAATCCAGACTCCGTTCCCAAGTCTGCTTGGTACATATAAATCCAGGGTAGAAGACCAAGAGGTAGACCGAAGCTTAGATTGATAGACACCATAGAACAAGACATGGCGGCTATCGGGCTGATAGCCGAAGACGCCTCGAATCGTATGATGTGGCGAAGTGCTATCTACACAGCGGACCTCACTCTTCAGCCGGAATAACGCTAGGAAGAAGAAGAAGTTCCCATAAATGGGTTCTTTCTTCATCAATGAATTTCTTACAATTCAGGCAGAAACCTTGTATGAGAAGCTCGGATCGGATATATCGAAGTGGATGCGAACCCTGGTGGATATACGTAAATCTCGATCCACTTTCGACACGCAGGACACGAAGAAGGTTCGCCAAGAAATTTGTAATCACTTGTAATGCAGGGGTTCTATTCAAGAATTTGTCGTAATTTGGACAAGGAGTTTCTTACTACTCACATAATTTTTCTCGAGCGCATAGATTTCTAGAATTTAAAAAAGTTTGGAATTTTTTCTTCAAAGATTTGGAACTTTCCTAGGTAAAAAAATCAAAACTGGCTTCTTTCGAGTGCATAGATTTGAATGTTTTCGGACTTTTTGAAGAGCGCATATATTTTTTCACCCGCATTGTGGGTTAAAAACCCTGAATTTTTAATTGAAAAAAAACAACAACAAAAAAGAGTTCGACGATAAAAAAATAAAAAAAGAGCTTGATCTAGAATAGAATTGAACTTGAGATACCATTCATATAATGACTTTTTTACCCTGCAGGAGATCTTCCCAGTCATCGTTGACTACGCAAAAGTACAGTCGAAAGTCACATTGAAGTATGACTATTGGCACAAGGAGGTGAGTTCTTGTTCATTGAAGTATGACTATTGGCACAAGGAGGTGAGTTTCTTGGCAGTTGACAGCGAGGATGGAACGTAGATAATACGAGGGGGCTTGGCAAGTAAGCATGCGGTTCTCAAACTGATTTTTAAAAATTCGCAAAACTCTGGTTATTTCTCAAAAACTTGATTTTTTGTTTTCAGATTTTGAGATAGTCAACTGATCTTCATAAGACATGGCTTTAAAAAAAAAAGAAAAGACATAATTTTCTTGGTCTTGGATTGTATTCGGAAAGGTAAATTACAGTCCATAACATTAAAGAGATTATTTCCAATGGTGATCAGGTTCTTCACAAATTTGGTGCACAACTCGGTGGTGAAATGCACACATTCTACGACTCGATTTCCAAGTGGAGATCTGAACTGGAGGGACAGGTGTCATTCATCATTATTCAGATCTGAACTGGAGGGACAGGTGTCATTCATCATTATTCACTAGAGATCTGAACTGGAGGGACAGGTGTCATTCATCATTATTCACTAGAGATCTGAACTGGAGCGACAGGTGTCATTCATCATTATTCACTAGAGATCTGAACTGGAGGGACAGGTGTCATTCATCATTATTCACTAGAGATCTGAACTGGAGGGACAGGTGTCATTCATCATTATTCACTAGAGATCTGAACTGGAGGGACAGGTGTCATTCATCATTATTCACTAGAAATTTGTAATTGTCTAGAACTACTTTTTTCATACTTTCTGAGTTTCTTAATCAGAGTAGGTTAAAATTGTCGTTTGAATATTTTGGACTTCTCTAACTGAAATTCGATGACACTAAGCGTTTGATCCTTGATTAGTCTAAGAAAAACATGGAGAAGTGTGAATCATTTGTATTATAAAAGAGCGCGGGAAAAGTAGAAGTTTGAAATAAAGAGAAATGAGCAGGGCGTAGATTCGGCTACGACAGCAGATGCAGTCCAGCTGATCACATACGTGCAGCAGCTTAAGAAGCAGACCAAAGTTGGAGAGGATACTGTAAGTATATTTTTCTTATTTTTGTATGTGTCAATAATTAATCAATAGTTCTGGATCATTCAACTCATAGTATAAACTATGAGTACATCTTCAAAGAATCAGCTCTTGTAGCTGATCAAGACAGAAAACCACCTATTTTTAATTGATAGATCAGGCTTTTAGAGACAGTTTTTTAAAAGACGTGTTAAAATCTCAAGAATAACCCGACAGGCCCAAAAGTTATACAGAAGGTTGCCCACTGAGCGTTCGGTATCGTTGTAAACCCATCAGTTGTTAGTTGGAATTGTCACATTGCTGGGATAATGTCAAATATGTACTGTCTTGGCTTTAAGAGTTATTGTGTTACAGAATATGCATACATTTGTGAATTTTGAACGTACAAGTGAACATGCACAGAATGAAAAGATGTGGCAGTCCCTGTTGAGAATATGCGCTACAGATATAATTGTCAACTGGGAAAAAAACGTGTCTCACTCAGGTGGAGCAATTCCGTGCGGCACAGCGATTGCTGCTGCAGCAGCGCTACCAGTTTCCCAACCAATGGCTGCATGCGGAAAACGTCGAAGGTGTGCGGGGGTTTTGATGGCGCGAAAAGGCAAATTGTTCAAGTAGGGGACATACAGGTTCACGCTTGGACTTTTGATAGGCGTCGGTAATGAATACGCTTTTTATCGTTATCAGCTTTATTTTTCTCAAACTCGCTTTGCTGCAACTTTTTTGTGTTATTCAACGGCCTTTTCATGTTTTTTTTGGATTTATTTTCTGCGGCTCATCCCTGTTCCCTTTTTTTCAAGGAAAGGAAAGAAATAATGTTGTCTTTCAGGCGAATGGAGTGCGCTGACGGACATACTGCAGCGGAAGGATTCCGCCATCCAGTCGCAGATCTCAAACCTGCAGACGAAGATCAAGGAGGAAGACGAGTTAGTGGAGCGTCGTCTCGGGGAGACCCTCGCGGAATGGGACCGCGCGAAGCCGGTAGAGGGCGCGCAGAGACCGGTGGAAGCGCTCGCGCTTCTTACCGCCTACGAGAGCAAGCTGGAGAAGCTTAAAGACGACAGAGAGAAGATGAGAAAGGTTTGAAATTTCGAAAAACCTACATTTTAACTACAGTAATCCACATGGAAAAAAAACCTACAGTAATCCGCATGGAGTTAATGAGTTTTGCAGAGAAAGATCTGAAAAAGTGAGAAGTGTTGTGGTTGGGTAATTTAGATGTTCCATCGAGTAAGAGTCATTTGTAATAGTTTGCAAGGTTCCAGAGAACTTCACAGTCGATGAACTTCCTATCAAGACCCCTTATTTGGGCGGGGAAAGGCGAGAGGCTACCTAACTGGAGCTCGAGTAGTAGGGAAGCTCCATGAGCAAGATATGAATTAGGAAGATGTTATGAGCAAAATACGAATTGACTATTGACTACAGGCTCGCGCTGCTCTGGACTTGACCGAGCGCGCACCACTCGATGCGGACAAGTTGAGCGTTGCTGGAGAGGAGCTGGCGGACTTGAAAGGGGTCTGGCAGGTAAACGATTTGACTCAATTTGGTCGCTTGTGTTTTTTGTGATCATAGGAGGTTATTAAATTTGATTTTATTCATTATCTCAACTTGTTGGTTTCGTTTAACCCACATTATGTTTATGTAAAATATTGTTTATTATTTAAACAACATGTAATAAATAATAAATAAAAGACTGGTCTGGCGTTACTGCTCATCAAGAGGTGACCAGTTCAAAGTAGATACAACTTTTTGAGACATGGGTTGTTGTTTATATTAGTATTTAATGTTTGTGAAAAAGAGCTGCCAATGTTCTTTAAATTATCCAAAATTTATTGTTTAGGCACTGGCTCCTATCTACAGTTCATTGGACGAGATGAAAGAGAAGACTTGGCTCTCCGTGCAGCCGAGAAAACTTCGGCAGTCGCTAGATGAACTGGTTAGGGGAACGAGCTACAGTATCCAGAAACAGTAGTTTCAAAAGCTAACTTAGTCTTAATTATGTAACAGTAGCATATAAGAGTAAGTGTAGTTATTTGAAAAAGTAGTAGAAGTACTATGATGTTCAGCAAGAGATCCGAGTAAAAATAGGGACTGCACTGCTCGGATCAATAAAGAGATAAAATAGGGACTGCACTGCTCGGATCAATAAAGAGATAAAATAGGGACTGCACTGCTCGGATCAACAAAGAGATGAAATAGGGACTGCACTGCTCGGATAAATAAAGAGATATAATCAGAGAACATGGAAGTTTGCTTGTTTTTTACATGTTCAGGAAGAAGGTAATCATTTTCATTGAAAATGATATCATTCAAATAATTTTCTGTTGAGGTCAACCAGTTGAAGCATCTGCCAGTGAAATACAAAAGCTACAAAAGTTACGAATACGCGAAGCAAATGATGCACAACTATTCCAAGGTTGGAGGGATCTCATGCTTAATTGAAAAAGATCATGAGAGTTCTCTGGATCATGAGAGTCTTAGAATGGAAAAGTGGGGAATATATACAAGAAAACCAGAAAATCTCAGGTGATATAGTGGTCACGCTGATGTTTCCGGTGAAAGAAAGAGACGGCAGGTCCTGACCATCTCACTTGGATCAGCTTTTGTAAGTGTGGTTATTCGAACAGGAAGGATATTGACGAGAAATTTTTTTGAACTAGTAGGATGAAACGAGCAGAGGAAAGGTTAACTTGCAGAGTACATAAAAGAAGAAAGCAAAGGGTAGGTCAAAAATTGTAAAGCATATACCTATGATGAAGTGATCAATGACAGGCACTTAAGGTGTTTAATGGAAGAACTGTTTGGCCATCAATTTTTCATTAATTTCAACTCGAATGTGCAAGAACTTTGGCGACAGGCACTTTCATTAAGAATGAAATTGAATATTTATTCATTTGAATTGAAGTTATCATGTTGTCGGGGCAGAAAAAGGGACCGTGCAGGAGATTGAAAGAGATGGGGTGAAGAATAAAAAGGAACTCTCAGAGATGTCTTTGTTTATTGCAGATGAATATGCTGGTGGTAGAGCTGAAGTCAGAGGCACTCAAAGAACGCCATTGGAGACAACTCATGAAGGAGCTCAGAGTCAACTGGCAGTTGCAGGATCTCACTCTTGGACAAGTTAGAGAGAGAGAAAGAGAGATAGAGAGATACATTTATATAGAGAGATTGAGCAAGAAGTTTTCTCACGGTGAGAGATGCAGAGAGCCGCAGAAGAAAAATATTGTTTTTTTAAAGCGAAAAAAGATGATTAGTTTTAGTTTTAAAAAAAGGGTGGAACTCATTCCTTCATGAAGTTACTTTTCAGAAAAGTGAGATAAAACATTGCGAGGAAGAGAGGTAAAGAAGAATACCGAGCAGATTGTGGAAAGTTGTTCTAAGTGTGAAACCGTTCATAAAAAGCTACAGTATACCTTGATTGGAGGTGTGGGACGCGGACATCCAACGGCATGAGCACGCCATCAAGCAGATCTTGCTTCTGGCACAAGGAGAACTGGCCCTAGAGGAATTCCTGAAACAGGTCATTCACGTCGAGCTTGTATTTGGCTTATGTACTTCAAGGGGTTCGTTAAATGATGTTTAAAGGGTCTGCACACCTGGTTTTAGTTAATTACTTGTAAGGTTGTTTAATAGAAACGTCTGTAATTCCATGAGAAAGATGAGAGGTTCTAGAAGAAGGTCTTGTTAACTCATTATGCTTTCAGTTACCCAGTATGTTTATTGAAGTGGTTCAAAAATTAATGATCAATTCGAAAAGAGAAAAATTAGCGATGAGAGTGTAAACCAAAAAGGGAGATATTAAGAAAACTCGAAACAGCTAAAAAACGATGAATAAAAAACAAAGGCTAAATAAATTATAGTAATTATAAATGTTAGCGCTTTACAGATGCGAGAATATTGGCAAGCATACGAGGTGGAGCTCGTCAACTATCAGAACAAAACGAGACTTATCAAGGTTGGCTTTTTAATCCTACCTAGGTTTTACTTTTCAGAGTGAGTGAACAAAGAGACCGGGGATTGATCGGGAATGGTTATTCAACTATACAATAACAAGAAAAAATTCGAAACTATTGAAATAAATTGACAAGGTTTCTAAAAAAGTTCAAAACTAGTTAAATAATTGAACTTCGCCTTTACTAATGAACTTTTTTCAAAATTATTATATATCTTTATTATCACCGAATGGTAACTTGTTGAGTTACCGCTTATATAGTGTATAAAATTGGTCAGGAAGAACGGGACAAAATCTCGACATTTGGGGATCCACTCTTCAATCCGTTTTAAGATAATCCGGTAGGTCTACGACGGTGAACTTGACCAAATATTTTACTGTGGTTCTCCGCATGTTAGCAGATGATTTATTAAGAAGTTCCTTGCAGGGCTGGGATGATTTATTCAACAAGCTCAAGGAACATCAAAATTCTTTGGCTGCCATGAAACTCTCGCCATACTACAAGCAGTTTGAAGAGGTACATTCTTATCATTAGAACGAAAAATTAACTGTAGACTGCACTGTTACTGGAACTACTTTTCAACAAAAAAAAAGTACAGTGAACTACGGTAAATTATTTTGTGATATTAGATGTGTTTTTGTGAACTTTTATCACTGTTACTTTGGCGATTTGCTTCACAATTCAACATTCATGGGTTGACTGTCGAAATGTATCAATGTAGTTACTGTATGTAGACCTCAAAACCTCACAATTCACTCCTTTCTTATTCATAGTTGACCTTAATAAAAGATGTGAACGAAGCATATACTATTTGTAGTTTTAGAACTGCCAGGTTTGGAATAGAAGAAGCATCTAGAGAGTTTGATGAGACCAAAAGTGTGATGAAAGATTCTGGTTTCATCTGAATGAAACTAAAAGAAGTAGTCTCATTTCTGAGAATATTGTGAACGAAAGAAGAAAATATGTATTGAAAAAAAAGAGAGAGAGGGAGAGAGCGGCTTTACATAGCCGACTCTCTTCGCTGCGAGACGTTTGCTCCAACAACAACATCTAGAGAGTGTGTTTTGTGAAAGAAAGATTTTTCATTTCTAAAAATTAACTTATTAGAATGGCAAGGCTTTGGTCCAAGCAGTTTCATCTATATTTGCATTTACCTGTTTCTAGGATGCAGTCAGCTGGGAGGACAAGTTGAACAGAATCTCAGCAATGTTTGATGTGTGGATTGATGTGCAGAGGTTATTAGAAAGAATATCCGCCCGAGACTCGAATGAGCAGCATTTAAAAACTATTATATATCTCTATGATTAAAGATTGCTCTATAATCAAAGCCTTGCGAGCGATTTGAAAATAGATCCAAAAGAACTTTTTCAGAGAAACCGGAGTAAAATTATTCAGTTGGTTAAACTTAAAGTTATTACCATCTTATTGAAAATTAACAGAAACCGAAAGTCTCAATCTGGCGTATGATTAAGTAAGTTAAGTACATGAACTGAATAGGCCAGATCATTTCTTTCGAGATATGAGTATTTTCGCATGGGTTTTCAAAACGCGTACGACAAAGAGGCTTGGAAAAATCTGAATTATGCCTCGCTAGTAACAAAATGAAATAGTTTTATTTAGAGAAGTGGTTTTCGTATAAGGACAATCCTTCAAAAAAACATTCATTTAGTGTAGTTTGGAACAGAGGCCTGAAAACATACGTTACGGTAGGACTTGATCATTTATCTGGCCTATCATGGAAAAGGTCCTCAAGTCCCATTTTTCAGGCGCTGGGTCTACCTAGAGGGCCTTTTCACTGGAAGTGCCGACATTGCGACCCTTCTGCCAATAGAGAGTGCACGCTTCTCCAGCATCTCTACAGAATTTGTCGCCCTCATGAAGAAGGTCAGTTTGGTTGATGGAATGTTCCCGCCAACTACAGTATAATGTCGCGTGCGAATAACACTAAAATGGTTGTTGCAGGTGACGGCTTCCCCGCGAATTCTGGACGTTGTCCACATGCAAGGCGCGCAGAGACTGCTAGAGAGGCTGGCTGATATGCTAGCTAAGATCCAGAAAGCACTCGGAGAGTATCTGGAGAGAGAAAGAAGCTCCTTCCCCAGGTTGTAAATTCGAGAGAGAAAGAGAGAGTAAAGGGAGAAGAGAGAGATAGAGACAGTAGGGAGAGAAATAATAAAGATAGAGAAAGAAAGAAAGCAAGGATAGAGAGAAAATGATAATGATGTTGAAAATCTTCTTTATCATCGAGAACTTGCATTGGCCAGTTGTATAAATAGCATATTCCTCAAAATATAACTATACTTTCACCAAACTCAAACGTATGTGTTGTGTAGGAGTTGGGAATGAATTTATGAGAAAACGGGTACCCTCTTGATTTTTCCTTCAAGTTTGTGTCCTTTGTGTTTTCAGTTAATTTCAATGTGTAAAGGGAAGTCTTATAAGGAAAGTGTTACAACTAAGTATTTCTTCTTATAAGGTTCTACTTCGTTGGCGACGAAGATCTTTTGGAGATCATGGGCAACAGCAAGGACGTCTCCAGACTCCAGAAGCATCTCAAGAAAATGTTCGCGGGTGTGAATGCGATCGAAATTGACGAGGAAAAGAAAACTGTCAGACGTCTTACTCACATTTTGTACTGAACCAATTTGACAGTGACTTGAGTCCCTGTAAAATCGTGAATTGATGTCAATTAATCAAAACACTTAAAAAGATGCTGGGTTTGATCTTACTCGGTGGGCTCAGGGGTTTTTAGTGTGCAAGAAAAAGGTACAGACGCCCGGCGAAAGTGGAAAAAAAGTTTTTCACATAAGAGTCCCTTATCATAAAAAACAGGGGCCTGCGAAAAAAAGGTTTTTTTTTGTCCTGTATAAAGGTCCCCCCTCATGATTTGGAAAAACAGAAGCCCGCCGACAGAAGGTCTGACATGACTATCTAACCCCTGGATGGGCTAGCTTGTCTCTGTGCGATGGTTTGATCATTTGAAGAAACTCTCAGTGACTAGATGTAAGTGCTGTTTGTTGTTGGCATACATTTAATTATTCCGGTTGAGAACATTGACTAGTTCTGTCGGTATCTTGAATTAGAAAACGCTTATTATCGTCGCCAATAAACTATCAGTTACTCAAGTCACTGTCTATGGTATTATCGACTTTTGTACTCTCGTGACTTCATCACTGTTTTTATATTTAAAACATTCTTTGAATTTTGAACTGCTGTGATAAAAAAGTACTTATTTGAATGGTCTTGTATTGTAATTCATTTGTGCGTTCTTATACTCGCTCAAATTGTAATGTGTGTTGTTCTTTCTACATCGAAAGATGTAGATAAACTATATATATACGTAAGTCCGATCAGCAGAAGAAATGCCCCTACTGTATACGAAATACAACACTTCAGGTGACGGCGCTTCTCTCTCGCGAAGGCGAATGCGTGCAACTGGTCAATGTCGTAGTGACAGCGGGAGTTCGAATCAATGAATGGCTGCGTGCTTTGGTAATTTTTAGTTTTGTAGCAAGGTTTTTTTATTATGTAGTTGGCCCGAAATTCCTACAGGCGCCCGCCGTAGGCGAAAATTTCTGTAAACAGACACTTGCCTTGAATCTGGAAAAAAAATTTTCTAGTTCCAATTTTATGAGATAAAAAGTTTTTGAAAATTTTTCACCCTGATAAGATGAAAAAATTCCGATAAGGGTCCCCCCTTACGAGGTAAAAAAACAGAAGCCCGCCGAAGGTTCAAAACAGATGCCCGCGGATAGGCGACTGGACATGACTAAATAACCCCTGGTTTGTAGTTCAAAATTCATTTCCTAACTGATTTTGTCATGGCTGGGAATGCGAAAAAGGTTGCTTGTAGGAGAATGAGATGCGCCACACCTTGGCTCGCCTCCTCACTGCGGCTCTGGTGTATCTTACGAAGTTGAATACAGATGACATTAACGTCCAGGATTACTGCAAATGGCTGGATGAGTTCCCGGTTGGTTTTAGAAGTGGTCGGAGAGTAGTTGAAAAGCGGAGTTGGACAGGCAGAAAGAGAGAAAAAGGAAAGAGAGACAAGTCCTGATCCGCGGTTCTATGTCTTGTGTGCAAATCTTTTTTTTAAAGATTAAATGGAGGAGGTTTGTTTTATCAGTCTTAGTCTTCGTTATTGACATAGAGCCGACTGAAGTACAGTCCCATGAGTCTCAAATTCATCTTTATGATGTATCCAGAACTAGACGAAGAAGTAAAAGAAGTAGATGAATAACATCATTCAAAATGTTTACCACAGATTTATTCGTCCCTAATCACTCAGATTCATTCGTCCCTAATCACTCAGATTTATTCGTCCCTAATCACTCCGTTCAGTTTTACAATGAGATAAAAAAGAGTTATCAAACTCGTCTTTTCAATAATGTTTGTAGAGGATTGAACAATCAATTTTTTTCTGTTACAGGCGCAAGTCGTGAGTATGGCAGCAGATGTTTGGTGGAGCAATCAGGTTAGTTGGGTATTATTATGCGCAAGAAAAAATTGAGGTTAGTGTGATGGTCGGTGAGGCGGATATTTGAAGGATCGAATCTCTACGGGGTAAATTCTTTTTGCTGAAGGAGATGCGATGTCTTGTAAGTTTGTATATTGTTGAGAGAATTTTTTTTCTGGTTGGAAGAGTATTTTAAAATTTTTTAATAATTGGTTACCTCTAATGTATAGATTTATCGAGTTCTAAGCTATCTATTAATGTAGATCACATAGCAAGAAGACTTGAATATTTTGAAAAGTTCCATGTATAAAAGTGTTGTAACTTCTGAGATTATGAACGCGGCTTTCAATTGTTTTATTCAGAAAAAAATCACCAAATAGAATCATCCTCCGTGAATACTGTAACATGATATTGAGAAGGTGGCGGCAAAAGGAGAGTACCGTAGTGATCTTTAGGTGGAAAGTGCCCTGGCAGACGGTAAAGATGCGTCTCGAGTAGAAGATGCAGTGAACAAAATGCTCGCGATGCTAGCAGATTGTGTTCTCACGGATCAGCCGATTCTGAGGAGGAAGAAAATGGAGCAGTTGGTGAGAATCACTAATTGAGCCACCCAATCTTTGGATTGCCCTTCTTAGTAAAAAAAAATTCTACTGGTCAAATGGATAAACACAGACTGATTAATTTTATTAAATGTTTCTTGATCAAAAGGTTTTTGCGGTTTTTCTAAAGCTTCTTACGATTTGCAGGTTAAAAAAATTTTTTTTTGGAGAAATGCACTATCGTGGATTTGCTGACTTTCGTAAAGAGTCGAACTGACGATCAGAATGTTTTTAAATTAGTTTGAGACCTGCAAGCTTAGCGTCCTTCTACTTGTCTCGATGTCGCAGAAGTAATTACGAGAAGACCCGCTTATATTACCACACCTAAGTGGATCATTTTGTAGATCACAGAACTGGTGCACAAGAGGGACACATGCCGAAGGCTGATTGCTTCTAAAGTCAAGTCTAATACGGACTTTGCTTGGCTCAAGGTGAGGCTATAAAAGTTCTGATAGAAGATTCGGGTTTTTAAAAAATAAATATTTGAAGGTTTTTCAGGTTTTATCAAAAAGCAAGTTATAAAAATTCAAATTTTTATTCAGGTCATGCGCTATTACATCGACCCGAAACAAACTGAGCCAACCAAGTGTTGCATTGTAAAGATGGCGAACGCTCACTTCCACTACGGTTTCGAGTACCTCGGGTTGCAGGTTAGCAAGCATAGAAGAAGTACGGTAACAAGTTAATGGTACAGAAGGTTACTGTAGAACAGAGCACTGTGAAAACTGTGGTGAGAGTAGACTATTAGAGATGTGTCTGGAGATTTAGACGTTCGAGTTCCACGACGTCAATGTTCCTAAGATGTTGAGTTGTATGGACGCGTATATAGAAAAGGCATCACGATCAACGTATAATTCGGAAGGGGAGAGGAAGAAAGAAAGAAAATAGTGGAAGTTAGACAATGAAAAAATAGAGAGATTGTGAGAAGAAAAAAAGAAAACTCATGTGTTAGTTAATAGGTTCCCTAGCTAAAAACTCGATTGCTTCAGGAGAAACTGGTGCGTACTCCGCTCACAGACAGATGCTATCTGACGATGACTCAAGCTCTCCATCTCAGGTTTATACTGTATTTGATGTGAATTGACATCTCAGGTTCGAGTCATACTGTATTTGATGTCAATTGACATCTCAGGTTCGAGTCATACTGTATTTGATGTGAATTGACATCTCAGGTTCGAGTCATGTTGTATTTGATGTGAATTGACATCTCAGGTTCGAGTCATACTGTATTAGACGTTTTTGTTGTACAATTTTTTAACGATCATTGATCTAAGAGTGTTGATGTTTGGATAAAAAAAATTTGTTGAAGATTAGACACGAACGATGTGAGAACCGAGTAAGCAAGAATTCCGAATAAGGTAATAATGAATAGAACTATGAGGTTTCCAACTTAAGACTATGGTAGTTTTAGAGGAAGATCGTGGATTTAGAATGACAAGTTTATATGTCTTGAAATCCATACAAAAATTGGCACTTCATCCTTTTCACAGTACCTTCAGTTTCTTTGTACAGTACTTTCATATCCTCTGTACAGTAATCTTGAGAGTTTGACATTTGAAGAATGGGAGGCTCACCCTTCGGACCGGCTGGAACAGGAAAGACGGAATCGGTGAAAGCTCTCGGCAACCAACTCGGCCGATTCGTCCTTGTTTTCAATTGCGACGAGACTTTCGACTTCCAGGTTGGCCGTTGCAAAATATGCTTTTCTTTTGCCAATAGGATCATGATCAGGGGTTATTTAGTCATGACAGATTTTCTGTCGGTGGCCCTCTGTGTTCCAAATCTTTAGGGGGGACCCTTATGTGAAAAAAAGGTAAGGGGGAGCCTTATGTAAGGGAAAAAATAAAAAAAATTTTACCCCTAAGGGGGAACCCTTATGTGAAATTTTTTTTTCCGCTTTCGGCGGGCCTCTGTTTTTCCAAATCGTA
The DNA here is from genome assembly GCA_964056735.1 of Allodiplogaster pararmata. Lineage (NCBI taxonomy): Eukaryota > Metazoa > Nematoda > Chromadorea > Rhabditida > Diplogasteridae > Allodiplogaster > Allodiplogaster pararmata. Next base: position 37,563,272 of record OZ057407.1, on the reverse strand, counting down.
AGGGGGGACCCTTATGTGAAAAAAAAAATCCCGCCCTCGGCGGGCGTCTGTCTCGTAATCTGTCACACTAAAAAACCCCTGATCATGATCTGTCTAGTGTTGTACTTGAAAATCGCCAAAACGTTTGTAGATCAATAAGGATGATGAAGAGGTTTGTAGATCAATAAGGATGATCAATAGGTAAAGCTTAGATTCACCAAGAGTCAACGAGTATGCGCGTTGAAAAAAAAGAGAAATCAACCGAAGAAGAAAATTTACCATGAGAATTTCGATTGATATCGATTGATAATTATTTAAATCACCAAAATACTAATATAGATTGATATCTGATCCATTAACAGGCTATGGGTCGAATCCTGGTTGGATTGTGCCAAGTAGGCGCCTGGGGATGCTTCGATGAGTTCAATCGACTGGAAGAGCGGATGCTCTCAGCCGTGTCCCAGCAGATTCAGACCATCCAGGAGTCCGTCAGAGGCGGTCACTTTTTGTTGTTGTTAGTACCGGCAAATAGCCCGCGTCGAAGAGGGTCGCTTATGGAGGAAACTATCTTTCTCTCTCTCTCTCTCTCTCTCTTTCTCTCTATCTCTCTCTTTTCTGATTCATCTTTCTGCTTTCACTGTTTTTATAATTCTCAGAATTGATATGAAATATTTGGTCTCATCTAGATATCCTAATGTGTGAAATAAGTCGGGCGGTTATTTCAATTCTTCATTAAAGCCCTACGTATTGTTTTTCATTCGAGAAACATAGATACTACACATTAATTTTACGTGATGAAATCAGTTTCGAATGATTAAAAATATTATAATTCACAGAATAAAGTTTTTGCAAGGACAAATAATTAGCGCTGACGGTTAAATGATTATTAAAATCAGTAGGCAACTGCACTCCTGAATCAAAGAATTTACGAATTTAGGAATATTTTGGCTGGTTGAGCCATTCCAAATAACTCTGACCAAAATAATGATTTATTGAGACTGCTTTTTTCGCGTTTTGTAGGAGGAGAAATGACGGTGGATTTGGTCGGAAAGCGACTGAATGTAAACGCAAACATTGGAATCTTCATAACAATGAATCCTGGATACTCCGGAAGATCCAATCTGCCGGATAATCTTAAGCAACTTTTCAGATCTCTGGCAATGACTCAACCAGACAGGTGAGAGATGAAAGTTGAAGAGAAAGAAAAGGAGAGAGAGAGAGAGATAGAAAGAGAGAAAGTAATTTTTGAAGGGAGAGGTAGGATGACAGATGTCGAAATTTATAATTGAGAAACATTTATGAAATGTTAAGAGAAGTGTTCGAGAGAAGCGGTAAAGCGAAAGCCAAAAGTAGATCATACGAGATTGGTTTAGAAAGAGAGCGACTCGAATTCAACGAGTCGAAAATTATCAGAATAAAGACTTATTGAGAGAATAAGGAGTCCGTAGCAAAGAGGTAGATGAGAAGAGAGAGGAGAGTAGACAGTGAAAGAAAACGATATAGAGAGATAACCTTAGAGAGAGAAGATAGAGAGAGAAAGAGAGATAACGTGAACAGTTATTCTTTTTGAGACAACTCATCGCACAAGTGATGCTCTTCTCGCAAGGATTCCGATCAGCGGAGACTTTGGCCAACAAAATCGTCCCTCTTTTCATGTGAATTTTTTTAGTTCAGAATTACCATGTATAAAACTTCCAAGTAGCCAATTACATGTTCTTCTTCATGATTGTAGTAAGACATCATACATTCTTTCTGCTACTGTAGTCATAATGCACTCGGTGAGGAAAAGACACTGAGGTTCGATCCTGCCCCGTTCATTTGTTTTTGCATGCGATGAATGAGTCATAGTCTAATAATTAAATTAACTTTTTTTTGTAGAAACACATCTCAGTTCATTTGAATTACTTGCATCTCACGGAAGAGTATAACGGTTGTGAAAATATTCGATACATTTTATTGTAAATTAAGAAACATTGCTGAAAAATTGAAACTAAATAATTGCAGCCTTTGCAAAGAGCAGCTCTCCGCGCAGTGTCATTATGACTTTGGACTGCGTGCATTGAAGTATGTCTTGGTCTCCGCAGGAAATATCAAAAGGGAGAGACTCATGAAAGCAGGAGACGAGAATTTGGACGATGCAGATGAACAAAAGGTATCTGATTCGGTCTAATACGGTAACTGATTGGGTCTAATATAGTGTCTAATTAGGTCTTATAAGGTAATATATTGGGTATAGAAAGTTCACTAAATAGGTCTAATCCTTGAGTCTAAGAATGTACTTTGATAGGCTTAAATATCAGTATTATTTTTTCCTATGAGAAAGCATTGAATAATTATTTTACGAGTTCGGCTATGAGCATAGCTAACCAGAATGTTCTGGAATAAAAACTTTTCCGAGCGGGCGATCCGGGCGATCCTTGACGACAGGGGAGACGAGTCAATGAAAAATGTATTTTTCTCCGTTTTACCCAATTATACCCGTCCCACCAACAAATTTCCTCTTCCAATTTTAGGCCGTTCTATTTTATATCCACTCCATCCATATACATATCTTCTGCTACGTAACTCAGTTATTGAGTGCGAAAACATAATGAAACATAACGATATCCCTTTTTTTTTCGATTTGCCTAAACGTCTTGTTCTAACCTAAAATTTGTACTATCAGTGAGAGAGATATAACGTAAGAGACTTGAGCAGCGATGTCTTTTTTAGTGCGGCGAGAGAGTACAAATTTTGTTTTTAGTGCGGCGAGAGAGTACAAATTTTTTAAACAAATTTTGGGTTATAACAAGAAGTTCACGCTAATAAAAAAAAACATGATGTCTTGATGTTTCACTGTGTGTTCACAAATAAAAACACTGCATCACTTTTTTAATTAGTAAAAAATTTCGGGATGACCGGGCGGGCGACCGGGAGAAATTTGGCAAGTTTGGTGAGCTATGGCTCTAAAAACCTTAATAAGTACATGTAGGTATCTGAATCGGTCAATAGAGCTCTCCACTTGTTATTTTGGAATTTCAAGAAACATTTAACTATCATGAACCATTCGAAAAATCGCATACCAAAGTTTGTATTAGTGGAGATTTTGCGCTTGCCATGCTCAGGAAACAAAGGTGATTCGTCATCACAAAATATTCATGGGATTTCTTTGCTTTGTTATGTATAAATTAAATGTGAGAGTTGTGTGCTTGAGATGCTGATCCAATCTGTATGTGAAACTCTCGTTCCAAAGCTGGTCTCAGAAGACATTGTCCTGCTGCATTCTCTGCTCAATGACGTCTTCCCATCGGTGCAGTACACACCAAATGACATGACAGAGTGAGAACTCTCTCTCTCTGGCAACTTTCACTGTCAAAAGCATTATGAGGGCTTCGACACTGATAATGTCGTTTCCCGTGAGCCATCTGGTCTCGTTTGTTGATTTTATTATTTTCATCAAAATCAGGGACTGTAGGAAATGAAGGAATTTGAAAAATAGTTTGGAATTTTTTTCCGAAGAAAGAAATTTTCTTATTATTTTATGTGATCACTAATTTAGGCTTCGTGCGCACCTTGCCGAGGTGTGCGATGAGCGCCTTCTGTGCCATTCCAATTGCGAAAGCGAAGTGGGCGGTGCATGGCTCCAGAAAGTTCTCCAACTCTACCAGGTATTACTGTCTAAATGACATATCGGGCTCTTTTTTCGATTACAAGCTATCGGTCCCTTTCCGAATTTCTGCCGTCTTCTCATGATTACTTTTTTTGATCTACACGCTTGTTTTGTGTGGCTAAAAAACAATAAATCAGTCATCTTTAATGCTTGATAAAGGGTAAATGCTTTATATAAGTAACTGTGTGAAAAAATTCTCTATAAATCCGTAGCGAACGATTGAATTTAGCTGAATTTAATGAAAACCAAATATGAAAGTTTAATTTGTAAAGATCACCAACCTCAACCACGGTCTCATGCTCGTTGGCAGCAGTGGAAGCGGTAAAACAACTGCATGGAAAGTTCTGCTAAAGGTGAGTGTTTCCCACTCTTCGGTGTTATTGATTACTTGGTGGTACGGTATTTCTCTCATAATCTGGGAGTTTGTGTGCGAATTTCATAGTTGTTTGATAATAAGGCGTGAGGATAATGTAATGGATATCGATCCTGCAGGCATTGGAACGTCTCGAAAAAATGGAAGGCGTGGCCCATGTGATTGATGCGAAAGCGATGAGCAAAGATGACCTGTACGGAGTAATGGATCCGAATACTAGAGAATGGACCGATGGTCTCTTCACAAGTATTATTAGGAGGTACGGTTATGCTCCATCGAGATATCAACTTATCGAGGAATCAGGGAAAGGTACATTGAGTCTCTTTTTTAAAAACTATTCAATTTCTTTTCTAGGCCTCTCCTTGCTTGACCTACATATGCACGTATACTGTAGTCAGACTGTGGCAACCGATGTGCGTCAGCTCTATTTAAACGAGCAACCGGGTTTTTTCCCAGCTGACCAAGATATTTCTTACCATCGCCATGAACGAATAAAGTGTGTAGATCAAAACTACTCATAGTGAAATCAATGCAATGAAAAAGAGAAAACATTAAAAGCAGAGATTTATCATCACTAGCTTTCTTTGAAATGCGCGCAGATATTTTCGTACAGTGCACGTGAGAGAAAAAAACCTAGGGCTTACTAATAAAAAAAAGAGATTTTTGGGAAGGTTGCAGTTTGAGTTTATTACGCATGGAAAATGCGTGGTAAGGTATAAGGAAGGGGGTCTCCCATGTGAGGGGAAACATGAGGTCAAAAGAGTTGATAACATATGAGGTCGAAGGGGTCCATGTTAATTTCGTACAGAACTCTCGAGTGATTGGTCGGTCCTACTCCAGTGGTAGCATTGTATGGGAGGGCGGTATGGGAATAGGACGATACAGCTTCAAGGTGTCTGAATTCTCGTTGAAGCCGGATTGCATCTTGTCCACTAGACGAAATGAATAGAACAGAGAGCGGATGGAAAGTCGACCACTCCAGTCATGGCGAACAAGATAGATGGAAAGTCCAAAAACAGTACCTAGTTTCGCGTTATATAAACGTCAAAAAAGATGAAAGTGCGCCTGTTAAGAATCATCGACAACGTGCGCGGAGAGACGTCTCGCAGGCAGTGGGTCATCTTCGATGGCGACGTTGACCCTGAATGGGTGGAGAATCTCAACTCCGTCCTAGACGACAACAAGCTCCTCACACTTCCCAACGGAGAACGTCTAGCTATTCCTCCGAACGTTAGTTGAATCGATTATGGTCGGATGAAGTTATTTGCGAGTATTTGACGATGCGCTCGACTTCAGGTTAGTTTTGTTACTTAGGTGGGTTAATGAAGAAAGGAGACTTAACGAAATTAGTTGAGGTCCGCATTATCTTCGAAGTGTCAGATCTGAAGTATGCCACGCTGGCTACCGTTTCCCGTTGTGGTATGGTGTGGTTCTCCGAGGAAGTCGTCACTACAGAAATGTTGCTGGCCGGTTAGTAGTCGGTTGCGAAAAAGAGCCAATTGGCTAGGAATTGGGGAACGTAAAGATGAGGATAATTAATGCTTCTGATAAGATAATAGGAATAAGTAAATTAGTTGAGTCTTGACAAATGAGAAAGTTTAAGTTTGTAGCAAGAGTTTTCGAATCCTTCATTTGTCGGAAATATCAAGGGATAAGATCTATCTTAACGTGCACTTGGTGCAATTTTTTCCGTCCGTAGCCTTCTTCCCTTCCAATCAAAACGCCTTTGAGGTTATCTCGCTCGTCTCCGATGTGTTTCCGTGGAAAATGAAGCGATCACTCCTTTAACTGTTTGTATTTTGAATTTGATTTTTATGTATTTTGAAAAAAATTCTAAAAATAATTCGCTTTTGAGAGAACACTGAATCATAGGAGTTTTTTAATGTTATGTTTAATAAATTCAAGGATTATCAGGAGAAAGGAAAAATAATAGACATAGCAAATAAATAAACATTTAGGGAAATTTATTTTTAAAAAAAGTATTTGAAACTAAGAATAAGCAATAATTTATTTTAATCGTTTGGTTACTCTATTTTTACAAAACCAATCTTTTTTTTCCAAAAATTGAAAAAAAAAAGATTGTCAAATTATGAAGGAATCTTTTTGATGTACAAATCATAACTGATGAAATACAAATGGGTATAAATTTTGGTTTATGTTTGATAAAATATGTGATAATAGTAGTAATAATAAAAAAAATCTTGTATGAAGTGTTGAAATAGCAAGGCTAAAAAAATATTATCTGCTTGTTTGCAGGAAACGAATCCGCCACGTGCGATAGCCATCCAGCGAATCGCTGCCTCGTCGCTGTCTTCTCATTTCTCACCCGAAGGACTCGTCTCATCAGTTCTCGAGTTCGCCATGGTAGGTCCTGCGAGACGGATAAACCATATCGAGGTTGACACAAGGAGATCCTTGACCGTGCGAGGTTGAAAGTAGATCGAATCTGGTATGATAGCAAGATTGTTACCATCTAATGCGATAAATTGAACTTGGGACTTCGTTAAAAAATTAGAATCTTTTTCGAAAGGATATCTCGAAGGAAACATTGAGAGAGTCCGTAAAGTATTGTATGCTTCATTTTGGAGCTCAGAGAGATCCGTATAAGATTGAGTGGGCTAAATTAAATGGCTTCCTGGAGAAGTTCAAGGCTCAACACAGTAAAATAGTGTTGTATGTGCATTATATTGTGTGCGTGTGTAGCTCAGTGGGTGAGAGCATCACCCGGAGAGCGAAGGTCGCTGGTTCGCTGTCCGTTACACCACACGATTCTCGCGCGTGTTTCTGAAACAGTCCGCTCCTCTGTACGGTATAAAAATCGATTGCTTATGAAAAGCGAAAGTATGGTATTTCTTTATTTATAATAGCTACCGTGATAAAGATTGCTGTAATCAAAGTTACCGTATTAAACGTGACAGGACCGGATGGAGCACATCATGACGGCGACAAGTCAACGGCTGCTCTCCTCATTCTTCGCCATGATGAACTATTCCATGAGGGTTATGGTAGAGAATGACTCCAATCAGATCGACTTTCCCGTTCCGGTAAGAATCTTTTCCTTTGGTTCCCAGGATGAAGCAGTCACTTTGAGTAGTTAACAAATTTATAGCAAACAGTCATCGAATGGTCAACTGGCAAATAAATATTCATCATTTGACTATGAAGAAGGCTCATATATCTGGTCAAAATAATAAAAAAAGAGCTTCTTCTATCTGGTTTAGAAAAAAATTCTCACTTGCCAGGTTGATTTGGCACGCATTAGTATCAGTATTACTGTAATTCAGGAAGTGTAACAGCTACTTGTTATGTACACGAATGGTTGAGTAGGATGTGATGAGAAAAAAAAGGTGTGATGATATGTTGAACGAGTGATCTTGAGGCGGACCAAATCGAGACGTACATCACACGCTGCTTGCTCTGCAATCTGGTTTGGTCCATGACTGGTGACTGCAAATGGAAAGGAAGGCAGGAGCTGTCTGACTTCATTCGCAGCTCTTCCACCATACAACTCCCGCCTAATGATCAGGTAGGAGTAGTTAAGTTGGGTTGGGATTCGATATCTGCAAAGAAAATGGCTGGACTAAATTTGTGTTGTTGATAGATTGGAAATTTGGAAATTGAAAAAATTAGAGACTCTCCCCACTGCTGCTAATCACACTAGCAGTGATCTAGCAGGCAGCCACTGGTTCTACCATTATAGGTCTGTCCTGCATTTCAGGGGAGCGCGTACCCTGCCGCGAGGCGGGAACAAGCGCGAGGAAGAAGAAGAAGAAGAAGAAGATAGATTGGAAATTTAAGCGAGCAAAAAAATAATGGAAGCCGAACAGAAAATAGAGAAGTAACACGAACAAGTGAAACAAAAAAGAGGAAACGCGAGAGAGAGAGAGAGAGAGAGAGAGAGAGAGAGAGATTATTAAACTATAGAGAAGAGCTCTGCCACGAAAATCTATTGAATTTCTCATCCACCACAGGGAACCTAGGCCAACCAGAAAAAAACATAAACGAGTCATCTTATATGGTGAAGGGAATGGATTTGTGATGATTACTCTGCTGCAGGTTCCGATAGTGGACTACAACGTCTCGCTGACAGGCGAATGGCAGCCGTGGCTGTCGAGAGTGAGGCAGATTGAGGTGAGTAAGGTGTCGGAGTCTTTTTTGGGTCACCATTGAAACTTATCTTCTTTTTTTTTAAATCTTTCAATTTCATCAGGTATATTGTATATATGTATTAAATATGTATCATTTCTTCAAATGGTAGATACACCCGCTGCCTCGGCAAGTGTCATCACAATTCCCCCACGCACTTATTCTGTAATATGTTAATTGCAAACACTCGATTAGGTTTCGGTGTAGTTAGTTTGATCTTTAAAGAACCGCAAATGAATGGTTGAACATGCTTAGATTGAATCCAACCATCGGTTATGAATTCCACAAAAACCATAATCGGCATAAGCTTTAAATTAAAAAAATTTAACCATGCTCTCTTCGATTTTTTGATGAGACGGAAAAGATACGAAGTGAAAAAACATTAATTTTTATACCGATCTTTACTGAGTTATGTTTTTAACTTGTTTTGCGAAATAACAACTTGTATTGTGCACCCTTGTACAGTTTTTGAAATGGTTCGCTCAGGTGGAATCGCACCGTGTGGCGGCGTCAGATCTCGTCGTGCCAACGGTAGACACCGTGAGACATGAAATGCTGCTGTCCGCTTGGCTGTCCGAGCACAAGCCGCTCGTTCTGTGTGGACCTCCGGGTTCTGGTGAGTGGTAGAAAGGGATTCCCATCGGGTTCTGGTGAGTGGTACAAAGGGATTCCCATCGTGTTCTGGTGAGTGGTACAAATGGATTCCCATCGGGTTCTGGTGAGTGGTACAAAGGGATTCCCATCGGGTTCTGGTGAGTGGTACAAAGGGATTCCCATCGGGTTCTGGTGAGTGGTACAAAGGGATTCCCATCGGGTTCTGGTGAGTGGTACAAAGGGATTCTCATCGGGTTCTGGTGAGTGGTACAAAGGGATTCCCATCGGGTTCTGGTGAGTGGTACAAAGGGATTCCCATCGGGTTCTGGTGAGTGGTACAAAGGGATTCCCATCGGGTTCTGGTGAGTGGTACAAAGGGATTCCCATCGATTTTGTAATCATCGCGCGCATCTTTTTCACAGCCAACTAAGAGAGAGTGGTATATCAAAAAGATTAGTTTTTCAAAGAAAAAATGAACTGAAGTCAATTCAAACGTCTTTTGTTGTTTCTTCAAAAATGTAGATCCGAACCATTCCAGTGTCAGTTTCATGAGTAACCAATGTCAGCCTTGGTCCGGAAAAACCCTTTGCTAGGTGGTATATTCTTGCTAGAGAGGACATTATTTAATGCTGCTGTTGACATGAATAGCATAAAACTTCGGTCATTAAAAAATAAGATGAGACCGCTCAACGACGCGGTCAGAATTAGATAAGTTAGTAATAATTGAATGATTGTTTTTCTTTCAGGAAAGACAATGACATTGCTGGCCGCTCTCCGTTCGCAGCAAGACATGGATGTTGTCAATGTCAATTTCTCCTCTTCCACAACGCCCGAATTGTTGATGCAGGTGAGCAATGACGACGGGTAGAATGTCAAGTCTGCCAGAGGCACACGCACCTTCCCAATATGATCAGTGTCCTCTTCTCTCCCAAAGAATCTCATTAGGTTGCTTTTCTCTTCCAAAGAATCTCATTAGGTTGCTTTTCTCTCCCAAAGAATTTCATTAGGTTGCTTCAAAGTCATTTCAAGTCACAAAGAGTCAATTCAAACTCACTAAGATAACAACACTTTGAGTCTAGCAAGCAAGCTTCTCAGACACTGGATCACTACTGCGAATATCGGCGCACTCCGAACGGCGTCGTGCTAGCGCCGCTTCAGCTCTCTCGTTGGCTTGTCGTGTTCTGCGATGAAATCAATCTTCCGGCACCTGACAAGTCAGTCCCCCAGATTTAATTACGAAGGAAATTTAGACATTACGGTTTTTTCGAAGAAAGGTCATATCTTCTGAATTAGATTGCGTTGGAATAGAAAACAGCCGTATAGATTACAGAAGGTTTGTAAATCTCTAGGTACGGTAAGAAAAACTTCCAGGTACGGTACGCAACGTGTGATTTCGTTCCTGCGGCAGCTGGTGCAGCTGAACGGCTTCTATCGCACCTCGGATCATTCTTGGGTGTCACTGGAGCGCGTCCAGTTCGTAGGGGCTTGCAATCCGCCGACAGACGCAGGCAGACATCCGATGAGCCTCCGCTTCCTGCGACACGTCCCTGTGGTATATGTGGACTATCCCGCAAAGCAGTCCCTCATGCAGGTAGGAATCACAGGAATGGGGACGAAAAATTAAGGTAACAGGTAGAAATTAGACGAGGAGGAACGGAACTCTTTCGGTACATGGTTTTCGAAAAAAATTGTTGAAGACACCATGGAGGTTCAGGGCGGAGTTGTGTATGCGATTTTTGGACGATTGGATCTCGCGTTCGAAAACTATGGGTTTATAAAAAAATTATCGCTATATTTTTCCTGATGATGTCTTCATTCTCTCTGAACTCAATTTCAAAATAAATTTTTTTCAGATTTACGGCACGTTTAATCGGGCGATGCTCAAGATGGCTGGAGGCGTACAATCTCTGGCCGAACCACTCACATCTGCCATGGTGGAGGTTTACCAGGTAGGCGAAATCGAACTTTTTCCGAACTAATTCTTTGGTCCTTCAATCAATGAAAAGTAATCTTTCTTATCTTTTTTTCGAACATCTGTACACTGTGACAACAATTCAATTAGAAATGGGCTGCACTCTACCTTTCAGTAAATGGTTCTTTTTTTCCTATGTTAGGGGGAATCATACATATATATTAACATCACGAACAAAAAGAGGTCTCATAGCGAACTTTTAGTGTATGAGAAAAAATTGGTGTAAAGTTCAGAAGTTTTTGTATGTTTTCTAGGCGAGTCAAGAGCACCTGACGGCGGATGACCAGCCGCACTACGTGTATTCGCCTCGTGAGTTGACGAGATGGGTGCGAGGCATCGCGGAGGCGATTGCGCCGCTCGACAGCATCGGACCGGGTGAACTCGTCAGGCTATGGGCGCACGAGGCACTCAGACTTTTCCAGGTCCGGATTATATGGACAGTCTTTTATGATTCGTCTCAAAGATTATGATGGACCTGTACTCGCATTTGTAAGTTCTTACTCCAAAAAATAGCAAGAGAGCTCAAGTGGAGTGCAGGGGTTTTTTAGTGTGCAAGAAAAAAGTACAGACGCCCGCCAAAAGCGGAAAAAATTCTCAAATAAGGGTCTCCCCTTAAAAAAACAAAGGCCCGCGAAAAAAAACTTTATGTTTTACATAAGGGTCCCCCCTTATGATTTGGAAAAGCAGAGGCCCGCCGACAGAAGGTCTTACATCACTATTTAACCCCTGGTGGAGTGTGAAACTATGAGTCGGGCTAAGCATTCTAAGTTTTTTCCGTAGTAATTACGTATCCTCCGTCAGGTACTGACTGGTCATTATGATACCCATAGATATGGAGTTGATGGTATGGTCAGTTTTTATATAAGGCATTGAACGTGAATGGAACTCGATGAGACCAAATAGAGAAAGGGTAGATCCACCAAGTTTATGGACCAAGCTGTGATGGATAACTGCATAAAGAGAGTTGAATGCTTCAGGATCGACTTGTCGCGGAGGAAGAGAGAAAATGGACTGATGAATTGATTGATAACACCGCGCAGCAGTTAGTTGTCTGGAACGATCAATAGGTTTTATTAGGTCGTAAAGAGACATTTGAATCTATACTTCTGATATATCTGTTTCTGAATAGCCATTTCGGTATTCATCAATTATAATTTTGATCATATTTTTCAGTACTTTTTTCTCAATTCAATATCTCAATACTTGAAGATGTGTAGAATCATTTCTAAAATATTGGCATGGATAGAAGCAGGGGTTTTGAAAGAAAAAGGGACAGACGCCCGCCGAAGGCGTGAAATTTTTTTTCACATAAGGGTCCCCCCTTATGATTTTTCAAACAGAAACCCGCCGAAAAAAAAATTCACATAAGGGTCCCCCCTTACGATTTTTCAAATAAAAAATTTTTTTTCATAAGGTTCCCCCCCCTTATCAAAAAAAACAGAGACCCGCCGAAGGCGAAAAATTTTTTTCACGTAAGGGTCCCCCCCTTACGATTTGGAAAAACAGAGGCCCGCCGAAGGCGGAAAATTTTTTTCACATAAGGGTCCCCCCTAAAGATTTGGAACACAGAGGCCCGCCGACAGAAGATCTGTCATGACTAAATAACCCCTGGATAGAAGTCATACTCTATCTGTCGCGCCCTTTCTCTCTCTCTCTCTCTCTCCGCACTCTTCTAACATTCTTTCTTGCTGAAAACTATTCACTTGGATCCCTCAGATACTTTGGTAACTCGTGCAACCTGCAAGAGGCGCTCGCTCGGCCGATCCTCTACTCTTGCTGGCTGACGAAGGATTATCTCCCAGTGTCGAGGGAGCAACTCAAAGACTACGTTTCCGCCAGACTAAAGGCTCGTTAAAAACAGCTTCTACAAGAAAAAAGACGAAAAAGTTCTCACAGTTATTCATCAGCACTGTTACAATTCTTGAAAAGCTACCCGTTTTGAACGGGTGAGTCTGGAATAATAAACAGCTCTTTGTACTCTACTCTTTACTTCTAGCTCGCTTCTTTATATTCCAGAGTTCCTCGCTCAAAGAGTGGTAGTTTCTTCAATATTTCCAGCAATTGTGAATGAGGTATGCTATGGCGATCAGCTTGAAGAAATAACGTTTTCAAATTTAGAAGGAAAGCAAGAGAAATGAATGAGAATGTAAAAAAAGCTCATCAACGACTCAAAGCTCATCAACGACTCCCTCAGCTCTGGCAGAATTCCCATGATTTGGAAATCTTCAGTCATTCTCCCACTCCTGAAAGCAGAAAAAGAGGCAACGGATGGACCAGGATACCGACCGATCTCCTTACTCTCACCGATGGCGAAAATCATAGAACGACTTCTATTGGAAGAACTCAAGCCGTACGTAAGAGTAGCTGAGCACCAGCATGGATTCACCACAGGAAGATCCACCACCTCTGCCCTCCTCACTCTTTCAAAAGACGTAGCTGCAGGTTTTAACGCGAAGAGACCAGCTAAACGTACAGTGATGTTGGCAATCGACATGTCAAAGGCCTTCGACAGCATAGACATAGCGGTACTCATAGATCTCGTCCTACAAACCGACGCCCCAAACTTCGCAAAGAAATGGCTAGCATCGTACCTCAGAGGACGAACGAGCCGTACATCCTTTCGCGACGTCCTCTCAAGCTCATCCCTGATCAGAAGCGGAGTCCCTCAAGGCAGCGCACTCTCACCGCTTCTTTTCAATTTATATCTAAGCGATCTTCCGAACAACGATCCAAACATCAAAATCGTCTCTTATGCTGATGATATAACGCTATGGGCGTCAGATCCGAGCATTTCCACTGCCTCGCTACACATACGATCCGGTCTACCACACATCGAAAAGTTCATCCACGATCGTGGACTATCTATTTCTCCTGCCAAAAGCCAGCTTCTACTCTTCACACCTTACAGCAAAGAGTACAAGACTATCCTAGATGTCTCGATCGGAGGTCAGAGCGTACCCACCGTAAATACCGCCAAAATCCTTGGAGTTACATATGATTCTATGTTCACATTCAGTCATCATGCGAAAGACATAGCAGGCTGAATGTCGCAACCTAACAATGTACTGAAGGCGCTAGCCGGCAGTACATGGAGCAACCATAAGGAGACACTCCGTCTCACGTACAAAGCCATTTGCCAATCCATATACAGCTACGCAGCTCCAGCCTGGGCCAGCTTTCTCTCCTCCTCAGCACATACCAAAATTCAAAGAGGACAGAACAATGGCCTGCGTATCGTAACAGGAAACCATCAAATGGCCAGCGTCGACCACATACATGCTGAAGCTAAAGTTATGAGATCGAAATCGCACCTTCACATGCTATCAGCCCAATACTGGGCAAGGACCTTGAGCCAAACTCACTTCCATCACGGATTATTTCTCCAAGGACCCCCACCACGCAACATGAAAGCTGATCTTTACATCGCATGCAGAAGCACTGTTGAAAGAGCCCTGTCGGAAACAGCAGAGAAGAACAACGGGAAAAGCGTCGCCAACCGAGTCCACACAAACATTGTCTCAGAAGAAAAGGAAACCATCCAAGGTCCAGTCATACTGGGCGGCCGACCACCACCGGACATGAATGAAGAAGAAGTGGACCTCTCCAGAAACGCCCGCTGCACGCTGAGCCAACTCCGCTCAGGCTACAGCAGGTACACCAACCACTACTTACACCGGATCGATGACTCGATACCTGACTACTGCCCAGACTGTCTCAATGGACCTCACGACGTGGCCCATCTCTTCAAATGCGCTAGACGTCCAACAAGACTCACGTGGGAAGATCTCTGGATGAAACCAAAAGAAGTAGCCTCATTTCTGAGACTATTGTGAAGGAAAGAAGAAGAGATGTATTTTTTAAAAAAAAGGGAGGAGAGAGAGCGGCTCTCCATAGCCAACTCTCTTCGACGCGAGACGTTTGCCGGCAACAACAACAACAAAAAATAAGAATGTAAATTTTTGTGTTGTAGGGCTTCTATGAAGAAGAACTGGATGTGCAGCTAGTTCTTTTCGATCAAATGCTGGATCACGTGCTGAGAATCGACAGGATCTACAGACAGGTTTACTTCATGACTCATATCTCTTTATCTCTCTTCATTCTTCTCTTATCAACATCTTTGTATGTCATCTTCCAAAATCTGAAAACATCAGCTCTGTTATTATTCGCTCTGTCACTGTCAGCTCTGTCACTCTGTCATTATTCGCTTGCAGCCTCAAGGGCATCTTCTTCTGATTGGAACGAGTGGATCGGGCAAGACGACGCTATCACGTTTCGTAGCCTGGCTGAATGGACTATCAGTCTTCCAGGTACTCGTTCAGCTTCATCTGGGGATTGCCGCTAAGAAACTTTATTCCATTGCGTTTCGATTAGTTATTTTCTCTTCTAGTCTCTCTTGCTTTCTCTGTCCTTCTCACACAAGACACTCTCTCTCTCTCTCTCTCTCTCTCTCTCTCTCTCTCTCTCTCTCTCTCTCTCTCTTTCATTCAGCCATAGTTGGCCTACCTTTCTTCAATTGATTCGTACAATAAGTCCACAACAGGCAACGGCTTAAGTCAAAATTCTATGGCTCAAGGCAGGGGTTAAATAGTTACCGTACCAGCTATGATGGCGCATACATGTTCGCGCCGAAAATGATCTACATTCTCTTCTTTTTTCCGTTCTGTTTTACTTTTCCTCTACTTCTCATTCCATTCTTTTTGTCTCTATCCATCTCTTTTTCAACTCGCTTGGCGTGTACAAACATGCCTTAGACCTGTATCATTTAACGCCTGGCTCAAGGTCACTGTGGCTACTTGGGACTTGGGTTTTCGAGAATCATTTGAGTCCAAAAACCATCAAAGTGTTTGAATGCAGTTGAAAGTGCATTCGAAGTACACAGCGGCGGACTTCGATGAGGACATGCGAACAGTGCTGCGCAGAGTTGGCTGCAAGAATGAGAAGGTGGGCCATTAGTTTGAAATTTCCTGATAGTTTGGTCGCCTCATATTCTATTAAAATTTCTTCATCGATACAGTTCGAACGGTTCAATTTCAACTATTAGCTCCATGAAGTTTCATGGCTCAAAACTGAGATGATGTTTTGACCAGAAGATTGTACTGTGTTGGACCGATGCGGCCTGGAAGTTTATAAGAAACCGGCTACTTTTACACGGATTAAGTGAGCGGAAGTAGAGACAACCGCTCAAGGAAGCGTTTAAATCGTAGCTCACCATAGGTCACAAGCGGAAGGTCTAGAATAATGAGATGTGAGTGAAAGGTGAAAAGCGAGAAAGAAGAGAAATGAGGCGACTTGAAAGCTCAAAACTGTTAATACTAGATCGCTGCTAAAAAAAATCTGGATTTTATTGTGGAAAATAATTTTTCAACAGGGTTTTTGTGATCTATACAGCAAATATGAAAAGTATTTGACTCTGTTAATTTTTTAAATGTTGGAACAGCCTTTTGATTTGGTTAGTTTTCTGAATTAAAAAGATTAATGGGAGCTCTTCCAGTTATGCTTCATCATGGATGAGTCGAATATGCTGGACACAGGTTTCCTCGAGAGACTCAACACTCTTCTGGCCAACGGAGAGGTTAATGTTGTTTTAGCTCCCCTCATTTTATAGTTCTATGTCTCTGTTTCTCTTCCTCTCTCCTCACTTTCTCTTTCTCTCCGTATCTCTGGTTGTTACTTTGTCTACATTTGTTCTATCTCTATACTACTCTATTTCTTTCTCTCTTCATTTTTAGGGCTATTCAGTATGAGAAGCCATATCAGGAAGGCTTTCTGGTTTTGAGGTACCAGGTTTGTTCGAAGGGGATGAGCTGACGAGTCTGATGTCTCAAATAAAAGAGGGAGCTCAACGACAAGGTCTCATGCTGGACTCTCACGACGAATTGTACAAGTGGTTCACCGCGCAGGTCAATAACAATCAATAACTTGGGTTCATGAGAGAGACAGACTAAACCAAAGCGAAAGAAACTCAGAAACTAAAGGTTCGGGCTATTACAGGAAGGTAATCGATGATCCAGATTTTTAGTATGCCGGCTCAGTTTAAGACATTCTACATATAACCTTATATTTAGCTTGTTTTTTCCACTAAGAAACTGTTATAGACATAGTTGGTGATAAGCAATCGTGAAATGAAATTATTCTAGAACCAGAAGTAATTTTTAAAATGATTATTATTATGTAAATCGTTTTTAATTTCGGGGAACGAAAAAGGATGAGATGAGTATTGATTAAGAGTATTCCTGGGTCGTCTTGCTAGTGTTAAAATGCAAGTATAAGTACGGTAGCTGATTGGAGGTGATGCGTAATCTACACGTCGTCTTCACCATGAACCCATCCGAGGGCGGCCTTCGAGACCGCGCGGCGACCTCGCCTGCGCTTTTCAACAGATGTGTTCTCAACTGGGCTGGAGACTGGTCCGATAACACGCTCTATCAGGTATGACGGTGGGCGGTGTGGTGTGTCGCATAGCAAATCTTTATAAGGTGAGTTATAAGCCTCGAAACAACGGCTTCCAATCGATAAGGAATTTTTAGGCCTCAAAACAACAGTAAATTGATAAAAGATGTGTCTCGCAACTACATATTTGTCAAAAGGAACTCGGTTTTTTGACAGTTTTTTTCTCCAGAGATGTCTGTGAGTCCGGGCTTGGCATAATGGTAGTGTGTTCGACTATTGTGCGAAGAGTCCCGAGTTCGACTCCCACCCCGGACAGATCCACCAAAACCAAGGGGGTTAAGAAATGTTGGTAGTGCTCATGCACGAATCTGACTCTCCCCACTGCTGCTATTCACACTAGCAGTGATCTAGCAGGCAGCCACTGGTTATACCAGGATAGGTATGTCCTGCATCTCAGGGGAGCGCGTACCCTGCCGCAACGCGAGAACAAGCGCGAGGAAGATTATTATTATTATGTCTGTGAGAAGTGTGGATATTTTCGCCTATTTTATTGAGGACCAACTTGATCTGAAACTGAGATATTGTTGATTAAGGTCGGCTGTGAGCTCACAAATAACTTGGACATGGACAAAGCAGAATACGAAGCACCTATCGGTAAGTCACAGTTTTTAATATTTTAGTTATATTTGCGACCTTCTGAAGCCCGCAAAAAGAGTCACCACGAGGTAGAAAATTCACTTCCGCTCTCCGCGTTTCTCCAGTTTCATATGAACAGATTTAAACAAAACATACTGGAAGGCATGTAAAACTCAGACTTACTACATGTAGTGTGGACTAAAAACCGCGGTAGACTATCGCGGCAAAATTTAATCTGCTAACCACCTTGTAGGTTTACCTGCCTCCTGCGAGCTTCTCCCATCTCCTCCCACATACCGGCATGCCATCATCAACACTCTGGTGCACGTGCACAAGAGCGTGAAGAAGCTGAATGAGCAAGAGCTGAAGCGAGGAAGAAGGTCGGAGATCTCTCATAATGAGAGACTCTTTTTGATCTACCTTTCACAGATTGTTTGGATTAATAGCTTTTAATCGAATCGTGGTATATTAGAAAATCTAAGCTGAGTTAGAGTGATGTTGAAAATAGATGAAAAATCTTCAAATGTTACACATTTCAAAGGCAGTGACGCCTGGCCTATTTAAGATGACAATATTGGGTTCGATCCCGCCCCGTGGACTTGCTTTTTTCTGTGCGATAGTTCAATCATTTGATGTTGTCACATATTCCTCGCAGTAGGGAGGAGGTGGATGCATTTTGCAGCGACGAATGTCGCTGTTGGTTCCACGGCGTAAACGCGGTATCCATAGAATTATCATTTGATGTTGTGACGTATTCCTCGCAGTAGGGAGGAGGTGGATGCATTTTGCAGCGACGGGGGTCGCTGTGGGTTCCACGGCGTAAACGCGGTATCCATAGAATTATCATTTGATGTTGTCACGTATTCCTCGCAGTAGGGAGGAGGTGGATGCATTTTGCAGCGACGGGGGTCGCTGTTGGTTCCACGGCTTAAAAGCGGTATCCATAGAATTATCATTTGATGTTGTGACGTATTCCTCGCAGTAGGGAGGAGGTGGATGCATTTTGCAGCGACGGGGGTCGCTGTTGGTTCCACGACGTAAACGCGGTATTCATAGAACTATCATTTGATGTTGAAAGGTTTCGGTAACATTGAGAGGGAACTTCACATGGATTATTGTAAACCCTTTGAGGAGAGTTTATTGGAACAATTTACAGATAATTCATTGTTTATTTTATGCAGGTTGTGGTGAGCGTTTAGAGGAGTTCGTCTGAAATTTCAAGAAAGTTCTATATGAACTGATAAAAGGGCTCTGAACCGTTTATGGTAGACGATGGCCAGTGTGTTTCTTAGCACCCGCACAACTTTTTTGAGCGCATAGATTTTTAAGATTTCAGAGTTCAACATTAAATGTTTTCAATGACTTGGGCTTTCCCTACGGAAAACCCGAGAAATTTTTTTCCAAGCGCATAGATTTCAATGTTTTTTCTAGGTTTTTGAAGAGCGCATAGATTTTTTTACCCGCAGTGCGGGTCAGAGACACACCCTGTCGATGGTGTAAAAGTAAAGAATCAAAGCTGAGAGTGAAAGGCACTAAAACATATCCATTATCAAGCTGATCTTGTAGAATAGCCGCAGTAACGCCGCGTCATTTCTTGGATCTAATCAAGCACTACGCGAAGCTTCTTCATGAGAAGAGAAGAGAACTCGAGGAGGAAAAGGTGGGTCGAGTCTCTTACTAAGTCTCGAAAAGATAAGTCAAGTGTCTTACAGTCTCGAAAAGGTGGGTCGAGTCTCTTACTAAGTCTCGAAAAGATAAGTCAAGTGTCTTACAGTCTCGAAAAGGTGGGTCGAGTCTCTTACTAAGTCTCGAAAAGATAAGTCAAGTGTCTTACAGTCTCGAAAAGGTGGGTCGAGTCTCTTACTAAGTCTCGAAAAGATAAGTCAAGTGTCTTACAGTCTCGAAAAGGTGGGTCGAGTCTCTTACTAAGTCTCGAAAAGATAAGTCATGTGTCTTACAGTCTCGAAAAGGTGGGTCGAGTCTCTTACTAAGTCTCGAAAAGATAAGTCAAGTGTCTTACAAAGTCTCGAAAAGGTGGGTCGAGTCTCTTACTAAGTCTCGAAAAGATAAGTCAAGTGTCTTACAAAGTCTCGAAAAGTTGGGTCGAGTCTCTTACTAAGTCTCGAACACACTGCAGTTTGGTAGGTGTATAAACCGAAAGATATCTTGTCCTGAAAATTTCAAGAAGTGTGTCTATTAAAAAGACTGATCCGGAAGAAAAGGCAGTGAGCGAGGATGAGCGATGAAAAATAGAGAACGCATACAAACACGAACCTCGTATCACGAAAATTTTCTGACTAGTTCATAAATTTGTGAATAGACTTGGGTTAGAAAAACACCTTGATTCTAAGGGGTTTTCGACTGATTGGTTTAAGATTGACTTTACCGTTAGATTGATATCTCCAGGGGAAAGTTATATCCAGGGTTATTAATACTATACTTTTCATAATTAAGGAAACTCTTTGGGATGAAAGCACACGCAGTGTTGTGTTGGTAGAAAACCGGGGCGTTCCAATCTCTTGATTCCAAGAGATTCGAATTTTCCGATCAGAGAAACAGAGGAGAATAGAGTCATCCTCGATAGATTCCAGGTTCATCTCAACATTGGTCTCAACAAGATAAGCGAGACTGAGGAGCAGGTCAAGGAGCTCCAGAAGAGTCTCACACTCAAGAGCAAGGTTGGCGGAATCTTTTAAGGCAGGGACCCTTCTTCTGAAAGAATGTGGAAAAATTGTATTCAATTGTTTTCTTGAATAGTACAGATGATCTACCATGATGATTTGGAATAAGAACGCAGTTTAACAAGTTCTGAAGAGGGATTAGAAGAAGTTCAATCGCGATTTGCAGAAACGGTTAAAAGACGCCTATTCAATGAGCTCGGAATCTTGAATTTTGGAGGAGTAGATCATACTGTAGATTGTCGTTGCAGGAACTAGAAGAGAAGAAAAGCGCAGCGAACGCGAAGCTCAAAGAGATGCTGGGCGACCAGCAGAAGGCGGAGGAGGAGAAGAGGCTCAGCGAGCATCTCCAATGCGAGTTGGCAGAGCAGATTACGGTAAGTCAGAGGGTTACGGTAGCAAAGAGATAAATAATGAGTGTAAAAGATTATTAGAACAGAAATAAGCTAAGAAATAATAAAAAAATGAAATAGGAGTGAGGAATTAAAAGAGGTCAAACGGATGACGTTAAATTATATCTTAGAGGCTTAAGAAGAAATTGAATGAATGATCGAGTGAATGTGTACTTATTGAATGGTTATTGATTGAATGTTTTATTGAATAAGTTGTTGTTGTTGTTGCCGGCAAACATCCCGCATCGAAGACTTGCCTATGAACACTCTCTTTAATGAATAAGTAACTATCGATTGTTCATGTTGCAGCAAATCAGCGTGAAGAAGACGGAGGTGACGGCGGATCTCTCGCAGGTCGAGCCAGCAGTCGAAGAGGCTCAGGCGGCTGTGAAAGGCATCAGAAAGCAGACCCTTGTCGAGGTTAGTTCATTAATGTCTTGATTTCTAGAGGATCTACATATTAATGAAAATTTCAGCTAATATTTATCTTGTTTTAATTTCCGTGCACAATACGTTCTTCAGGTTAATAAGTTGTTCGAGACCGGACATTGGTTAACCGAATGGTTCAAAATATGGTTAAGGAAATGTTTAAAATATGGACCACAGAGCGGATTGAGCTATGGAAAGCATTAAGGGGAATGAGTTACTATGATTTTACACGTAAAAGTTCATTTAATCTTTTCGAAGTTTGGATTACACACAAAAGCACGAAGAAGAAAAAACTTCAAGAGTTTTATTGGGTTCAATGTACAAATACGTTCTAAAATTTTTTAATATAGGGATTATTTTTTTAATATAGGGAGCATGAACTGCAAATTTTAGTGCTCGAGTGCTAGTTATCGTTCAGAAACCCATAATGGAGTTGTTGGTTCTGTTTTTATGCCATTCAGAAACCCATGCTTGGCTTATAAATCCATGGTTTCAAGTGGTTGATGGTCTTGAGTGCAGGTACGTTCAATGGCCTCCCCGCCTGGGGGAGTGAAGCTAGCGCTCGAGGCGATCTGCATCATGCTAGGAGAGAGCGTCGGCTCGGACTGGAAGGTTGCATAGTTACTCATGCTTGTAGGAGTTATTCATTAGTTGATAATACATATTTATGCATAGGCTATTTGTTCTGTTCAGACTAAATGAGGCTATGATGTTCAAATAGTTCGCTATTTTCTCATTCCATTTCGTTCATGTTTTTAAAAATGTTATATATGTAATAGATATTTTTACGAACTGACGAGCATACAGTTTGAGCAAGTTTCAAAAGCCTATAAGTTCTCCTTTTTCTATATTTCCCTTCCTCTCAGCTTCATTTTCTCTTCTTTCTCTCTCTCTCTCTCTCTCTCTCTGTTTTTTATCTCTAAATTTATATTTCTCTCCATCTTTTTTCTCTCTCTCTTCTCTCTTTCCTTCTCTCTTTTTCTCTTTGCATTCCTATTTCTCCCTCTCTCTCTCTCTCTCTCTCTCTCTCTCTCTCTCTCCCTCTCCTCTTTCTCTATCTCTCCCTCTGATCTTTCTCTCTCACTCTCCTTTTTTTCTTTTTTTTCTCTCTCCTTCCTGCTCTCTCTCTCCCGTTCACTCTCTCGCTCCTTCCCTCTCTCTCTCTATCTCTCTCTCCTCTCTATACCAAACTATGGTTGACAGGCTATCCGCGGCGTGATGGTGAAGGACGACTTTATGCCGCGTATCCTCTCTTTTGACACGGACAACATCTCGCCGGAGATTCTAAAGCAGATGGAGAAGTACATGAACAACCCAGACTTTGACTTCGACAAGATCAACCGAGCCTCCACGGTGAGCCTAATAAGAAAATTAGAAAGTAAGAAAATAATTCATATTCTTCATTCCGGGAATAGCATAATATTAGGGAGTTCTGTATTTTGTGTAGATGTTCAAACTTTTACTTTCACTTGTAAAAGAAACATCAATACAAGAAAGATTAGGAAATTTTGGTAGTTCTAGAATAAATCTGACTTCTCTACATTCCTGGTTCTACCGAAGTTGAGTAGGTAAACCATCTTAAGGAGCGCGTACCCTACCATAAAGCGGAAATCGGTGCGAAAGATATTGCTACTTAAGCAATTCCTAAAACCTTTTTCGTAAAATTATGTTTGGTCGGGTAATTAAGATCAATTATTAGGTCTGTGTAGCAAACCGAAAAAAGTAATGGAGAGAATTGTCGTATGTTACAAGCGTGCGGTCCCATGGTGAAGTGGTGCAAAGAGAGAATTGTCGTATGTTACAGGCGTGCGGTCCCATGGTGAAGTGGTGCAAAGCCCAGCTGCTCTACTCGGATATGCTGCATAGAGTGGGGGCTTTATTGATGGAATTCATTTATTGCTAGGTGTATTGGCTGATCCTTTTGGACAAAAAAGAAATCTTCGAGTCTCTTTGTTAAAGTCAATTGTATGTTCACGATAAGTGATCAGGCTGTTTCTCTGACCCGCACTGTGGGTAAAAAAATCTATGCGCTTTCTAAAAACCCCCGAAAAACATTTAAATCTATGCGCTTGGAAATTTTTTTTCTCGGATTTTTCGTAGGGGAAGTCCAAATCATTGGAAAAAAATTGAATGTTGAACTCTGAAAGTTCAAAAATCTATGCGCTCGGAAAAAGTTTTGTGGATGCTAAGAAACACCCTTTAAGTGACAACATGGAACAATGTAACATGCGGCTATCATAATTCTACTCATCAACGAATTCATTCAAAATTAAGAGACTAAAGCTTCATTCAAATTGAATGGATAGACTCGGGTCTCCAATATGGATCCAATCCTCTCCTTACACCTGAACTCAGCTCTTCTATATCAGAAGGGTCTCCAATATGGATCCAGTCCTCTACTTACACCTGAACTCAGCTCTTCTATATCAGAAGGGTCTCCAATATGGATCCAATCCTCTCCTTACACCTGAACTCAGCTCTTCTATATCAGAAGGGTCTCCAATATGGATCCAGTCCTCTACTTACACCTGAACTCAGCTCTTCTATATCAGAAGGGTCTCCAATATGGATCCAATCCTCTCCTTACACCTGAACTCAGCTCTTCTATATCAGAAGGGTCTCCAATATGGATCCAATCCTCTCCTTACACCTGAACTCAGCTCTTCTATATCAGAAGGGTCTCCAATATGGATCCAATCCTCTACTTACACATGAACTCAGCTCTTCTATATCAGAAGGGTCTCCAATATGGATCCAGTCCTCTACTTACACCTGAACTCAGCTCTTCTATATCAGAAGGGTCTCCAATATGGATCCAATCCTCTCCTTACACCTGAACTCAGCTCTTCTATATCAGAAGGGTCTCCAATATGGATCCAATCCTCTCCTTACACCTGAACTCAGCTCTTCTATATCAGAAGGGTCTCCAATATGGATCCAATCCTCTCCTTACACCTGAACTCAGCTCTTCTATATCAGAAGGGTCTCCAATATGGATCCAATCCTCTCCTTACACCTGAACTCAGCTCTTCTATATCAGAAGGGTCTCCAATATGGATCCAATCCTCTTCTTACACCTGAACTCAGCTCTTCTATATCAGAAGGGTCTCCAATATGGATCCAATCCTCTCCTTACACCTGAACTCAGCTCTTCTATATCAGAAGGGTCTCCAATATGGATCCAATCCTCTCCTTACACCTGAACTCAGCTCTTCTATATCAGAAGGGTCTCCAATATGGATCCAATCCTCTCCTTACAACTGAACTCAGCTCTTCTATATCAGAAAAGTCTCCAATATGGATCCAATCCTCTTCTTACACCTGAACTCAGCTCTTCTATATCAGAAGGGTCTCCAATATGGATCCAATCCTCTCCTTACACCTAAACTCAGCTCTTCTATATCAGAAGGGTCTCCAATATGGATCCAATCCTCTCCTTACACCTGAACTCAGCTCTTCTATATCAGAAGGGTCTCCAATATGGATCCAATCCTCTCCTTACACCTGAACTCAGCTCTTCTATATCAGAAGGGTATCCAATATGGATCCAATCCTCTTCTTACACCTGAACTCAGCTCTTCTATATCAGAAGGGTCTCCAATATGGATCCAATCCTCTCCTTACACCTGAACTCAGCTCTTCTATATCAGAAGGGTCTCCAATATGGATCCAATCCTCTCCTTACACCTGAACTCAGCTCTTCTATATCAGAAGGGTCTCCAATATGGATCCAATCCTCTCCTTACACCTGAACTCAGCTCTTCTATATCAGAAGGGTCTCCAATATGGATCCAATCCTCTCCTTACACCTGAACTCAGCTCTTCTATATCAGAAGGGTCTCCAATATGGATCCAATCCTCTCCTTACACCTGAACTCAGCTCTTCTATATCAGAAGGGTCTCCAATATGGATCCAATCCTCTCCTTACACCTGAACTCAGCTCTTCTATATCAGAAGGGTCTCCAATATGGATCCAATCCTCTCCTTACACCTGAACTCAGCTCTTCTATATCAGAAGGGTCTCCAATATGGATACAATCCTCTCCTTACACCTGAACTCAGCTCTTCTATATCAGAAGGGTCTCCAATATGGATCCAATCCTCTTCTTACACCTGAACTCAGCTCTTCTATATCAGAAGGGTCTCCAATATGGATCCAATCCTCTCCTTACACCTGAACTCAGCTCTTCTATATCAGAAGGGTCTCCAATATGGATCCAATCCTCTCCTTACACCTGAACTCAGCTCTTCTATATCAGAAGGGTCTTCAATATGGATCCAATCCTCTCCTTACACCTGAACTCAGCTCTTCTATATCAGAAAGGTCTCCAATATGGATCCAATCCTCTCCTTACACCTGAACTCAGCTCTTCTATATCAGAAGGATCTCCAATATGGATCCAATCCTCTCCTTACACCTGAACTCAGCTCTTCTATATCAGAAGGGTCTCCAATATGGATCCAATCCTCTCCTTACACCTGAACTCAGCTCTTCTATATCAGAAGGGTCTCCAATATGGATCCAATCCTCTCCTTACGCCTGAACTCAGCTCTTCTATATCAGAAGGGTCTCCAATATGGATCCAATCCTCTCCTTACACCTGAACTCAGCTCTTCTATATCAGAAGGGTCTCCAATATGGATCCAATCCTCTCCTTACACCTGAACTCAGCTCTTCTATATCAGAAGGGTCTTCAATATGGATCCAATCCTCTCCTTACACCTGGACTCAGCTCTTCTATATCAGAAGGGTCTCCAATATGGATCCAATCCTCTCCTTACACCTGAACTCAGCTCTTCTATATCAGAAGGGTCTCCAATATGGATCCAATCCTCTCCTTACACCTGAACTCAGCTCTTCTATATCAGAAGGGTCTCCAATATGGATCCAATCCTCTCCTTACACCTGAACTCAGCTCTTCTATATCAGAAGGGTCTCCAATATGGATCCAATCCTCTCCTTACACCTGAACTCAGCTCTTCTATATCAGAAGGGTCTCCAATATGGATCCAATCCTCTACTTAAACCTGAACTCAGCTCTTCTATATCAGAAGGGTCTCCAATATGGATCCAATCCTCTCCTTACACCTGAACTCAGCTCTTCTATATCAGAAGGGTCTCCAATATGGATCCAATCCTCTCCTTACACCTGAACTCAGCTCTTCTATATCAGAAGGGTCTCCAATATGGATCCAATCCTCTCCTTACACCTGAACTCAGCTCTTCTATATCAGAAGGGTCTCCAATATGGATCCAATCCTCTCCTTACACCTGAACTCAGCTCTTCTATATCAGAAGGGTCTCCAATATGGATCCAATCCTCTTCTTACACCTGAACTCAGCTCTTCTATATCAGAAGGGTCTCCAATATGGATCCAATCCTCTCCTTACACCTGAACTCAGCTCTTCTATATCAGAAGGGTCTCCAATATGGATCCAATCCTCTCCTTACACCTGAACTCAGCTCTTCTATATCAGAAGGGTCTTCAATATGGATCCAATCCTCTCCTTACACCTGAACTCAGCTCTTCTATATCAGAAGGGTCTCCAATATGGATCCAATCCTCTCCTTACACCTGAACTCAGCTCTTCTATATCAGAAGGGTCTCCAATATGGATCCAATCCTCTCCTTACACCTGAACTCAGCTCTTCTATATCAGAAGGGTCTCCAATATGGATCCAATCCTCTCCTTACACCTGAACTCAGCTCTTCTATATCAGAAGGGTCTCCAATATGGATCCAATCCTCTCCTTACACCTGAACTCAGCTCTTCTATATCAGAAGGGTCTTCAATATGGATCCAATCCTCTCCTTACACCTGAACTCAGCTCTTCTATATCAGAAAGGTCTCCAATATGGATCCAATCCTCTCCTTACACCTGAACTCAGCTCTTCTATATCAGAAGGGTCTCCAATATGGATCCAATCCTCTCCTTACACCTGAACTCAGCTCTTCTATATCAGAAAAGTCTCCAATATGGATCCAATCCTCTTCTTACACCTGAACTCAGCTCTTTTTTTATCAGAAACAAGCAAGCATTTTATGAGACTTTTTGGGCTTTCTTTCGACATGAAAACCTCACAACGTGACAATTTTTCTCGGCTTTATTTTTTGATTTTTTTTTGTTTTTGTTTTTTTTTTTTGATTTTTGTTTTTTTTGTGACGATTGACAATTTTTTGAAAAATGAAGTATGAACGGAAAGGAACAACAGATGAAGTACATATTTGAGGTGGAACCTCTGCGGAATGAACTGAAAAGACTGGAATCTGACGCAAAGAAGAAGACCAAAGAGGGCGAAGAAGTCAAGGAGAGACTTGCGCAGTTGGAAGCCAGCATCTCGGCTTACAAGGTACTGTATCTGAAGGTTTACTGTATCGGGGGGTACAGTATTGGTGATCTCGTAAGCTTGTATGTTTGGAGATTTGAAGTTAGGAGGTCTCCAACAGTGGAAGAATGCAACGAATGACAAACTCAGTAGAGTTTTTTATGTGAATGAAGAAAAGAATATTAAATCATTTAAAATAGATGAAGATAAATTCACTTTTCGAAAAAGGTGGCAAAACTTTTCCGTGATTTTTCCAAGGCTTTTGAAGATAGGCTTCTCGAGAAATATCATTCGAAATCCGGGCTGGTACCTCATGAATGGAAGATGGAAAATGATCGAATATGTAAGAGGAATGTTAAAATAAAAAATAAGATTTCAGAACTTATTAAAAATGTTTCTTTTGCAGGAGGAATATGCGCAATTGATCGCACAAGCAGAGCACATCAAAAGCGACTTGGCAACCGTCCAAGAGAAGGCAGAGTTCTTGAAGAGCGATTTTTCTCAGCTATCGAAATAAATACTATAATGAATGTCATTCGGTGCTCTATAAGAGTCTATGCGTAATATTCTTAGTTATTTAAGTTTTACGAAAAAGGCAAAACTTTGAAGCGAGACATTCTCGAATGTTCAGAAGATCTTTAGGCTAATATCAGACACTTATTGTTTTGATGTGCAGGTGGCGCGCTCAACAGAATTACTGTCCTCGCTGCGAACGGAGAGAGATCGATGGTCGTCGGGCAGAGATGGATTCGCGCAGCAGATGGAGACGCTGATTGGAGACGCCCTTCTCGCGGCGGCTTTCCTCTCATATTCAGGATATCTGGATCAACATGTCAGACGATGTTTATTGGGGCAGTCTTGAGGTTTGATTGAATAATCTTAACATTTTTAAACAAACTTCTTTTGAGTTCTGAACAGGGTGTTTCCCTAAGCCGCACCGTGGACGAAATCTATGCGCTATTCAAAAACGCGTTTTTTTAACACACGATCTCGGCCTGTCTCGTGAGATTAGTCTTTCTGGTCTACACATTTATTGGGCTAGTTGCTACAAACATCCTGATATTGAAGTTGGAACTCGCTTGCGAGTTTTGTGAGCTTCGTCGAGAAGACTCTCGAAAAGATACCTTTCAGTTGCGTGATGTTCTTTTCGGCCGTTGGATCGAGCATCTGACGAAGGCGGGCGTCAGATTCCGCACGGAGCTGGCAAAGATCGAATACCTGAGTACGGTAGATGAGAGACTGCAGTGGAACAAGGTGAGTACGGTAGATGAGAGACTGCAGTGGAACAAGGTGAGTACGGTAGATGAGAGACTGCAGTGGAACAAGGTGAGTACGGTAGATGAGAGACTGCAGTGGAACAAGGTGAGTACGGTAGATGAGAGACTGCAGTAGAACAAGGTGCGCTTGACAACTTGTCATCTATCTCTTTTTTTATTTATGTCTGTTCTTTTTACTCTCGCTTCCTCTCCGCTTTTCCCAATCTTTCATCCTCTCTCTCTCTCTTCCTCTCTGTGTGACGCTATCACACGCAATTCGTCTATGATTTTTCTTCAATTGCTGACTTACACAGTTTAAAGGCAGTGATGCCTGTTTAAAACAATAGAGAGTTATTCTCCCTTCACAAGGCTTCATGAACATTTGTGACCAGGGGTTAAATAGTCATGTCAGACCTTCTCTCGGCGGGCATCTGTTTTTCCAAATCGAAAACCCTTATGGAACCCTTATGTAAAAAAATATTTTTAAAAATTCGCTTGCCTCTGTTTTTTTTGTTATCATATGGGGTGTGGAAAAAGTTTTTCCGCTTTCGGCGGGCGTCTGTACTTTTTCTTGCACGCTAAAAAACCCTGTTTGTGAGTGGATAAGAAGGCATTTGAGCATTCCATATAGCACTGTCGCACGGAATATCAATTTGCTGCCGT
The DNA here is from genome assembly GCA_964056735.1 of Allodiplogaster pararmata. Lineage (NCBI taxonomy): Eukaryota > Metazoa > Nematoda > Chromadorea > Rhabditida > Diplogasteridae > Allodiplogaster > Allodiplogaster pararmata. Next base: position 37,533,784 of record OZ057407.1, on the reverse strand, counting down.
GGTGTGATGATAAAGTGCTTGCTCCCAGATTGAGAAGATATCACTGGGTTTGATCCTGCTCGGTGGACCAGACTTTCTATGATTAATTGTCGTATATGATTTTTCTTTCTCTACTGTTTGATTGAATTGCAGAATGGTCTCCCGGTTGATGAACTGTGCACAGAGAACGCCATCATGCTGCATCGATTCAATCGATATCCGCTAATAATCGACCCATCGGGTCAGCTCATTCATCTTGTTTCTGTTGGCTTTTTCTGGTTGTAGTGACAAATTGATTGTTTAAAAATGTGTTAATATTTCTCTTTCATGTTCTTTCGCCTCTTAATTCTGATGTAGTCGAGGAGCCAGTAAAAAAAAAACCTCTTGCCCTTCTCCGGTTAACGAATGGGTCTCGCCAAGAGGATCGCCGTCTGCGGTGCGAGTGTAGACGGAGAAAATCTCTCCGGACTCAAAAGGATCCTCACCACCAACCTATCCCAAAAGGACTGCCCTCGACAGGACCTATGGGCAAGACAACAACAACAATGTACTCTATCTAGTTTGTGATATAACTCGTCGTAGTTTCTCGAATTGGAACTCTCCATCATATTCATCGAGAATGTTTGGTATGATTTTTTATTTGCAGGACAAGCAGTAGATTTCCTCATGAAGGAGTTTGCGCACAAAAACATACAGAAAACGTCGTTCCTGGACGACTCCTTCCGGTAGGAGCTCTTTCTCATACTTATTCATCTTTAGCTTTTTTCTTCACGTACTTCCTCTATCTCTGTCGCTCTCTCTCTCTCTCTCTCCTCTCTCTCTCTCTCTCTCTCTCTCTCTCTTTCGCCCTCTCTATCTTACTCTATCTCTACTTCTCTTTGAAAAATTGTTCGGCTTTCTTTCTCCTTTTCCCTCTATTAATCCCTATTTTTTGTCTTGCTCCGTCTCCCTGTTACATAGTTCAAAGCCATGTTCAGCTGTACGCATCTTTGCTTCTGTATTTCAAAATTAATTTCCAGTGATAAGGTACATTCTTGGCTTCTTTGTTTTGAAAAAATTCTTTCTTTAAGTAAGAATTTGGAGTCCGCACTCCGTTTCGGCAATTCACTGCTCGTGCAAGACGTCGAGAGTTATGATCCGATTGTGAATCCTGTGCTCAACAGGTTATTTCTAATTTGTCATTTCTTGCTTCTCTACTAAAATACGGTCTCAGCTGGAAAAAAATTGGCTCGGATCTTGTATATCATCTTGAATATATTCCGAATGAGGAAAGAAGTTCATGATTCAGGGAAGTGAAGCGAACAGGCGGCCGGGTATTGATTACCATTGGAGATCAGGACATTGACCTCTCGCCGGCCTTCCAGATCTTCCTTATCACGAGAGACGCGTCGGTAGGTGATCAGAGTAAAATTGGCAAAGTAATATAGTAAATAGCAACAGTTCTTCATTATTAGCAAGCGGAGGTTAAGTTTCCAAGTCTTACCTACTGTTGGCGGCCCTCGAATCTGTAGAAGGCCTTTAAATTCTTTTCCGAAAAAAAAGCAACAAAAAAGTGTCATTCTTGGTGTCGGCAAACTGAATGAATCGGGTCGTTTCTAGCGCTTCTCAATCAGTATTTTACTGAGAGTTTAATCAGAACATAGTTTTTGGAGAAAATTTTTGCGAATGAAAGTTTGAGCACTGTAAGTTGAGTGTGGGAACTAGTTTCGTGTTCGGTGTTTTTTACAGGCAGAGTTTGCCGCGGACGTTTGCTCTCGTGTGACGTTTGTAAACTTCACCGTGACATCATCCTCACTGGCGTCTCAGTGCCTCAATCAGGTAGGTGATCGACATTAATACAGAGGGTTAAATACTGAGTGAAAAATTTTTTAATCTTCAACGCGCAGGTTGCTGACAGTAATAATTTTTGTTTCAAAGGTACTGCGCTCAGAGAGGCCAGATGTTGACAAGAAACGAAGCGACTTGCTCAAGTTGCAAGGTTTGTTATGCTTTGACAATTAGGTTACTGTATGTGAAAAGAACATAATAAAAGGTAATAATCGATGTTTGAAGGAGAATTCGCTGTAAGACTGCGTCAGTTGGAGAAGGCGCTGCTGGCGGCACTCAATGAGAGCAAGGTGCGTTTTACAGATTGAGATATTATTGGAGGTAGAGAGATACATATCCGCTATCCAGATGGTTTGAGAGCCAATGAAAAGAATATCAAATTGCGTATATATGTAGCATGCGATTCTCCTTCTCTTGATCGTAGAAAGAAGAACTAACGACCTTTATGAAGCTTTAAAGACGACTGCGTTTTTTCATATGTTTCATTGTTTTCACAAATTTCAAACAACTTTGTGTTCGAAAAATATTCTGTATGTGATTGTGGGTTTCAAAAGTTATAGATTGAGATTCTTATATTAATATTTCAAAGGGCCGCATCCTCGACGACAATTCCGTCATCGGCACACTAGAAAAGCTGAAGACGGAAGCGAGTGAGATAGCAGCGAAGGCCGCAGAGACGGACAAAGTCATGGCTGAGGTGAGAGTTTCGGCTTTTTAGTCTATCAAGATTTTCAGTCCGGGCGTGGCATAATGGTAGTGTGTTCGACTATTGTGCGAAGAGTCCCGAGTTCGACTCCGACCCCGGACAGATCCACCCAAACCCAGGGGGTTAAGAAATGTTGGTAGTGCTCATGCACGAATCTGACTCTCCCCACTGCTGCTAATCACACTAGCAGTGATCTAGCAGGCAGCCACTGGTTTTTCTTTCCAGGCAGCCACATGCAGACAATCAGAGCATTTGTATCCCAAGCTTTCTTGGATAGCGCATAGATTTTACTTGCACTGCGAAATTGAGAAGCAAAGTCATCAGGGATATCACATTACTGTAATTTAGCTACGGTATCAGGCTGGCGAGGCGGAAGTGACCGCGAGAAATATTGATAGTCGCGGATACCTCATGATTATCACATAATCTCGAGAGAGTTTGTTGTCTTGAGTGAATGTTAATACGAGTTTACTGATGCGGTTCTAGCTAAGTGAGCTCATGCACAAACACGGTGTTTGCGAAACAAACGAAAATTTAGCCGACAGAGTTGTGTTCAATCTAGATTATCTCAAGATATTTTGATGTGCAGGTGGAAGCAGTCTCTGCCCAGTATCAGCCGCTGGCAGCGGCGTGCTCACACATCTACCACATGCTGGAGCAGCTGCATGAGGTTTTTCAGAGTTCACAGGGAGGGTGAATTACGATACCTACAGTATCGTTGCATTAAAATGTGAATACCGTAGCAATCATATTTATTTGCAGATTTTGTTATTATGAGATGATGTAAAGTTCCTCCATGCAAAAAATTGTATGTATAGATTGTAAAATTATATGTCAGTCTATCTTAATAACAAAGAAGAAAGTTTGAATAGAGAAAAAACGTGTTTTTAGGTTCATTTCCTGTACCAATACTCACTGGACTTCTTGCTCGATATATTCACGTTCGTTTTGGAGAAGAAGGAGTTGGAAGGAGATCACGCACATCGTCTCACGCAGATTACAGCTCTGCTCTTCAAGGTACGGTAGTTTGGTCTATGATATTTCCTGCGCTTGAATTGTATGATGTTACGTAGGATTGATGCTTTCTTTCAATTTTTCCATTTTGTTCCCCAATTTTTTCTTTTCATTTCTTCCTCTTCGTTCTTTCTTTCATCTTCATTTCTTTTTCTTTACTTTTTCTCCTCTGATTTTTTGTTGCCTTTTTTACATTCATGCTTTCGTGTTCAGACCGTGTACAGTCGTGTCTCACGCGGTCAGCTGCACACAGACCGGGTCTTGCTGTCGCTCCTACTCCTGCGCATCCAACTGCGTGCGGCGGGAGAACGGCCATATGACGCGGAATGGGATGTGCTGCTTGGCAGGTAACATATTAATGTAAAATTATAAAAAGCGATGGTTACCAGCTGCCAGAGATATGGGAATCCTTTTCATTACTATTTCTATTCGGTTTCTCAAATCACGCAGATGGATGTTAGGGGATTATTGAGAATAACTGTAACGATGCGGCCCACAAAATGGTCGAATTCGGCTGGGAGCTGTTTCCATTGGTACTTCTTTGAAGATTGAGAGAGAGAGAGAGTTAATCTTCTTATGTTACCGAAATCTCCTCTGGTTATTGAATTTTTATTCCCCGGATTAATTTAACGGGGTCCTAATCAAATCTTGGTTAATGTTGTTTTTTAAAAAAAAAAAAGTTTGTAGTGGACTGCGGCTTACAATAGTTTGTACTCGAATTTCGCTTACAAACACGTAAAAATGGAAATTTCAGGGCGGAGTTGTATGGCACGAAAAGTCGTGCTCCAAGCAGCGCAACGCCGGCGTGCTTGCCAGCTCATATCGTTACCAACTTGACCAAGATTCAGCATCTTCCGGCCTTCAGTGAAGTTGGTTCTAGTGTCAATAAAGATGATTGGTACTACCGTAGTATGACTCGATCAAAAAATTTTCTTGCAGATGTGGAAAAAGATGGATGAGGATCGAATGGAGAAGTGGCTGCGACAGGACAATCCGGAGACAGATGTTCCGCATCTTTGGGAGGACCCTGAGGGTAGACTCAGTCAGGACTCAAGTTGCTAGTCTTCCAACAGGGCTTGGATGTAGGAGGACTTGGGGGGAATGACGGTTCAGAGAGGCCATGTGACAGAATTAGAACTCCCAGATGACTAAGTTTCATAATGGTTCTGTTGAAAAGTCGTTTAAAAGTTGGGGACTTGTTCCGGAAGAGGGCCGTAGTGTTGTGAACGCTCTGGTAAATTGCAGCTCCGGTGGGTGCGTCCCTGCATGAGCTGCTGCTAGTGTGGTGCTGCAGGCCGGATCGACTCCTCGCCTCGGCTCATATCCTTGTCTCGAAGGCTTTCGGCGAGAACTTCTTCCAAGGAGACCAATTGCTCCAGCTGGACAATATGATAGAGAACGAGGTATATTCGAGTTTTAAGGAGATTCCAGATAACTAGAAACGTTGAGCTCCTGTGAAATTATGTAGAAGAAGTGTTTTGAGGTCCCATTCAAATGAATGAGAATCGACTGTTTTGGTTCATGTTTTGAAGGGAATATGAAAAACGTGGTACTCGAAGCGATAATTTGATTCCTTTTTGATAAAGGTTTGATGATTTTTGTTGCAGTAAATTCACCGTAAAACTCATGCAAAGATCTTGATTCAGAATGGAATAATCTAGAAAGATATACAACAATTGCTCAATGTTTAAGGTAGTGATTTCAAGTTGAAACGCATTATGATTCAAGAATCACACTGAAAACAAGCAAGCGAGACTCAATAAGAGACAATTGACCGTTCTTTAATAAAAATTGACAATTGACACTATTCTATAGAAAAGCGATCGGTCATTGGCAGTGCGATTGTAGCGCTCTTGCTTTAGGAAAATAGGGTGGTCTTAGTGCGATTCCGCTCCATGGACTAGTTGTTCTTTTCCGTTGGAGGTTTCTTCCGCCCATCCGTTGCTTTTCTGCTCGGCGACCGGATTCGACGCTTCCGGCCGAGTGGAAGACCTTGCGGTGCAGCTTAAGAAGGAGGTCACCAGCATCGCTATCGGATCCGCCGAAGGATTCAGTCAAGCGGAGAAGGTGAGAATAAGAAGAGTCTTTATGAGCAGGAATCAGAGTGTTTATCTTGAGCGAACAAATATGCTTAATTTAAAAATGAAAAAAATTTGAGTGATAAGAAGTCTCTCTTCGTATGCGTTCCCTATTTGTAAAACTCTCTCGATATCTCTGTCCAGTCTTCCGGTTTCTCGTGATCAATCTTGATGATCTACACACTTTTGTTGGTAAGAAAGAGCCTCGCACCGAGACTACTTGAGGTAGCGAGGCATCATTGATCAAAGTCGGGGACATGACTTTGGCATGAGTCAATGCGAGTAAGGGGAGTGTTAAGAAAGAAGCGCTGAAAGAAGATGAGTGTCTTCATTCTTAAGGCTCTCGCGTCTGCATCCAAATCAGGTCGTTGGCTGCTGCTGAAAAACGTGCATCTAGCGCCTTCTTGGCTGGGACAACTGGAGAAGAGACTCCATCAGATCAGCAAGGTACTGCTAACTGTCTCGGTGCTAAAGTATGATGGTAACACGCTGGTGCTACAGTATCTGATGCACCAAATAGAGCTTATATGAATTTTGATGCAGCCTCATCCCTCGTTCCGCTTCTTCATGACTGCCGAGATTCATCCGAAGCTTCCGCCCAGTGTCCTGAGAGCCTCGAGGGTCGTGGTCTTTGAGCCAGCAACTGGTCTGAAGGTGAGTCATTCTCCTTTTGCTCTGTCTAACCATATAACTTGTGGTCGTGAATCAATTATCTTGTAGAGTTGACGATTTTTATTAAGGTTTTTCTGATAGATTTTAATAGAAAATAAGGGTTTTTTCACATCTCAAATGGCTAGTATCTCCTATGAATTGAGGTTTAGATAAGCAAATAATAATGCATAAATGGGCCCTGTGGTTAGTACAGGGGGCCTGCCCTTGGGTTTAGACATTAGCGTTTGATAACAATAGGGAATGTGCAAGCTTTCCTTTTTTCCGGGGAATTGAAAAGTTTTTTATCGAAATTTCTAGAGCTGGGAAGTCACTGGACTTGTTTCAGAAAGTCACAAGGCTTTATTGATATTAAAAAAATTTAGTGGAAAGTAGGGGGAGAAAAAACGCTTGGAGCATGTGCATGGAAGTAAGTTCCCATAACAGGCTAATCTGCTGCGCTCTCTTTCATCAATACCGGCTGCGAGGATTGCGAAGGCTCCGGCAGAGCGGTCGAGACTTTATCTACTGGTGGGTTCTTCGTGACTGACTTGATTGTAGGAAACAGAAAAAACAGCCTTAAGCCATAGAGAGGTTGATAAACAGAGAAAACAATGCGTGGAGAGCCATGTAACAGGATATCAACCTTCGACTCTCTCCAAAAAGGCAGTTTAATGTACAAACCGCGAAAAGTCGTTTGACGGGACTGTATTGACGCGTTTGAGGTGTGTTGGCTGCACGCAGTGGTTCAAGAACGTCTAAGGTACTCTCCGCTGGGCTGGGCGCACCAATACGAGTTCTCGGATGCCGACCTGCGCGTCGCGTGTGATACGCTCGACACAGCAGTAGACGCCATCGCACAGGTTTCCACATTGATTGCAGTTGAAAGGGGTGTATACGGTTATCTTATTACCGTCAGATACCCGAGCAACTGTTTGACAGGGAAGAGCGAACGTGGCTCCAGACCGACTGCCATGGAGCACCCTCTCTACACTATTCTCACAATGCATCTACGGAGGAAAAGTGGACAATGATTTCGATCAGGTATGTGCGGATTACTTTACGATGGCATGAATCTTTGTAAGCAATATTCCAAACTGTAGAAAGGGCGCAAGGATTGATGCTCTGAATCAGTTCTAGTGTGTTAATTGTTTTAATAAAAATGAGGTGCATGTGTTTTCATTTTAATGCCAGGTTTGAATCAGAACGAGTTTACAGTATGGCTGCGAGTTTTTACTGGTATACGGGAAGAAATGTTACTCTTTTCAACGTTTGGATGACACAAAAACGAGTAATACATCTATTTATTCATTAAATTATAGAGAAAGTAATTGAAAAATTAAAATTGGTTGCAGCGCCTGCTTGACTGTCTGTTGGAAGAACTGTTCACATCGAAGTCATTTGAATCGGAGCATCGGCTCATCACAAAGTTTCTTTTCATTTTTCGTCATTCTTCTGAATGAAGTTATATATTCTAAGGGAACTTGATTAGATTGGATTTTCTCTATTATTCAATGACGAATACACGGATTTGAAAGATCTTATTTTTCCACACGTTTTCAGAAAAGATACTACGAGAGAAAGATGGACAGAGGGAGAGGGAGAGAAAGAGAGAGAGAGAGAGAGAGAGAGAGAGAAAGAGAAAGAGAAAGAGAAAGATGGACAGAGGGAGAGAAAGAGAGAGAGGGAGAGAGAGAAAGAAACGGAAGAGCAATACCTCACGGTTGAAATGAAGATTCGTATTGATAAAACAGAAAGCAAATCGAAAGAGAGATGTAGAAAGACAGAGATATGAAGAGAACAACAAAAAGAGAGGATCTGTTTAAAGAGAAAAGGTATGGATTCTTTGTCTAGATACGAGGCAGGCGGAACTGCGCTCTGTGTGCCAGAAGCCGCGCGGCGTGACCAGCTGCTAGACTGGGCGGAGCGAATGAATCCACAGCAACTGCCAGCCTGGCTTGGGCTGCCCAACAACGCCGAGAAGGTCCTCCTCACGATCAGAGGAGACAAGCTCCTCAAAAACCTTCTTGCGGTGAGTTTGTTTTTTCTTACATACTGGAATCTTCATAAAATTAGGTCAAAATTGAAGATTGGGCAGGAACCAAACTTTGTTTTCCGACAGAAGCACATTTTTTACTGAGCTATCAATGCACACGATCTATCACCGCTTTGAAATTACGTTTTGGTAGAGAATAATCACTTATAGATTGATTGTGTTACTGAAGGTAAGCGATGATGAGCTTGCGATCTCGACGGATACAACGGGCAAGGAGACGGAGGAGGAGGTGGCTAAGCAGCCGGCCTGGATGGCGGCCGTCGCCGAGCTGGCCGCGCTCTGGATGAAGCAGCTTCCCAAGGTCGGCAAGGGAAATCTTTCTGGCTGCAAAGACAGGCCGCAAGGGGCTGCCAGAAATTTTTTTAAAACAAAAGTTATAGAAAAACATATGTTGAACACTAAATAATGGGTTATCTTACTCTCTCTTCATCTATCTATCTCTTACTCTATCTCTTTCTATCGCTCTCTCTCTCTCTCTTGCTTTCTCTCTCTCACTCTCTCTAAACTCACTTTTTAAGAAGTTTCGAGAATTGGCTTGGACTCAATTCCTGTTGAGAACTGTTTCGTGTATGTACCGCGTATTTTGAGATTTATTATACAGAAAATTTCGTAGAGGTTTATAAACCGCAAGCAACAAGTTTTGCTTTTTTCTCGGAAAACAACTCTATCGATAACAACAATGTATTAGTTTTGTAGAAAGTGGAAGAGATGAAGAGGACCGTGGAGAACATCAAGGACCCACTCTTCCGCTTCTTCGAGCGAGAGCTTAAATTGGGCGCCAAACTTCTCGCTTGTATTCGAAATGATCTACAGGTGTATCTCCTATTGTAATTTTCTTAAGTAAGGTTATGATTGCGGTAAGGCATACCGCAATCTTTGGTCGTCTCTACATTGCGAAGCACAACTAACTATAGGGAAACGGATGCGAAAAACTGTTTGTAATGGTATTTATTCAGCGGGTGAATTGATATGCGTTGAGAAACAAGATTTATGCATGATGTGTCCATGCCTTTTATATACATATCAGCCATCAGGTAGTAAAAAAAAATCGGTAGTGATTAGAGTTGGTTATTGGTTAGAGTTGGTTATTGGTTACAAGACCCGCTAGGCAGAATTCCTTCTTGCTTCAGACAATTCAATTGAATATTACAAAAATTGAAGCTAAAGTTTTGTTTCAATCAGGATGTGCTCGCTGTTTGTCGAACTGAGAAGAAACAGAGCAATGAGAGCCGTGCTCTAATTTCGCATCTTCAGAAGGGACAGGTTACTCTTTTTTCATACTTTCAAACCAGCATGTTATTCTTTTTTCTTATCTTCTGAAGTGTTATTCTTTAAAAGCAATCAGAGTTGAAATGGTTGCCATGAGTAACTAACTAGCCGCTGGTAAAGAAGAATTGAAAACTGGGATTTTCGAATCGAATAAAATGAGTAGTATTGTTTAAAATTCCCACTTTTTAATAAATATAAGTATTCAACTTAAAAAAAATTTTCTCATGATAAATTCACAGAAACAACAAAAAGAAAATAGTGTAGGTTCCGCCGCACTGGCTACTGTATACCGTACCTCGAGACGCATCTCTGAAGGAATGGCTGACAGACTTGGCGGATCGACTTGCGCAACTCAGTAGACTAGCCAAGGCAGGATCCTTCAGGTTGGTCTTGCTGGCTCCTTTGACCTGGTAGTTCGTCTAGGCAAATGAAGATGAGACAGTAAGATTTAAACTTTTTTGGGAATGCTGGAAGAATTAGTTTTCTTGAGATTTGACAGTTTTTAGAGTCAGTCAGTCGTCATGAAAGTGGGTAGTCGTGAGAGGCAGTAAGTAGTCATCAACGTCATTAGTTACGAGAATGCAAATGGTAATAAAACAGTGTTTGACTGACATCGATTGAGAATTCACAATTTCACATTTTCTTTCCGGAGTTATGCAGGGGGGAGAAGGTGAGAGTTGAAAAGATGTTAATGAGATGATAAAACCTTATTTTTTCTTATACCACTCGATAAATCATTCTACAAAATTACTTTGATAATTCCACGATATTCATTATGTTTCTACCAATTTTTTTTCTAAAATAATCTAAGATAATAGTAACTCATATTATAAACTCGATTACATTTGCGCATCAGAACTTTTCTCAGCTCCACTACCTCTTATAAAGAATAAAGAAAAAAAAGGCGATTGTGAGAATCGAGAGCAATGAGGTCAAGAAATCTACCGTGGGCCGCACGGGTGCGAGGACTTTCCGAGGGCAAACAACAACATTTAAATAATTGTTTTCCATCTAAAGTCATAGTGCTTTAACTGTCACCATCACAAAACAAACTACGAAAGTATGATTTTTGCAGGCACGAAGATGTCTGGCTTGGCGGGGTTTTCACTCCGGAAGCTTTCATCACTGCCACGAGGCAGCAGGTAATTAATGAAACAAATCCAGAGAGTGAATGCTTGAAGTATGCTCTGCATAGGTCGAACTAAATTGGTCTCGACCTTTCTGATGATCGTCTCAGATGTGTGTGGTAAAAGATGATCAATATAATGGATATGATAAAAGATAGTATAGTTCGTCAAAGGAGGGAATGCCACCGTATAAAACATCAGCCGATACTCCTCTATACTTTGTAATGGCGAGTCAAGGCGCCAGTAAAATAACCTCTTGCCCTTCTCCGGTTAACGAATGGGTCTCGCCAAGAGGATCGCCGACTGCGGTGCAAGTGTAGACGGAGAAAATTTCTCCGGACTCAAAAGGATCCTCACCAACCTATCCCAAAGGACTCCCCTCGACAGGACCTATGGGCAAACAACAACAACAATAACATGATAAAAGACACTTGCTATACAGTAACAGTAATACTTGCTATACAGTTACAGTAATACTTGCTATACAGTTACAGTAATACTTGCTATACAGCGCGGTGAAATGAGATGTATAGAAGGGATGCAGTAGTAGATGATCTACAGAATGCATCCGGTAGTATGTGGTTTACAGATATGATATAAAAAGAGGTTGAAGTAAAATACAAGAAGGTAAGGTTTTATAAGGTTCTGCTCAACTGAAATGGACTAGTGGGTCTATTGATTAATATGAAAAAGTTGTCACAAATATGTGTATGTGCAGGTAGCGCAAGCGAATACGTGGTCTCTGGAGCAGCTCCATCTCCATGTCCACATCGGCAAGACGAACGCCAGAGATGTTTTCAGACTTACCGGTGAGAAAGACCGCTGAAAAGAGGGTGGGCGTGAGAGAGAGAGAGAGAAAGTGGGTGAACCGTAGTGGAAGTGAGAGAAAGTCAATAAGTGAGCAAGGCTGTTTATCATGATCCGCAGAAAAATGAGTAGATTAAAAATATCAAAGGAGAGAGAGAACAAAACGGGTTGAATAGGTAAAAGGCCATCTATGTTGTAACCAAAAAATATTTACATTCTCTTATACTTCCGTTCTCTTCGACTTTCCTTCCTATTCTTTCCAGATTTTCATGTCTTACTGCAACTCCTTCGGTGCAAACAAAAATTCTTTTCACCGGTCTTATTCAACGCCTGCTTGGAAAAAGGACAATGGGGGGGGGGGCGAACGATAAGAAAGAGAGAAAACAGTAGACGCCGAGACTTCTAATCACAGCTTACTTTCCAAAAGCGCATGCTGCTTCACGTGTGAGAAAAACAACCGTGTTATCCTATGAGTGTGATCATGAATGAAGGATACGAACTTATTCTCGCAGACGATTCACATTTGGAAATGAACAGCGGCTTTAGTGAATGGAATAGGTTTAAAAGAGAGTTAGTTGGGTCTTTGATTCTACTTAATGAACTTTTCTGTTAAAATTCATTTACTCTTAAAGAGTTATGATGCGCAGGTGTGGAGCTTCGCGGTGCGCAAGCGGTTGATGGCGAGAAACTGGAGCTGACGGATGAAGTGAGAAACAAGGTGGACTGTGTGGAAATGAGTTGGAAGAGACAAAAGCCCGAAGGTTAGCAATTACTTGAAAGCATGCTGTTTCTAACGACCCGCCGAAAGGATGTAGATCAAAAACAATAATAATGGAAAAGTAGGTTCAAGAGAGAGAGAGACCGAGAACGTGTGGTGAAAAATAGAGAGATTCATACGAACAGAAAATTTGTGTAAGTAGTTCTTTATATAGCGCAGAGATTCGCGAATAGATTCTACCCGCAGTGTGTTTTAGATAAACATCCCGCTACAAAAAATGAGCTATTTTTATTCAGTATTTGTTTGCGGAACGATGCTTAAGAAGAAGTAATTTGAGAAATACAGTTGAGCATTTACTGTGGTAGCTAAACAAATCAGACTTTTGCTAAGGTTCCCATTATTTCGGGAAGGGTATTTTATATCAGCTTAAAAGCTTTTTTCCTTCGTTTTTTGTGTGGGCTTTCAAGAAAATCGAGAGTTACATATTCAAATTCAACTATTACTTCTTCTTCTTAGCGTTGTCCCGCTTCGGCCGAGGTCGGAGTAGGGTCCGCTGTACGGCTTCTAGCTCTCCAGAAACATCTGTCCGTTGCGTCTTCCGAGTGGAATCTTGCAAGGCGCAGGTCTTGGTTGAGCGTATCCATATATCTTGTCTTCGGTTTGCCTCGCGGGTGTTTGCCTGGTACTTCCATGTCAAGGGCGTGTCTTGCGATGTTGGTCGCGTCTCTTCGCATCACGTGTCCATACCATCTAACTCTCCCTTCTCGCATCTTGTCTTGTATTGGGGCCACGACGAGTCTCCCTCTCACAATCGTGTTACGCACACAATCTAGGCGAGTCAGTCCTAGTGTCCAGCGTAACATTTTCATCTCATTCGTGTGGATAATGTTCTCGGTTACACGCGTTGTAGGCCAGGTCTCCGTCGAATAGAGAAGCACGGGACGGATCGCTGTTTTATGCATCTTTCCGCGTATGCCAGCTGTGATATTCCTATCACAGAGGACATCTGTAGTTTCTCTCCATTTCATCCAAGCTGCATTTACTCTTTGGCGTGCCGCTGCATTTGTTGACGTGTCTGAGGAGATGACAGAACCAAGGTACTTGAATTCGGAGGTCTTCGGGAGCGGTTCACCGCTGATGTGAACAGTTCCCGTCGTTTGCACTCCGATTTCCTGGTACTCGGTCTTCTTGATGTTGAGGCGTAAGCCATGCCTACTAATTCAATTCAATTCTTTATTCCGGTTGAACACATTGCATATTTAAGAGTGTGACAACGGATGACTGATACAAAGTAATTACTAAGAGCGTCATTCCATTCTTGGTGCGTTTCTCGATTTCGGCACGTGTAGGAGCAGCAAGGAGAATGTCGTCGGCGTATGCGATGGTTGACGGAGCCGGAGTCAGTAGAGGACGCGTGACGGTATCCTACTGCGAATGGCTCTGTGATGCCGACCGGAGTTCTGAAATTTCTGACATCTAATTCAACTATTACTAATCAGTATAAAATCTAGGATTTAAAGCTTTTTCTCTTGTTGTGGCTTTACTTATTCTTCACCATTGTCAAACATAGGAGTATATATTCTACTTCGTACTCGTTGTCATCTTAACCAGGCGTCACTGCCTTTGGTATATGTAACTGAGAATGTGAAAATGTATATAAACTTTTTATAAATATCATATAAATTCACAAATGTATTTATTCAAACCTAAAAGTATATACATACGCGAAAATATGAAACTGTAGTATAAATATAATAACAAAATAAAGGTAAGTTGTGATGATTGCAGGCGCTTGCCTTCCTCTGTATCTGTACGCGGACCGTAAACAACTGGTGGCGTCGCTCTCCTTCAACCTGGACGATCCTATGGTCTTCTACCAGAGAGGAGTCGCCCTGGTTGCCAATTCCACTCTGGCTTGAGAGGGGGAGATTCTTGTAAAGGGGGAGGGGTTGAATAATTATCGTTGTAATAAAAATTAATTTTACAAAATATATAGTCCTAAATCACGTTTAACACGTAAAACGACTATTTATATAGTGTTCTTGGTGATGTTATAACTTATTTTGTTGTATAGTTTTTAATTTCATGTTCATTGATAATGGTGAAGTTTTATGAATAATATCAATGAATACGAATAAATTGAGGCATTCGAATTTTTAAAAAAAACCTTCCGCTGCAATGGTTGCATAAGTTATCGCATGCCTTAAAATAGCTTTTCTATACGTGTGTTGTTTTATTTATAGTGCTTCAAGTTTTCTGTCAAATACCAAATTACCGCGTGATAAAAGAATTCAACTGTTACTCTTTTCATGAACACTGGAGATTCGTTTTATCCGAGAAAAGATCTTTTTTAGTGTCTTGAATTAAATTTTTTTGGCCTATTTTCCGTTCGTGGTGCACCACCATTGTGTGTGTTAAATTTGAAAACTTTTACCCGGCTCGCTCATAACCGAGGGATGTCTCCATAAACCTTGAAAGTCTTTAATGAGCAGTACCATTGATGTTTTTTTTGTGACAAAACAATCGAAAAGCCTGAGCCCTTATACTCGTTCCAGAGAAAAAGACAGATGTGACCTAGATAAGCAATCACATGAACAGAGACCTTCTCCTCTCTTTCTCTGTGGCGTTTTTCTTTATCGTTTTTTGACGAATTAGTCATTGAAGTGACAAAAATTAATAATATGAGAAATTTTCTTATGCCGGACGGCCTCGTTAGCTAAGCCGTACGGCCTCGATAGCGTAAACTTTTTTCCTAAGCCTAAGCGTTTTTTTAATGTAGAAATAAGAGTCATTGTGCACTGTGCTTCACAGAGAAAAACCAATCATCAATCACGCAGGCAGCTATGTCTCTCTGCGGCGAAAGATTCTAATCGTGATACAGTAATATGGCGAGAGAGGGGGATTAGAAAGGAAAATGAGAGATAATACTACCTCTCCCCTCTCCGTTCATTGGTCCGCGTTTTTATTTTTCTCTAGACCAGATAAGTAAAAAAAAGTGCCCGAAAAATTAGTCATAAATCCGTGAGACCGCCCCCCCCCCGAGGGGGAAGAGGAGCGGAGTCTCCGTCGATCTGGACAAGTATCTCACATTTAATATAGGGTACTTTTTCGGTTCATCGGGCTTTTGCGTCGCGGCCCTCGGCCTCGTCAGCGTAAACTTTTCCTAAGCCTAAGCGTTTTTTAATGTAAAAATAATTTTAATTCCACGGTTCAATCCGGTTTAAGCGACGCGTAGGGGACCGCGACGCAAAAGCCCGATGAACCGAAAAAGTGCCTAATATAGATCAACTTTTGATTTTATATTTGGATTAAGCCTAATTAGAAAATAAAAAAAAGTTTTTTCTTTTCTGATTTGGTGAACTACATGAGCCTTCTCCTTTAGGTAAAGCAATGGCAGAAGAAGCGAATCTGGCGATGAGATGGGCACTCATATGTCCGGTTCCTGACAAAGAGAACATGGGGCAGTACACGTGAGAAGATATTTTGGCTTGTCAAAGAAAGGAAAATTGATAATCTTCCTCGCGCTTGTTCCCACCTCGCGGCAGGGTATGCGCTCTCCTGAGATGCGGTACAGTTCTATGCCGCTAAAAAGAGTGGCTGCGCACTGAGTTATTGCTATTGTGTGAAGGAGCACTCGAGATAGACTAAGGATCAGGGAAAATTGTTTATTAAGGATGAGCGTCAACAGGAATCGTTAGAAGATTTCGGTTGGTGTATTGGTTAACTCTCTACAAGCCCCGGTTAGGCAGCGGAGGTTTGGTCCCAGCCGAGTGCCAATTTTTGCCCGTGCGATGGATTATATTCAATATAGTCTCAACCCATCGTTGCTTAAAACGATTAAAAAAAGATAAAAATTTAAAGTTAGAAGATTTGATTTTTTTAGTCGCTCGATATCGTTGATAAAGCGTTTGAGTATAATTTATCAAGTATTATAACATTCATTCTAACTTCTAGGTTTTATCCGTTAAAGCAATTTGATTATACATTATGTGAATTTGTAATAAAATTTAAAAGATACAATAAAAACTAATATATTTTATTTTGTAGAAAATTTATGATAAGTGTTTAAAACATTGGATTTTCGATTTGTAACATTAAGTCGACCCGTAGTTCTGAGATTGGTTCAGACCATTGAAAACTTTGATATTTTTGAAAAAAGTCATTGATCAAGAGACAAAAAAAGTCTTCATTGCAGGAAGTTTGGGAGTTGGATCACCAGTCTTATCAACGAAACATCGAACAAGCTTGGCATCAACACTCTTCTAGCGGAGAAACCAGAGAGCGTCCAATGGATCCAACCAGGCTGTGTTAAGGTAGAGGCACTTGGAACATTCATATTCATCCTTAATTTGTTCTCCATTTTTATCAATAGTCAATTTTTTTTAGATAATGTCTATTTAGGATAATAAATAGCATGGAGTGGGCGTATAATTATTGATGTATTGGCGCTTCTCTTCGTTCTGACTCTTGGCTTTCAGCTCTCGTCCTATGCGTATTCTCTCTTATTCAGAAAATAATTTAATTAGAACAAAATTTTAATGTGCATGTATGTACATTGTACAAACTTTGTATGTGTGTATTACAGAATACAATTTAACAGTTCTTTCGTCTTCCCTTCCTCCAACCTTTCTTTGCCATATGGAACGCATCTTTCTCTCTCTCTCTCTCTCTCTTTTTTCTCTCTCTCTCTCTCTCTCTCTTTCTCTCTCTTTCTTTCTCTCTCTCTCTTTCTCTCTCTCTCTTTCTCTCTCTCGCGCTCTCTCTCTCTTTCTCTCTCTCTTTCTTTCTTTCTCTCTCTCTCGCTCTCTCTCTTTCTCTTTCTCTTACGATCTTTTCTCTATTTGATTATCACTTCAAACCAAAACTTCCATATTAAGTCGGTGGTGAAAAGCTACGAGGAGCTGCACCCATCCGTACTTTACGTCATCCACATTCTGCCAGAGGAGAACTCCAAGGACTACGAGTGGATGAAGGGCCTTGCTAATCGATTTGGTCTCATAAGGTCTCCTTTTCAAATATTGATCGAATCAGAATTTTCACAAACCACAGTTTTAATCGAGTTGTCATTTCATCATTGAAATTTTACAAGTGTTGCTTTTTTTCTTCAATTTTATGATTCCAGACAAGGAATACTGTCGTCGAACGCACTCTCTCGCTGGGGCGATGATAAGAATACACAGGATGAAGTCCTCTCTAACATGGTGCAATGGATCATGCGCCGGCTGGGCATTATCTCCCGATGCAGATACGCGTAAGTACTGGGTTACTGAGTCTGTAGTAAAAAAGGCACTGTAGTAAAAAAAACTTCTGTAGTTGAGCGGGTGACCTGGAAGGGTCCCGTTTTATGATGCCCCTCCCATGTCTCATCATAGGTGAACTGGCAAAAAAATTCTACGGCTACTGACCTACCTTTTCGCAAGATGATACAGTGCGTTTCATAATTATAGCGAACCACCATTTTTCGGGTTTTTCGAAAAAATACAGAAGTAGACGAGCTGTTAACTTGTTGACAGAGTTTACACTCAAATAAAACTGCATACTGTAGATAGCGGGCAATCTCAAACTGATTTTGTTCCGAAACATTTTCCATTTTCATGCCTTTTCATAATTATTGCGCACCCCTTCTTTTTGCAAATGATATCAATATAAACGAATTCCATTCACATCAATTTTTATCTCAGTGGTCAATAACTGCACCAGAAGACTTGATCACATCGAAAACACGGTTGGGCATGGAGGAAACGAGATTGTGAATGATTTGAGGGTCGATAGACTGCCAGGAAGCGAGAATCGCGTATTTTAGCTATTGAACAGTGGCATACTGTTTTCCGTTTGAGTAGACCTGACGGACAATGATGCCCCACAGGTTCTCAATTAGATTGCAGCCAGGACTGCATGCGGGCCAGTCCATCAGATCGACTCTGTTGGTCGTAAATCAAGCCTTCGTCGAAGTGCTCACATGGATGGCCGCATTGTCTTGCTGGAACATGTACTGTGCACGCAAGCGGCAACGCAGCTGCTAATAGTCTAACGAGTTCATGTGAGTGGACATAAAGCATAGGGCTGCGGTACCATTGTCACAGACCATAACGGTTCCACCCTCAAAGTTGCGCTTCTTGAAGTAGAGCGTTTCCCTTCTCAGATCACGCCAGTATTGCGAGTAGCCACCGGGTCCATCCAAGTTGAACTTCTTCTTGTCGCTGAAGACAACCTGCTTGCAAAAACAATGAAAAACTCTTCAAAATAGACTCTTCAATCAAACTAATTTTTTATCCAGTTTGTCCTCATATTGTTCCTCGCGAACTGGAGACGGCTGGCCTTGTGTTTGTCCGTGTTTCGAGGCGCGGACTTGCGAATGGCGCTCACGAGATGAGAGGACTCCTGAATCGTCCTCCAGATGGTCGTCTTACTCGCAGAGGCGTTCGCCTCAGACCGATTTGAGTGGCCGTCTTCATCGAATTGGACGCAATACTTCAATAACACATGTAACGTCATTCAGTTATCCTTAAGAATCTTCTAACCTGCACATACTACTTCGTTCTCGTTCTTTTTCGGAAGCCCTGGGTGCCTAGCAGTCTCGTAGTCGTTCGGCGAATGCAGCTAGTTCTGGACCACTTTTCGCGAGCGCCCGAGTTGAGAGGCGATGGATTTTTCTGAGATGCCATTGGCATGCAAATCAGATTTGACAAAGATATACAGATATGACAAAGACAAAGCAGATATACCTTCCTGGTCAAAAAAAATTTGCATGTTTGAAAAAAACAAGGGATGCGCTATAATTATGAAAAGGCATGAAAATGGAAAATGTTTCGCAACAAAATCAGTTTGCGATCATTTCACGCACTATTTATAGTATGTAGTTTTATTTGAGTGTACACTCTGTCAACAAGTTAACAGCTCGTCTACGTCTGTAGTTTTCCCAAAAACCCAAAAATGGGGGTGTGCTAGAATTATGAAACGTACTGTTCTTTTTTCGTACTTTTTTCTTTTTCTTTATGAAACGAAACGAAAACGAGCCTTTTTGTATTCTTCATTCCTTGACGAGTAGTATTTTGATCTAAACCAATTAATTCGTGAAGTTTCATCGTATGTTGTCGGGCTTCTGTTTCAAATTTAAAAAAAACTCTTACGTGAACATGTACGTTAGCACCACCTCCCGTGATGATGATGATGATTGTTGCCCGTGCGGTTCCTTTGACGTTGAAAGGGGGTCCACGAGCTCTCGGTAAAAGCTCAAGCACACAGTCACACTCACTCACTTCTCTCTTTCTCTCTCTCATTCACTTTTTTTGCCTCTTTTCTTTTCGCCTTTTTTTTGGTTTCGGGCTCTGGATTTTTTTTAAATAACTGATTTCATCCTTCCATCCATATTATTCAATAATCCAACCTACACAGACAACAGCAAGAACAGCAAATAACTATTTAGACTGGCAATGAAAACAACATTCATTGGGCTAAGAAATCTGCAACATCGACAGGTCTATGCCATAGGTCTAGCGGTTTAAGTCTAGTGGGGTTACAACGGCAGTTAAACAAGTGTACACTAGTATGATCTACCTCTCTGCATAAAGGACAGAGAGGAGAATCAGTGGCACCTATCCTATGAAGGTAACTATTTAACGTGCTCGAGTAACCACTTCTAAGTTGCGATAGGGTAACCTGTTGTTCCCTATCAAGTAACCTAGTAGACTTACTGTCACTATCCCCCTCCCGTGGACGCCTTGTCTCCAAACAACAGCAAACCAGGGGTTAAATGGAGCCGCCCAATTTGTGTTTACGTGTATCCGCCGCTCAAAGTTTGGAGGAAAAAAAGAAGTGGGGATGAAGGAAAAGGGTAAGAAAAGATGGTGTTTTTTGTCAATAGTGTAAGTACATGTATCCGCCGACGGGACCGATCCGGTCACTCTTTAACCCCATGCAGCAAACCAACAAATTGGCACTTTATTACCGGTTCTTTTTTTTTAAAAAACCAACACAAACAAATCCAATCGTTGCCAATCTCCACAGAAAACGAATAACCAACAAACTTCCAAAAATTCCTATAGGCTGATCAAGCCTCCCTAGCGCGCGAGAGTTCATAGTCATCAAAACCAATACCAAGAAAAGTCCCTCGACAAAACTATTTAATATTGCCTCCGGTGGGTCTTTTTGAGATGTATTCAAACTTTCGGGGCGGGTTTCTGTGTTTGTTTCGGACGCGTTATAAAACAACTGATCTACAAGATTTGTGAGTATTAAAAGGCTTTGTTGCAGGCAAGATCGTGTGTACGACGTTCGAGTGGGCAAACCGACTCAGAGACCAACCTACCTGAATAGGGCGCAGGATGCAGCCATGCTGCAGTCCGCCATCAACACGGTTCTCAATGCAGATTGTCCACGTTAGTTAAGGAAGGGATGAACTTGTTGTGGGAGAGGGCTATACTAATAGTCTTAGCATAGGTAAATAATTTATTGATTTTTCAATAGGTACACTAAAAATTTCACTTTTAACTCTAAGAAACCAGTTGAAGCTGAGTTATGACTAATGAAACCTTCTATTCGAAGACTTTTTTTTCAATTCTAGCTGTGAAAACGGTGACATTCATTTTGATTGAGGAAGAGGGTCGGTAGGTCGGTCGCTCTAGAAATTTTTTTTTCGTCAGTTGGCAGTTTACCTTTGAGTCTTAGTTGCACTCATTCCCGCCTGGAGGTAGATGCGCGCCTTCCCCGATGAGATACAGACTTGACTGAGATGAGATGGTATAACCAACCAATGGATCAGGATGTTTCTCTGACCCGCACTGTGGGTAAAAAAATCTAATGCACTTTTCAACAACCTCGAAAAAGTATTGAAATCTATGCGCTTGGAAAAAAATTTCTCGGATTTCTCGTAGGGAAAGTCCGATTCATTAGAAAATTTTTTTTTTAATAAAAAAAATAGAATCGTGAACTCTGAAATTTCGAAAATCTATGCGCTTGAAAAAAGTTGAGCGGGTGCTAAGAAACACCCTGCAATGGATACTGCCTGGGTCACAACTGTGGAGAGTACTATGAAGAGATGTAATTGGGTTCGAAACTCTGCCAACGAGTTTTGTTTTTGAATTTGAATCCACAGTATGAAGGGGGGCGGAGATTAACTTCCTTTTTCAAACTTTCAATTTTCTGTTATGACCGACGTTCTTTATTGCCTTGAGTTCCGTAAGGAACAACAGTCACCCATGAGGGCATTGTACTTCTTACCATCTGCTAAAAAGAGGGTAGAGAAAAACTCGCTCTTTTGCAGGTGGTAGGCTACCGTTCCCTGCTTTTGAAAGGTAGCCTTGAGAGAAATTAAGAGCGTGCGATAAAGAAAGAGAATGTATTCAGCTTTGGGTAGTGCGTAGATATATATATATATATATACATATATATTATCTACATCTTTCGATGCATTAACGCACAAATTTAATTACAATTGAAAATGAGGAAAGAATAGATCAGTTAAACAATTGTCAAATAAGTGAATAAATTCGATAACAAAAACGATACAGAAATTTGACTTTAATATAGCGAATTGAATTGAACGGGGGAAAAAAAACAACAAAAAACAAACAAAAAAACAAAACAAACAAACAAACAAAACTATATAGAACGATTTAAACGACAAAAAAAAGAAGTTTAGTTCTGAATTCATGAGGAGAGAAGAGTAGAAAGAACACCACTTTTTAATTGGGACTTTAAATATTTCAGGTTCATACTATTAATCAAGTTTCGAGGTAGCTTGCTAAAAAGGCGGGATATTCGCATTCCATAAGAGTTATTTCTAGCTGTATTCTTGCTACCCTGAACTAATAAGCCATTTATATTAGTTCGCGTTGGAATAGTCTCTTTGAAAAATCGCTTTTTATCTATTATCGACAGTCCATGGAAGATCTTGAAACCCATAACTAAGTCAGAAAATACCCTCCTCTTGGACAGAGGAATGAATCCAAGGCGGGCAAGTCGATTGGGGTAAGAAGGAAGAAACCTCGTATTAACTTCATTTGCGAAACATCGATGGTAAACTATGCGAGTGAATTTCCTCAAAACTTTCTCTATATTATCACAATCTCTTGCATAGTATGGATTCCATATATTCGAAGCATAGTCCAAGTGCGGCATTACGTAAGTTTTAAAGCACTTGACCAGTATGCCAGGATCATTAACAGTTACCGCACGGAGCATAGCATACATAGCTTTGGATGCCTTTTTAACTCGATCTGCTACAGCCTCTTTCCTACGCAAAGAAGAAACTATTTGTATGCCCAGGTCACGTATCTGAGACACACATGAAATGGAAACATTATTTATACTGTATGAGGAAAATAGAGATCGACCTCCAATGTGAGTATGGAGAGACTTGGATGGAGAAAGAGATAGTTGGTTAACTAAACACCAATCGAATACGGAATCTAATGCTGATTGCAGCTCTCGAGTTCGTTCGCCGTATGAGTTCTTATCATAAGAAACATAAATCTTGAGATCGTCTGCGTATGCTTGATAACGAATATTAGGAAAGTTCTCTAGTACCTCATTTATATCGGATATATACAGAGTAAAAAGAAGTGGCCCCAGGACAGACCCTTGGGGCACACCCGATGTGGCATTCATTGGATCAGAAGTGAAATCACCCATACGCACAGAGAAAGATCTATTAGTTAAAAAAGACTCAAGCCAAGAAAGGAGTGGGTCAGTAATTCCATAATGTATGCATTTCGACAAAAGCTTACTTATACTAATGGTGTCAAATGCACGAGAGAAGTCAAGGTAGATGACATCCGTTGAAAGACCTTTGGCTAACGAAGAGGTCCAATCGTCTTCACATACTAATAAATTGGTTACTATGAACGCTCCACGCCTAAACCCATGTTGATTGATAGGTATAATAGAGTGCTCGGATAGATGATTGATTATGAAAGCTCTAACAAGTCGCTCCATCGTTTTAGAACAGGGAGAAAGGATGGAAATCGGACGATAGGAGGACACCAAGTGAGGTTCCTTGCCTGGTTTCAGAATAGGGGTCACCAGAGAATGTTTCCAGTAAGACGGTATTTGACCACAGATAATACAATAGTTGAAAACATGGGAAAGAGGAAGTGCAAGAGACTTAGCGCATTTCTTGAGGACAATCTGAGGGATACCATCTGAACCTTTGCTACCCGTTGGTTTAAGCTTCGAGAGGCTTTCAAGAACAGATGAGGGGAGAAAAATAGGAAAGGGGCTCATAGTAGGGGCCGCTTCAGTTTGCAATACGATACGTTGGTAATCATCCTTAGTATAATGAGAAGCGAATTCGGTAGAGAGCAGAGAACATTTAAGTTTATTTTTCAATACTATGTCCCCTGTAGTATTCAAAAGATATCGAGGAGGTACTGGTTTAGGGCGAGTGAGGGATGAGATATGTCGGAACAAGTCCCGAGAGCGAGACAATTTCTTCTTCTCACAATGCCTAGTCCATTTCCTTATCTGCTTCACTAAATCTTTACTAGCTTTCTCGTAAAGAGAACGGGTATTAGAATCATCGATATTGTGAAACAGAGAGTTACGATATTTAATTATTTTCTGAATATGGCGAGGATAAGTGGCCGTGAGGGTTCTAGGTCTACGTATCGGAACGAATTCAGAAATAGCGTATTCAATAACGGCGAGGAAACGGCCGTACAGATCGTCAATCGAGAGGAAGTTATCAAATTCGGCTTCCCAGTTAACTGAATTGAAGTATTTGTTAAGTTCATCGTAGTCAGTTCTTGAATAGTCGAGAACTGGTTCGGCTAAAAGCGAGTCGGTCACAATTGTAAGGCAGCAAGCGATCCCTAAATGATCAGAGGAGGGGAAGAAGGGAACAATTCTAGATCGCAGAAATGGCGGTTTAAAGAAACACCCTACATGCAGGCGCTCTAGCGGCCGGCCAAAACATTTCGTCCGAAGTGCGGGTGACGGGATTCCCTGTAGAGTGGAACGAGTACGCCGTCGGCGGTGTCTTCAGTGCCTTCAAAGTCAAGAATGTACAGCCAGAAGCAAAAGGACAAGCAGTCGTGACTCTGGCAAATAAGTCAGTTGAAAAGCAATTTTTCAGTGCGATGGTCATTAAGGATGATTTCAATAAAATATTAGAGTCGCTTAGAGGACACGGAACAGTATAGTTTATCAAAATAAAAATAACGCGGTGATTTTTTCTTCAATAATACGGTTATTCTTATAATACGGTCCGAGGTGTCATAGCGGATCCAAAAGACTGTTTTGCTAGAATTTGATGAGAGTTTGATAAAGAAGAAAAGGGGAATTGAAGAGCGTCAGTGTTGAATCAGCAGAGATAAGTGATATGTCCGCTCGCTCGTTTGTAATCTGGTGTAAATAGAGCAGAAAACAGAAATATTTCTGAAGAGAAGTCCCAGAGTAAATGACTTTATCGTAGGAACAGAGGTTTTTCATGTAAGTTTTTTTGGATCTGAGAAGAAGCTTAATTAATAATCATGAAATTCTCGAACATAAGAGCAAAATATAAAGGGTTCACTTGACCTGTTGACGAACTATACTATCCGTCAAAGGAGGGCGATGCCGGACTGGCCTGGGCATGCCACCGGATAACACATCTGCCGATACTACCCTATACTTCGTAATGGCGAGTCGAGGCGCCAGTAAAATAGCCTCTTGCCTTTCTCCGGTTAACGGATGGGTCTCGCGAAGAGGATCGCCGACTGCGGTGCGAGTGAAGACGGAGAAAGTTCTCCGGACTCCAGAGGATCCTCACGAACCTATCCCAAAGGACTCCCCTCGACAAGACCTATGGGCAAACAACAACAGCAACAACTTGACCTTTGTAACCGCTTATATTCTCTATTTCATTTGTTGTTTCAGCCTATTAATCGCTTTTTTTGCGCAGTAAAAATAAAGTATGTAGTCAATGGATACTCATATCATTGTTTTCCAATAATTCACACGTCGACAGAATGAATGAATAAGTTTGTCAGGTTCCACGCTCTCCAAGCAGCAGAGCTGCTAGATGGAACGGAAGTGGAGAAATACCACAAGATACGAGTGGTTCCACTCTCAGAAGAGGTCGCCGCTCAGTTGACTCCGCCCAGGCAGGAGTTTATGCAAAATGGATGGGAGAAGAAGCCGGTGAGCTGAAGAGGGCGGCTCTGCGATCAACGATTATTGTCTTTTGAGCATGTAAACAAGGAATTCTAGAAGAATATTTTCTTGGATTGCTGGTTTGAATCAATTTTAATCTTTCAAAAGATCATGAATGTATTGACCATTATAATATCAGGTAGCTTGAATAAGCTTGAAATCATGTTTTTCACTGATTAATTCATGATTATGTTATTATAAATCTCGAAAATTGGACACTTTTGAAAGTCATGTTTTCACAACTTATACACTACGTTATTCATATCTTCTGAACGCTTTTCAATTGAGCTAAACATTTTCACGGATTGTCTTTTGTTGTAATGAATCAATTTAAATTTTGCATAATCGAATATTTTGAAACAGGAATAATTCTTGCATAACTTGGTGAAAATCAGCTTGAAACCATTTTCATTTGTTTCTTGCTGGAGAATTTTAAATTGCTAGTTTTTGAGTCAATTTTGATGAGAAAGTATCATTTGGAAGCTTAGATCATCTAAGTTAGATGAGTTGATCTCTCTCTGGTTAAAGAATGTGCATTACAAACTAAGAATTTTTTCTCTCAATGCAGTGTCCTGAATATATATATATTTTTTTGAATTTTCAAAAACGAATTGTCTTGAACAAGAGTTTTTTTTTGTTGTTGAATTTATCAAACCCATAGAGGGATTAAATGTATCTCGAGTTCTATATTTCCGTTCAGCTCGACGTAAAAATTGAATTTGTGAGTAGACAATACATGTTTGTAAGGGCAGAGTTAGTCCCCCCCCCCCCCCGATTCTATCCGCGCAAGTTTATGATAATTTGTTCTTTTTCATTTTATTCTATTGACACTAGATTTGCTCATATTAATTCCAGTTGTTCACGTGTTCCTCAGTGAGTCAATGATGCTCATTCAACCTCTCATGCATACCAGAATAAACTCAGGCATAATGTTTGCTGGAGACTTGAGAGCAGATTACTATAGAGTTGTGTGAGAACGCAGAGAGAGAGAGTGAGATGTTGATCATGGTTTGGACTAAACAATCTCATACGCACCAAGTCTTGTTAGAGACAGAATTCCTCCATTTTCAATAGTAGAAATTTTGATGAAAGAAGAAGTCTCATATCTAATCCCCACTCTCGACCATTTTTGGGACGACTCTGAGTTTATATTTTGGCTATCTCATTAAAATGATCTATGCAGCTTGTGCAATGTGCTTCAGCTGACTTCCTGAGAATGGTGCCGAGAACACTCGCATTGAGACCTTCTGGTAATGCGAGACGACGACGGATTTCTGCCTGGGTTACTCCATACATCGTGTTAGAGAGAATCAGTCGAGCGGGAACCGGAAGCAGTTTCATTTGGCGTGGTATCGATAGGGCTTACGTTTTAGAATAAAACTCTTAGTTTTCTTCAGCTAGCGTCTTGAAGAGAACTTAATAGGTAAACTAGCGTGTTGATGGGATATCTTTACATTGGTCCAGTGTCTTGGTGTTGTAATTTGTGAGTAAGATCAGGCGAGAAATTTTGTAAAAATAATAGCTTGTGGGTGAGAAAATTTATAACTGTGCTAGCGTCTTTAAGAAAGATTGTATATTTGCAACATAACATTTTTAGTAGGCTGCGCACTGTTTTGCTCACCGACCGTTTTTTACCGTAAAAAAAGTAAAACTAATTTGTTCACCTCACCTACAGTCAGAAACATACGAGTTTTTTTTTAAATTTTTTTTTTTTGCGGGAGCTCCCTGATTAGCAATAAAATGAACGCTGTGACTGTCCAAATGGAGCAACTTTTGCATTTTGAAAGAGGATGATGCATTTTTTAAAAACAATTTTCAGATTTAAAGTCATCGGCAAACAGAGAAAAACTTATGTTACATGGCATACAACTCTGTATATCGTTTATAAAGCAGAGAAAAAGCAAAGGTCCTAAGACCGAGCCTTGTGGTACTCCACTCAAAACTGGAAAGTAATCCGAGAAACTCTCACCGATACGTACGCGAAAAGATCTGCAATTCAGGAATTCTTCGACCCATCTCACAATACACGTGTTGACTACAGACGTAGACGAGCTGTTAACTTGTTGACACATTGTACACTCAAATAAAACTACATACTGTAAATAGTGCGTGAAATGATCGCAAACTGATTTTGTTGCGAAACATTTTCCATTTTCATGCCTTTTCATAATTATAGCGCATCCCTTGGTTTTTTCAAACATGCAATTTTTTTGACCAGGAAGGTATATCTGCTTTGTCTTTGTCATATCTGTATATCTTTGTCAAATCTGATTTGCATGCCAATGGCATCTCAGAAAAATCCATCGCCTCTCAACTCGGGCGCTCGCGAAAAGTGGTCCAGAACTACCTGCATTCGCCGAACGACTACGGGACTGCTAGGCACCCAGGGCTTCCGAAAAAGAGCGAGAACGAAGTAGTATGTGCAGGTTAGAAGCTTCTTAAGGAAAACTGAATGACATTACATGTGTTATTGAAGGATTGCGTCCAATTCGATGAAGACGGCCACTCAAATCGGTCTGAGGCGAACGCCTCTGCGAGTAAGACGACCATCTGGAGGACGATTCAGGAGTCCCCTTATCTCGTGAGCGCCATTCGCAAGTCCGCGCCTCGAAACACGGACAAACACAAGGCCAGCCGTCTCCAGTTCGCGAGGAACAATATGAGGACAAACTGGATAAAAAATTAGTTTGATTGAAGAGTCTATTTTGAAGAGTTTTTCATTGTTTTTGCAAGCAGGTGGTTCAACTTGGATGGACCCGGTGGCTACTCGCAATACTGGCGTGATCTGAGAAGGGAAACGCTCTACTTCAAGAAGCGCAACTCTGAGGGTGGAACCGTTATGGTCTGTGACAATGGTACCGCAGCCCTATGCTACATGTCCACTCACATGAACTCGTTAGACTATTAGCAGCTGCGTTGCCGCTTGCGTGCACAGTACATGTTCCAGCAAGACAATGCGGCCATCCATGTGAGCACTTCGACTAAGGCTTGATTTACGACCAACAGAGTCGATCTGATGGACTGGCCCGCATGCAGTCCTGGCTGCAATCTAATTGAGAACCTGTGGGGCATCATTGTCCGTCAGATCTACTCAAACGGAAAACAGTATGCCACTGTTCAATAGCTAAAATACGCGATTCTCGCTTCCTGGCAGTCTATCGACCCTCAAATCATTCACAATCTCGTTTCCTTCATGCCCAACCGTGTTTTCGATGTGATCAAGTCTTCTGGTGCAGTTATTGACCACTGAGATAAAAAATTGATGTGAATGGAATTCGTTTATATTGATATCATTTGCAAAAAGAAGGGGTGCGCAATAATTATGAAAAGGCATGAAAATGGAAAATGTTTCGGAACAAAATCAGTTTGAGATTGCCCACTATCTACAGTGTGCAGTTTTATTTGAGTGTAAACTCTGTCAACAAGTTAACAGCTCGTCTACTTCTGTATTTTTTCGAAAAACCCAAAAAATGGTGGTTCGCTATAATTATGAAACGCACTGTATCATCTTGCGAAAAGGTAGGTCAGTAGCCGTAGAATTTTTTTGCCAGTTCACCTATGATGAGACATGGGAGGGGCATCATAAAATGGGACCCTTCCAGGTCACCCGCTCAACTACAGAAGTTTTTTTTTACTACAGTGCCTTTTTTACTTTTTTACTACAGACTCAGTAACCCAGTACTTACGCGTATCTGCATCGGGAGATAATGCCCAGCCGGCGCATGATCCATTGCACCATGTTAGAGAGGACTTCATCCTGTGTATTCTTATCATCGCCCCAGCGAGAGAGTGCGTTCGACGACAGTATTCCTTGTCTGGAATCATAAAAATTGAAGAAAAAAGCAACACTTGTAAAATTTCAATGATGAAATGACAACTCGATTAAAACTGTGGTTTGTGAAAATTCTGATTCGATCAATATTTGAAAAGGAGACCTTATGAGACCAAATCGATTAGCAAGGCCCTTCATCCACTCGTAGTCCTTGGGGTTCTCCTCTGGCAGAATGTGGATGACGTAAAGTACGGATGGGTGCAGCTCCTCGTAGCTTTTCACCACCGACTTAACTCCTTCACGATGAGCTTAAAGCGTCCTCATTTTAACCACGTCTAGATCTCATCGTCGTCGGATCTACGTCGCACCTCGCAAAATCTCCCCTTCCCTATATGTTCCAATACTTGATGTACTAAAGACCAGATGAAGAATGGAGAGTCAAAGAAAGATAGAACAGTTTCAAGAGTTGAAGACCAACAATTGTACGTAGCTACATATATGTACAGATGTTGTTTTTTGAAACAGAAAATGTGCTCATTTTCAAGAAAAAGTGAACGAACTTATTGAGAAGGTCTTGTTATCCTCCGATTTTCTCAGAAGCTCCTTGAGAATCTGTCAAAAAAAAAATTCTAAGAAAATTTGATACTTTTATTTTCTGCTTCCTTGATGTCAGAAGAAATTGCTTTTGTAAAACTGTTGAAAATAAATTTCTGACACCCAAGAAATTTCAAATTGATCAAATAATGCTTATTGAAGAGTTTCTATTGAAAAAATCAATGAAGAGTTTGTGCTGAGTTAAACGCATTGGATGAAGAATCCAGTAGACGATACACTTTTAATCTGTGTCTTGCCTTGTGAGATGCGTTGTTATGCTGGATAAAAAGACGGATCGGACTTTTCGCTTCATCAAAGCATCATCAGCGAATGTTCGTCACCTTAAGACAATATGGATAACAAAGTCAAAGAAATACACTATGTAGAAGAAATGAACAACATGAAATATAAAGAATGAGAATCTAATTACAAACCAATAGAAGTTGACGACGAAAAAGAAATCCTCTGGGAAGTGCAGAGGTTACACTAAAAAGATAACACCGTGTTATTGAGAGAAGTAACACAAGAAGAATAAAAGATTAAATGAACAAATGAAATTGAGATGGAGTCTTTAAAACGAGCGTGAGGATTATGAAATAGACAAGAGAGCGAGATGGGAAAGCTCTTTTGTTAGCTTATTGATTTGCTTTTCACATGGAACGGCTTTTT
This sequence comes from Allodiplogaster pararmata, assembly GCA_964056735.1. Classification (NCBI taxonomy): domain Eukaryota; kingdom Metazoa; phylum Nematoda; class Chromadorea; order Rhabditida; family Diplogasteridae; genus Allodiplogaster; species Allodiplogaster pararmata. The sequence continues at coordinate 37,503,389 of OZ057407.1, read as the reverse complement.
CGCAAACACGTTTAAGTTTAAATTTCTCGCCAAAAATATTAACTTAATCAAAAGAATTTTTTGTGTGAAAAGTAAAGTAATGCTAACAGGAATCTCAATCTACCCCCAAGCTGCCCAGATACACCCAGGGAAAAGCCATTGGTTTCACCAGGTTAGTTTGGACCAATCAAACTTTAGCCGTCCATTCAAACTTAAGCCGTCCAATCAAACTTTTACAATTACTCTCTTATTTTTACATTAAAAAACGCTTAGGCTTAGGAAAACGTTTACGCTAACGAGGCCGTAAGGCTTAGCTAACGAGGCTGTACGGTTTAGCTAACGAGGCCGTACGGCTTAGCTAACGAGGCCGTACGGCTTAGCTAACGAGGCCGTACGGCTTTTCATTGGACGGCTAATTTTTCATTGGACGGCTATACGACTCGCGACAGAGCCAAAAATACGACTCTTTTCAAATCAGCATGGGATCTGTTCCGTTCCCATGTTGATTGGAAAAGAACGATCGTATTAGGTATGGTAAACCCTCTTTCCCTCCCTCCTTCTCCTCCCCCTTATGATGAGTAAAAGTAAATTTGTTAACCAATTTTTGACGATTACTAGGTTTTAAGAGATTTACTATTGACTTTGTTGAATCCAGATGCAGACGAAATTCGAAGAAAAATTTTGAAAGTTTTCATTTTTGAAAAAAAATTCTTCATATACATATGTGTTATGGCTAGAATTGATCAGGCGCTTTAAATTCATCAGAATCTTTTCTTTCGGCTTTCCGATGGCTCTTTCGGCTGAATATGAGAACTTTTCTTATACGGTCTCGTTAGCCTAAGCCGTACGGCCTGATTAGCGTAAACCTTCGCCTAAGCGTTTCTTAATGTGAAAAAATTATTTTTAAATTGTAATTTATTTGAAAAAAATATTTTTGAGTTATTATTTATTTAATTTAACTTTACATTGAAACACGCTTAGGCTTAGGCAAAAGTTTACGCTAATGAGGATGTACGGCTTAGGATAACGAGACCGCATAAGAAAAGTTTTGATGTAAAAATAAATTTAATGTAAAAATAGAAAGAACACAACTTCTGATCAATTTAAAGCGCCTGATCAATTCTAGCCATAACATATGTATTTAGAAATGGAGTCAGGGTCTTTCTTAGCACCTGCACAACTTTTTTCGAGCACATAGTTTTTCCCGCGGGAAGGCTCGTCGGGAAGCTGTAGAGTTACCCGCGACATTGGTGAATACTCGAAACACACTGGCAACAGTGGCCATTCGTGAATCTACAGCCTTAAGAGCCTGTTACGGATGGAGCCGGATTATCAAGTCCAGAATCGAGCGCGACCTCAGGTGGCGGATAGAGGGACGCCTCCCTACGAAGAATTCGTGCTGGGAGGTAGCGGGAGAAATCCCGCCGCGGACCAAAACTGGGTAGTATAGCTCGTCAAAGGAGGGCGATGCCGGACCGGCATGGGCATGCCACCGGACAAAACATCAGCCGATACTCCGCTATACTTTTCAATGGCGAGTCGAGGCGCCAGTAAAATAACCTCTTGCCCTTCTCCGGTTAACGAATGGGTCTCGCCAAGAGGATCGCCGACTGCGGTGCGAGTGTAGACGGAGAAAATCTCTCCGGACTCAAAAGGATCCTCACCACCAACCTATTCCAAAAGGACTCCCCTCGACAGGACCTATGGGCAAGACAACAACAACAACATTGGTGAATACGGATTTTGAAAAAAGCTTCCCGAGCCTTCCCGCGGGAATTGGTGAACACGGCCACAGGTAAGTAAAAAAGTACCCAATGTTTTTCGGGGTTTTTGGAAAGATTGTTCAGAGAGAAACACACTGAATGGAGTCCCTGGTGCTCAAACTGGTCAACTGTAGCGAAAAAACGTGTTTAAAGTCAACCAGGCTTGGCAATTAAACTGCAGTAGTGCCGAAATGTTTGAACATAAAGTATCAAAGCCTGACCTGAATCTCACGAATTAAGTTTCCGAATCGAAGTTGTAATGAATATTGAAGAGCTGTATAGGAGCTCAATTGATCTGGAAAGAGGACTTATATATATTTTATCTACATCTTTCGATGCAATAAGGCACAAATTTAATTACAATTGAAAATGAGTAATGAATAGATCAGCTAAACAATTGTCAAATACGATAACAAAAGCGATACATCAATTTGACTTTAATATAGCGAATTAAACGGGGGAAAAAACAAACAAACAAACAAACAAAACTATATAACAAACAAACAAACAAACAAAACTATATAAGTAGAACAATTTGAACGGCAAAAAAATAAATAAAATAAATTAGTTCTGAATTCATGACGAGAGAAGAGTAGATAGAACACCACTTTTTAATTGGGATTTAAAATATTTCAGGTTCATACTATTAATCAAGTTTCGAGGTAGTTTGCTGAAAAGGCGGGATATTCGCATTCCATAAGAGTTGTTTCTAGCTGTATTCTTGCTACCCTGAACTAATAAGCCATTTATATTAGTTCGCGTTGGAATAGTCTCTTTGAAAAATCGCTTTTTATCTATTAACGACAGTCCATGGAAGATCTTGAAACCCATAACTAAGTCAGAAAATATCCTCCTCTTGGAGAGAGAAACGAATCCAAGGCGAGCAAGTCGATTGGGGTAAGAAGGAAGAGACCTCGTATTAACTTCATTTGCGAAACATCGATGATAAACTATGCGAGTGAAGTTCCTCAAAACTTTCTCTATATCATCACAATCTCTTCCATAGTATGGATTCCATATATTCGAAGCATAGTCCAAGTGCGGCATTACATAAGTTTTAAAGCACTTGACCATTATACCAGGATCATTAACAGTTACCGCACGGAGCATAGCATACATTGCTTTGGATGCCTTTTTAACTCGGTCTGCTACAGCCTCTTTCCTACGCAAAGAAGAAACTATTTGTATGCCCAGGTCACGTATCTGAGATACACATGAAATGGAAACATTATTTATACTGTATGAGGAATATAAAGATCGACCTCCAATGTGAATATGGAGAGACTTGGATGGAGTAAGAGATAGTTGGTTAACTAAACACCAATCGAATACGGAATCTAATGCTGATTGCAGCTCTCGATTTCGTTCGCCGTATGAGTTTAATGTGTGCATTTAGACAAAAGCTTACTTATCATAAGAAACATAAATCTTGAGATCGTCTGCGTATGCTTGATAACGAATATTAGGAAAGTTCTCTAGTACCTCATTTATATCGGATATATACAGAGTAAAAAGAAGTGGCCCCAGGACAGACCCTTGGGGCACACCCGATGTGGCATTCATTGGATCAGAAGTGACATCACCCATACGCACAGAGAAAGATCTATTTGTTAAAAAAGACTCAAGCCAAGAAAGGAGTGGGTCAGTAATTCCATAATGTGTGCATTTAGACAAAAGCTTACTTATACTAATGGTGTCAAATACACGAGAGAAATCAAGGTAGATGACATCCGTTGAAAGACCTTTGGCTAACGAAGAGGTCCAATCATCTTCACATATTAATAAATTGGTTACTGTGGACGCTCCACGCCTAAACCCATGTTGATTGATAGGTATAATAGAGTGCTCGGATAGATGATTGATTATGAAAGCTCTAACAAGTCGCTCCATCGTTTTAGAACAGGGAGAAAGGATGGAAATCGGACGATAGGAGGACACCAAGTGAGATTCCTTGCCCGGTTTCAGAATAGGGGTCACCAGAGAATGTTTCCAGTAAGACGGTATTTGACCGCAGATAATACAATAGTTGAAAATATGGGAAAGAGGAAGTGCAAGAGACTTGGCACATTTCTTGAGGACAATCTGAGGGATACCATCTGAACCTTTGCTACCCGTTGGTTTAAGCTTCGAGAGGCTTTTAAGAATAGAAGAGGGGAGAAAATAGGAAAGGGGCTCATAGTAGGGGCCGCTTCAGTTTGCAATGCGATACGTCATCCTTAGTATAATGAGAAGCGAATTCGGTAGAGAGCAGAGAACATTTAAGTTTATTTTTCAATACTATATCCCCTGTAGTATTCAATAGATATCGAGGAGGCACAGGTTTAGGCCGAGTGAGGGATGAGATATGTCGGAACAAGTCCCGAGAGCGAGACAATTTCTTCTTCTCACAATGCCTAGTCCATTTCATTATCTGCTTCAGTAGATCTTTACTAGCTTTCTCGTAAAGAGAACGGGTATTAGGATCGTCAATATTGTGAAACAGAGAGTTACGATATTTAATTATTCTCTGAATATGGCGAGGATAAGTGGCCGTGAGGGTTCGAGGTCTACGAATTGGAACGAATTCAGAAATAGCGTATTCAATAACGGCGAGGAAACGGCCGTACAGATCGTCAATCGAGAGGAAGTTATCCACACAGTTCTCAAAATAGTGGACAACTTGTATCTAATCTTCAAAAAAAGAGCATAAGACGTTAAAAGTAATTGAATCCACACAGTTCTCAAAATAGTAGACTCTCAAGAACACGGTAAGTTAAATGATAAGTTCACAGTTTCATCAGCGTATGCGGAATGAATGCATTCATGCAAGATTTACGCAGAAGTATTTTCAGAAGTTTCAGACACAAAAACAAAAACATTTGCCATTAATAGCCATCTTCAAGCCACTCGACTGCAATATTCATGATAAAAAGGGTATCACGACTATTCACTCCCGGACAATTCACTCCTACGACAATTCACTCCGGAGCGAGCGTGCACACAACTTCACCGCTTGATATCTTTCACGAAGCTAGTTTTTGAAAAGAAAAACTTTAAATTTTATTTTTGATAAACATTGAGCTTCACAAAAATTTTATTTTGTGAAAGTGTCCGTCGTCGGGAGTCGGGAGTGAATTGTCCGTCGGGAGTGAATTGTCCGGGAGTGAGTAGTCATGGAACCGATAAAAAGATTACTTGTGAAATTTAACAGTAGGCCTTGCGAACCTGCCATACAGCCTAAAACACGGCCTCAACTTAAAAAAACGGCCTGGCTCAATTAATTTTTTTCTTTCTCTTTTTTCCTTTCTTTAAATCATCTTTATAAATTTTGGGGAAGGGAAAGGGTGAGAGGGGACCCTAAAGGGGAAAGTGGAGAGGAAGATGGCCCTACCTGAGCATAGGGGGGACGGGGCCCTAGGGGGGGGAGGGGGAAGGGGGGCCCTAAAGGGGGGAGGGGCCTATAAAGGAAGGAAGGGAATTTTCATGAATAAAATCTCTTTCTGAGAAAAAATCTTTGGACGGCTAAAGTAGATTAAAGCCAACTTTTTCCTAAGCCTAAGCGTTTTTTAAAAATTTTTCTGATGTGAAAATAAAATTTGGCAAAACTTCAAATCAGAGCTAGTCCGAACGCTCACCGAGCAATTCACAGTCAAGCACACTAACCCCTACACTACGGTGCCTTAAAGAAAAGTTGAAGACGAATAGGAGTTTTTCAATCATATCTCTCATACGTGCGCACTGAGTGGTTGCAATCGATATAGCTCTGTCTATATTATCTGACCCTATCCAAAATACTCTCATCATGCCTCCTCCCTCTACAAGCGCTGTACTATCTCAACATTCTGCCGAAATCAAATTGTTGATTGAAACAATTAACCGCCAAAGTGACCAAATTACTCAACTTCTAACTGCCGTGAATTCAATGATGAACTCCTTCGCCACAATGGTTCCTCTTCTCTCTCAACCACAGTCGACTTTTCCAAATCCAGTTTTCGCTCCTGTTTCTCAACCTGATCTGATCGCCTACGATGCTGTGAGAAGAGTGCTCCAAGAAGACAGGCCCATACTCGAAGAAAAAGCTCATAACATCGTCTTCGTCGGTCTTTCTGAAAAAGAAAACGACATGGAAACGGATGCCTCTGATGGGAACTTCCTTGTCGCCCTCGTCTCCGAACTCGGACTTCCAACTCTCTCTGCTGCGCTCAAGGACAAGTCCATCACTCATCGCCGATATGGAAATCCAGACAGCAAACGGAGAATTCTGAAAGTGCACCTACCGGTCCCATCTCTTCGTACAGAAATGCTTCGGAAAATCAGATCTCTTCGTCCCAACACGCTCCGGCAACACCCTCGGGCCTACGCTCGCGAAGATTTGACTCGGGAAGGACTTCAGCTTGAAAGAGACTGCAAAAGGACCGTTCGAGAAAGAAACGACAAAGCTGGAGCAGTCGAATGGGGAGTCCAAGGTACTAGAATTGTTCATTTTTCTCATCCACGTCCTTTTCACATGCGTGAGAACAGTTCTTTGGGACGGGAAGACAAATAGGATATCGATGATGCTGGTGTTAGTGAGCCTTTAAAGTTCGATTTATCAGTACATTTGGTCAATGATCCTCTTCTATTTTATTACTGCAATTGTCGCTCTATTCGTAACAAATTGTACGAACTACAATTTCTTCTATCTTCTTCTCTGTACAAAAGTGTCTGTTTATCAGAGACTTGGATGCTTGATTCTGATTCCGATTTGCTATTACTCTCAGGTCAACCTTATTCCTTATTTAGATCAGATCGGAAATGTGCTGCCAGTAATAGAGGCGGTGGAGTAGCTATTCTATCAGCGTCCATTTTATGTCCATTTCTCGTATCTTCTTTCTCTTGTTATGAATGTGAAGCCGTTACTATTGAGCTTTCTGTCAATTCTCTCTACCCTCGAGTACGCCTAATGTGCGTTTACCGATCTCCGAGTGCTAGCGATTCAATTATAGCACCATTGATGGAATTTATCGCGTCTAATAAATGCTCGAACGTTCCTTTAATAGTTGTAGGGGACATGAACATGCCGTGTATCGACTGGGAAAACTTGACGTCTTCAAATGATTTATCAGCTTCTCAATTTCTCGCTTTTTCTTGTGATAATCATTTTATTCAATCGGTTCACTACCCGACACGTGGTAACAATATCCTCGATCTACTTCTATGTGATTACCCAGTTATTTCTTCGTGCAATGTCATAGCCCCGTTTACTCCAAGTTGTGACCACAATGCCATATCGTTTAGTATTTCACATTCTACAAATCCTGATCCCGAAAGTCAGCCAATTAGAATATTTTCTAAAGCTGATTGGTCTAGTATCGAAATGTCGATATATCTACATGACTGGACTCTCGCTCTATCTTGTTTAGACATTAATCAAGCATATGCATATACGTGCGATTATCTTTGTAGTTTGATTGACCAATACGTTCCTAACGCATTGCCTGCCCCCCTGATAAGTCGTTATCCTTACCAACTACAGAAGCTGTTCAAGAAACAACAAGAAGTTTCTGCTAGAGCTCCTCACTCTGAATATTGTAGAAAGGTTTCGAAAGAATTTTCCGATAAATTATATGCCTTTGAGACATCTAAAGAAGCATCACTTGTGTTAAGAGAAAATCGCAATAAATTCTTTTCGTATTGTAAGAGCCGATTCAAAAATTTCGAAGAATCGTATAATGTTTCTGATAACAACAATGTAGCAATAACTGATACTTCAGTGAAAGCCGAGATGTTCTCCTCTTACTTTTCTTCCGTTTATTCCATTCCTTCACAAAATGTATTACCGGCTCCTTATGTTCGAAGCAATTTATCGAACCTCGATTCCATTGATGACTCCATGATACTGAAAGCTATTTCGCAACTCGAGAATAAGGCTAACACTTCTCCCGATCTTATTCCAAACAATTTTATCAAGAAATGTAAATTTGCTATTTTAGCGCCTCTCAGAATTATTTTCAATAACTGCATTACAACCGGACAAATACCTGATTCATGGAAGTTCGCGATTGTCAAACCCATTCCTAAAGTTAGAGGATCGTCGAGTCCTTCCAACTATAGACCCATTTCTCTAACGTGCTCTTTGTCCAAAGTTTTCGAAAAAATTATAGCGAATTTCTTATACATGTGTATTGAGAATAATGATCTACTGTCCCAATTCCAATGCGGGTTTCGATCTAAGCGTTCAACCATAACCTCACTCGCTGAATCACATTCCTTCATGATAAACCATCTAATTCAACGATCTCCTGTCGACGTTATATTTCTTGACATTTCCAAGGCTTTCGATTGCGTTGATCATAGATTTTTAACATATAAGCTTAAATGTTTAGGTATCAGCGAGTCCATTGTTAAATTGATTACTGGCTTTCTAGACAATCGTAAACAATCTGTATCTTTAAATGGCGTATATTCTCAACCCGCAGCAGTATCCAGTGGAGTTCCACAAGGCTCTTCTATTGGCCCTTTATTGTTTCTGCTGTTCATTGACGATATTAAAAAAGTTATTCCTACGACGATTCGATATAGCATTTTTGCCGACGATCTAAAGTTGTATGCCGAAGTTCCATCACGTCACAGTGACTTGCAGTTAGCCATTAACAACATTTGCGACTGGTGTATTGAATGGAACTTAACCTTATCTCCTACTAAATGTACTGTTTTGCACCTTGGTAAACAACCTGTTGAGCTCAATTATGAAATCAATAATTCTATCCTGAGCAAATCTTCTTCTGTTAAAGATTTAGGTATAACGATTGATGGTAATATGAGTTACAAGCTTCATATAGAGATTATCTGCAAAAAAAGCTTCTTCTCTAGCTAATATGATCCTCAGAGCATTTAAATCTAAATCCCATTCTCTCCTCATGCAGTCATTCAATGTTTATGTTCGTCCGATACTCGAGTATGGTACGGAAATTTGGTCTCCTGTCTCCAAACAACTAGTCAATGATATTGAATATGTGCAGCGTAATTACACTAGAAGGGTTTTCTATAGATGTGGCCTTGGCAATGCTTTCTATCCCGAAAGATTGAAATTTCTCGGTACTGAATCGCTTGAACTCCGTCGCACTATAAGAGATCTTTGTTTTCTCCATAAGAGCCTTCATTCCAACTTATCCATAGACACCTCTCATTTGTATACACTTAATCCTCATCAGTACAATACACGGCATGGTCACCAATTGAACATTAGACTTCCCGCTCTCTATCCTGCTAGATTGTCTACTTTTGTATCTAGATCGATTTCTATATGGGAATGCCTTCCTAGTGAATTCAAGTCTTTGCAAAACTCAGCTCTATTTAAAGAAAAAATTAAACGTATTGTCACCAGCATCAGTGCTTAAATTAATTTCCTTTCTGTTCGATTATATATCATAGTCCACGCTCTAATTTGTCGTATTGACTTCGTGATATTGTTTATAATGTTGCGTGGAACAATAAATGAAATGAAATGAAATGAAATGAGTCATGAACGTAATTAATTGAGCCAGGCCGTTTTTAGACTGTTTGTCAGGTTCGCAGGGCCTACTGTTAAATTTCACAAGTAAAAAGATTTCCTAAAAACCTTCCCCAAGTAGGTGGAAAACGCTATTTTCCTTGAAAATGTAAGATGGATAGTTGAATTATGTACATATTTTTTTGCATGTTCTCTTGTTTAGTGCTACTTTTATGTTTATTTTATGGCTAATTTTTTTCTACTTAATGTTTTTTATCATTACTTCGTATATTGCTGGGCTTGTACAGTGAACGAATAATTTGTCTCTATACCAGTTAATTTGCATTCATTATAACGGTCTAGTTATCACTTTTTTAGATTTTTAAGCTTTTCAATGGTTATAAATGTTGAGGTTGTCTGAAATGGTAACACGACACCTTGCAGAGCGACACCTTGCAGAGCGACACCTTGCACCGGACACCTTGCAGAGCGACACCTTGCAGAGCGACACCTTACAGAGCGACACCTTGCACCGGACACCTTGCAGAGCGACACCTTGCAGAGCGACACCTTGCAGAGCGACACCTTGCAGAGCGACACCTTACACCGGACACTTTGCAGAGCGACACCTTGCAGAGCGACACCTTGCAGAGCGTTACTTTGCAGAGCTTTATTTTGTATATTGTCTCTAGTGCACTTTCCGTTTAGTATTTTGAGTTCGCAGGTTATTTCAATTATGTATGCATTTAATTGGTTTTTCTCTCGGTTTTTTTTTCTTTCGGGGTTTTCTCTCTCGATGATTTGTGATTTTTCCGATAACTTTTTGCTTTTTGTTTTTTTTTTCCGATAGCTTTTTCGTTGTTGAAGATTTTACTGATGTCAAAATGTGAGTCCGTGTTGAATTTTTTTTTTAAGTTCTGGTTTACAAGACACCCCAAAACCCCAAAACTTTACAAAACACCCCAAAACCCCTTTGCACCCCAAAACTTCGTACACACGTTAATACGACACTTTGCACCCCGAAACTTCGTACCCACGTTAATACGACACTTTGCACCCCGAAACTTCGTACACACGTTAATACGACACTTTGCACCCCGAAACTTCGTACCCACGTTAATACGACACTTTGCACCCCGAAACTTCGTACACACGTTAATACGACACTTTGCACCCCGAAACTTCGTACACACGTTAATACGACACTTTGCACCCCGAAACTTCGTACCCACGTTAATACGACACTTTGCACCCCAAAACTTCGTACACACGTTAATACGACACTTTGCACCCCAAAACTTCGTACACACGTTAATACGACACTTTGCACCCCGAAACTTCGTACCCACGTAAATACGACACTTTGCACCCAAAACTTCGTACACACGTTAATACGACACTTTGCACCCCAAAACTTCGTACACACGTTAATACGACACTTTGCACCCCAAAACTTCGTACACACGTTAATACGACACTTTGCACCCCGAAACTTCGTACACACCACTTTGCACCCCGAAACTTCGTACCCACGTTAATACGACACTTTGCACCCCAAAACTTCGTACCCACGTTAATACGACACTTTACACCCCAAAACTTCGTACACACGTTAATACGACACTTTGCACCCCAAAACTTCGTACACACGTTAATACGACTCTTTGCACCCCAAAACTTCGTACACACGTTAATACGACACTTTGCACCCCGAAACTTCGTACCCACGTTAATACGACACTTTGCACCCCAAAACTTCGTACACACGTTAATACGACACTTTGCACCCCAAAACTTCGTACACACGTTAATACGACACTTTGCACCCCAAAACTTCGTACACACGTTAATACGACTCTTTGCACCCCAAAACTTCGTACACACGTTAATACGACACTTTGCACCCCGAAACTTCGTACCCACGTTAATACGACACTTTGCACCCCAAAACTTCGTACACACGTTAATACGACACTTTGCACCCCAAAACTTCGTACACACGTTAATACGACACTTTGCACCCCGAAACTTCGTACCCAACATTTTTTCTTCTTGTTTTTCGATTATGCTGCTTCTTTTTAAAAATTATCTTTTTCTTTTAAAACGACACTTTGCACCCCAAAACTTCGTACACACGTTAATACGTTGGGCATTTTCCATGCACTTTACTGTTTTATCGAATTTTTGGCAATTTGTTTCTTTGGGGGAGGGCGTACTTTACTCTGGGAGGGGGTCAGGTTACTTTCCACATATCAGGTTACTTTCCACGCCGTTTAACGCGCTGAAGAACTGCTGGCACGCGTAATGGAACGAAACATGACGGCTGCGTATCTTTAACCGGCCATAGAAGCTACCTTGACGACGGCTACTTCCCTGAAACGGACGGCTCAGAGAAAGAGGCAAAAACACCGTGAAGAACCACAACTTCCGGGAGACATATCATTGTAGTAGAATCTCAAATTCATATCAAGTTGTTTGTCGCTCCAAATTTATTCGATAAAATGAGTTCTTGTTGAAGTCATTGAATTCAAAATAACGTTCCTTTCTTATGATAGATGATTTTTATATATTGGAAAATTTTCTTCTTGCATAAAAAAGTACATAATTTTGAAATGATAATTCGCCGCATGATAATATGTTATGGAACATGTGTATGAGTAAATGGGAAGGCGCTATTTCTGAATAAACAGGCGAGTCGGAAAAGCAGGCCAAAATTATAGCTCTGGCGCTATAACAACGTTGAACCCGACGCTCTCAAAAGCGATCTATTTGGGCGCGATTAAATCTATTCAACTTTTAAGTCTGCATCTAGTCGTAGTTGATGTAGGTCATGATTTTTGCTTAGCCAGTCTTCCTCTACGTTTTTCTCACTCTTTCTCTCAATAGTTATCTTTGAAGCCTGAATCTTGGTATGGCAGGCTGATGTGATTCGTGCGCCTCCTACTAAATGTTGTTTTTCAGGCGTGATTTCGCCCGCTGTCTAGAAAGGGCTCGCCAGTTAGAATTGAGGCGGTCAAGGGCTTGACTGGATTACAGAATGTCGTTTTGCTTCATTCGCTCATTTCTTAACAATCCAAGGGTAGTTCAAGAGGTCAGCTCTCTCACTATTTATATGTTTATCCATACTTATATTATCTCCAATACAGTAGAAAAGAACGGAATTTGTAGCAAGAGGGTCCTATTTTATTGAGAAGTGAACTAGAGGATAAAACCTGGGATGGGAGATAGATAGGGCAATTTAATTAGTCAGGCCTGTGAAGAATTGCTCGCTTTCAAATATTGTATTTTTTTTGCTCAAAAAGTGGATCAATTTCAACAGTTGAGGTGAACTGTGTATGTCAGTTTTGCAAACCGGAGTGTTGAGATGATATTCAACGCGTATTTAGTTGGATACCGCATAAGTCTGAAAAAATGATTTTCGACAACGCTGGAGATTTATGTTTCTATCTCTCTTTCTCGCCAAGCCTCTAACTCTCACTTTCTGTTTCTTTTTTCTCTAAAGTTGTCTCTTCCTCTCTTACTTTTGTACCAATGAGAGCACCGCTGACTTTCAGATGGCGGATTCCTATCCAGTCCGCAGTTTCGCCCGCTTTCTTATTCGCACATACAAAAACGTAGAGCACACGGCGAAACAACGTCAAATCACGAGAATGCCAAGGCGGTTGAGCAGCATATTCAAGGAAGAGTATAGGAAGGCGATCAAGAAATGAGAGAGGCCGTCGTGGAAAAAATAGAGAAATATATACAGAGAGAGAAATGGAGAGAGAGAGAGAGAAAGAGAAAAGGTAGAGTAGGCTGAGTGTTTTAATAGGCTCAACTCGTGTGCGTAAAGGAGGCCGGAGACTCAACTAGGGTGAGAGGTGTATGTATAAACTCTCCGAGGTATTGAACTGGCTCAGCCGGTATAGTATGGGTCTGAACAAGTCTTAGTTCTGCGTTTTCATTGATGCTTTCTAATATTATAGATCTTTACGTGCTGATGTGAAGGTTCAAATCAAATTTTTAGTTTACTTTACTGGAGTGAAAATGGTTTTTTCTTCATTTTGATTCACAATCCTATGAGTTTTACCAAAAAAAAATTTGATGAAATCTGGAGAGTATTTCGATTGTAAGAAGCATTTTTTCGAAGAAAATGAAGTCTAACTCGATCAAGTTGAGAATAACTACATATCATAAAAGATGCAATGCAAGATCAAAAAGTTTCGAAATACCACCATCAGTTTTTATAGAAGAGAGAATAGCAATTACGGTAATTCAACTTACTGTAGGTTTGTTATTAGCCGGTTACTCAGACGACAAGGAAGCTTTTCTTCCTAATGTAACAAGTTATGCCCACCTTATCAAGTACATCCACTTTGAATTTCTTTCAAAACAGGCTCCTTAGAGAATTTACGCTCTTCAGACGTATGACTTTCACGGCAGAAAAGTACTCTTGCGATAGATTGTCCCATGCTCTCTTCAGAGACGATTTCAAGGCATCAAAACTGTGATGTACTTTAGCACAGACTTTTGCTCTCATGTAGGATTCCCACAAGGCGTGGTCGAGGAGGTTTAGGACGAGAGAGCAGGCCGTTATACACGCGGCTGTGTGGAAGTGCGCTGCTTATTGGCTGCTACCGTACTTCTCAAATCCTACAAAATATCACCAAAATTTGAGAGGATGTTTATAAGACTGTTTTTAAAATGAGCCATCGATTCAAAGGTTTCTTTCAGTCCAACTGTTGCACCCATTAGGTCGAACATTGATTGGAGTAACTCAGCTTGTATAATCTCCCCCCCCCTCCTATGTAAATCAATTTCTATTTTGAAGCAAACTAAGTCCCATTTGAAAAAGGAAACATCATTAAACAAAGAGCACGTTAGTCAAGCTGTCTGCTATTTTTCTCATATTATAAATTGAACCAATTCAGTTTTTTCGTGTTTCGGGAAAACGCGTTTCTTTTCATAAGTCGAAGAGAAACTATTAATTCTTAAATCTTCTATCTTCTTTGCGTTGTTACGCGTAAGTTAAAATCGGCGTAGATCTCCTTTAGAAGAACAGGTCTTGAGCGTTTTTTTAGGATGCAGAAGCATAAGGCTGAGAACTTGTCTGAGCATGTCCAGGAAACTTGTTTTGAGTGCCTTGTGGGCGTTTGCTTTGTTCGTGCTTTGATAGGTCTCGCCGCGATTGTTAGATATTTCCCCAGAACGGCTATACTATCGGATTCGGCCTTCTCGCATCTTCTCTTGTATGTAAATCGCATCATATTGTGCAGGAACTTTTTTAAAACCCCAACTGAAACAATGAAAACTTACAAAGTTGAGAACAAAAGCATGTATGTATGTATGTATAATGCTCCAGTATAACTGTGGCGACAACTAGCTTTAAGCACTATAACAATAAACGAGGAAGTCATTCTTGTGTTAATCATATTTTCTCAATTTTAGCGAAAAAAGCAGTTTTACGAATTTATTTGAGAAATAAAAAAACAATGATTAAAACCGTATGTAGAAGAAAAGTCCCTGAAGAATTAAATTGATTAACATTATCAAGGCCTTAGAGAGAGCTCAAATAAGGGATTATCAAGGGAAGTCGTATACAAGCATATTATTTAGATAAGAATTCTCGAACAGATTCCGAATATGACATCAATCATAAAAGTATGAAGGCTAGGGTGTTACGGGGTCTATAAATAACCTTTACTCTTAAATTCAACTAGAGGGTCTTATTGTATCTTTTAGGTCAAAGAAGGTTTTATAGTCTCTTGTATTTAAGGTTTTATAGTCTTTTATAGCCCTGCAGCTTTTCCGATACCGGTCTGCACAGAGAACGCTGAACGATTCGTCTAACAAGCGCCGTTGGATGGTGAACCGGAACCCATTGGTTGTCAACAATGGTCTCCCTCTTATGGTTTGAAACTCTTCCACGCGGTCACCGATCGAGTGGTGCATCTCCTGAGCATTTCATTAATAATAATGCGAATTATTCTCGGAGTTCGAGGGTGGGTAAATTCATTTTCTTTTTTAAAAAATCCATCTTGATAAGAACTGTCGGGAACAAACTGGTACAATACGATTTTGTTTACTTAGATCCTGTTTACTCGTTAATTTGTATACGCGACATGGCCTTGCCTCACAGCCTGGCTAAAACGTAAAAAGCAGTAAAGCATGAATTGCTACCGAGGTGCTTTTTTCTAGTGGAAAAAACATGCAAATCTGTGCACTCGAAAAAAAGTTTCTCTGTTTACTCAGGGGATTTGCTAGTCATTGAAAACAAAAAAGCCCTGATTACTAACTTCGTGAGTCTCCTGCGCCTCGTTGTCGCTTGGCGGATTCTGTAGAGATGTCAGGGAGGATGCAGAACATGACAACGGGGAATGCGATCGCTAAACACCACCCACATCATGCAAAGCACTACTTACCTTTTTACAAACTTTACGAAAACTTGATTTGGAATGATCATTTCAAAAAGCCCTGATTTCTAACTTCGTGAGTCTCCTGCGCCTCGTCGTTGATTGGCGGATTCTGTAGAGATGTCAACGAGGATTTTTCACAAAAAAAATCTATGCGCTCGAAAAAAATTTGTGTGGGTGCTAAGAAACACACTGGCTTCTATTCACTAAATCTTTCACCAAGAGCAACCTTTACTGGAGCAGGGGAGTCGGAGTCTTCTTGTTCTTGCTCATCATCTTCTTCTTCCTCTTCTACCATCTTCTTCTTCTTCAAAGTTGGAGTATCCTGGTTGAACTTTCTCTTCTTGAAGCTCTTATCTGAAACACAACCATTTCTTACATGATTACATTAAGCAGATGATTACATTAAGCAGACATTTCACTGAAAACATGCGCTTCCTCAAATGAACTAAACTCACCTTGGCCACTTTCATCGTTCTCTTCCTCTTCATTATCATCATCGTACATCTTCCTCTTAGCAGAGAAACCGCCTCTGCCTCCTCTGAATCCGCCTCCGTCACCTTCCCTTCTTCGCCCGCCTCCTCGGCCTCCGCCTTCTCTTCCTTCACTGGAGAAACCGCACAGCAATCGATGAGGTGCTTCGTCCGTGGGAACACGTATTTTTTTGCACGTAGGAAGAAATTGCATCTCAACAGTGAGATAAAAGAACATGAATATCTGCACTCATTTGTAACATAGCTCACTCGCACTCAAACATTTTGACAGGCGTTAAATGAAAGCGCTATAAGGCATGTTTGAGTTGAAAAAGGAGTGGGGAAAGGCAGAAAGAGTGAAAAGAGAAGTAAAATGGGAAAAGTAGAATAGAACGGAAGGAGGAGAGAATGTAGATGATTTTCGCAAAAAGCAGGGGAGAGGAGCATGCAACGAAGTAAAGAAGTACCGAAAACATAATAAGTCAATGGAAACAAGATTGAAGGTGTTATCAACAGCAATAGAAAGTAGAAAATTATTTTTACATCAGAAAAACATTAAATGATCAACATTAAATGATGAAATTGCATACATGATGAATACAAGAATACATTAATTGCATACATTAAATGAAATTGCATAAATGATGAAATTATCGAAGCGTTCAAAACATGTTAAAAAATACAAAAATATATACAATTTCTTATGCGGTTTCGTTCGCCTAAGCCGTACGGCCTCGTTAGCGAAATTTTTTTCCTAAATCAAAGCGTTTTTTAATGTAAAAAAAAAACTCTTTGAAAAAAGTTATTTCAAAAACCCCTTCAAGTAAAGCGCGCCCTCCCAAGTTGAAAAGAACCGTTTTTCTAAAATACTTTTCCAGAATGAATTGCTTTTCGGCGCTTTGCTACTTGGGGGGGGCGCAAATTACATGAGGGTCAGGTCACTTTTCACTGATTTTTTAAAGCTTAGGCTTAGGTACCATGTATGCTTACGAGGCCGTATAGTAATATTTCGCAAAATGCAGGGGAGAGGAGCATGCAACGAAGTAAAGAAGTACCGAAAACATAATAAGTCAATGGAAAGAAGATTGAAGGTGTTATCAACATCAATACAAAGAAGAAAATTATTTTTACATCAGAAAAACATTAAATGATTTACATTAAATGATGAAATTGCATACATGATGAATACAAGAATACATTAATTGCATACATTAAATGAAATTGCATAAATGATGAAATTGCCTACCTTCAATGCAAACTCTTTTCGAATTCCCAAATCACCGAAACTCTTCTGCACACATAATTGAAATAACCTGCGAACTCAAACTACTAAACGGAAAGTGCACTAGAGACAATATACAAAACAACGCTCTGCAAAATAACGCTCTGCAAGGTGTCGCTCTGCAAGGTGTCGCTCTGCAAGGTGTCCGGTGTAAGGTGTCGCTCTGCAAGGTGTCGCTCTGCAAGGTGTCGCTCTGCAAGGTGTCGCTCTGCAAGGTGTCGCTCTGCAAGGTGTCCGGTGCAAGGTGTCGCTCTGCAAGGTGTCGCTCTGCAAGGTGTCGCTCTGCAAGGTGTCGCTCTGCAAAGTGCGCGGTGCAAGGTGTCGCTCTGCAAGGTGTCGCTCTGCAAGGTGTCATGGAACCGTCCTGACCTAGTCTAATTTGGCGGCAGTTTAAATTCCGAAAAAATCAAACAAATTTTGATTGGTTCTTGTTTCCCTAATTCTTCAAAACTCTTCTCTGGATTCTTCAGAGAACAAATCGAGAATATACCTTTTTGGAAAATTCAAATTTATTTCTCTTAAGCAAAAAAAACACATTTATTTTATTCAAAACAGTATAAATGTGCATTTAAAGGTTTTCTGCACACAATGAAAAAATGTGCAAAAACTCCTTACATGAACTTCGACTTTCTTGACCAGCCGCGTTATCAATGTTTATCCTAAATGGAAAAGAGACTGTCCTGACCTAGTCTAATTTGGCGAAATAAATTTGAATTTTCCAAAAAGGTATATTCTCGATTTGTTATCTGAAGAATCCAGAGAATAGTTTTGAAGAATTAGGGAAACAAGAACCAATCAAAATTTGTTTGTTTTTTTTTGGAAGTTAAATTGCCGCCAAATTAGACTAGGTCAGGACAGTCTCTTTTCCATTTAGGATAAACATTGATAACGCGGCTGGTCAAGAAAGTCGAAGTTCATGGAAGGATTTTTTGCACATTTTTTCATTGTGTGCAAAAAACCTTTAAATGTACATTTATACTGTTTTGAGTAAAATAAATATGTTTTTTTTTTGCTTAAGAGAATTAAATTTGAATTTTCCAAAAAGTTATATTCTCGATTTGTTCTCTGAAGAATCCAGAGAATAGTTTCGAAGAATTAGGGAAACAAGAACCAATCAAAAATTGTTTGATTTTTTTTGGAATTTAAATTGCCGCCAAATTAGACTAGGTCAGGACAGTCTCTTTTCCATTTAGGATAAACATTGATAACGCGGCTGGTCAAGAAAGTCGAACTTCATGAAAGGAGTTTTTGTACATTTTTTCATTGTGTGCAGAAAACCTTTAAATGCACATTTATACTGTTTTGAGTAAAATAAATATGTTTTTTTTTTTGCTTAAGAGAAATAAATTTGAATTTTCCAAAAAGGTATATTCTCGATTTGTTCTCTGAAGAATCCAGAGAATAGTTTTGAAGAATTAGGGAAACAAGAACCAATCAAAATTTGTTTGATTTTTTCGGAATTTAAACTGCCGCCAAATTAGTTTAGGTCAGGACAGTCTCTTTTCCATTTAGGATAAACATTGATAACGCGGCTGGTCAAGAAAGTCGAAGTTCATGAAAGGAGTTTTTGTACATTTTTTCATTGTGTGCAGAAAACCTTTAAATGCACATTTATACTGTTTTGAGTAAAATAAATATGTTTTTTTTTTTGCTTAAGAGAAATAAATTTGAATTTTCCAAAAAGGTATATTCTCGATTTGTTCTCTGAAGAATCCAGAGAATAGTTTTGAAGAATTAGGGAAACAAGAACCAATCAAAATTTGTTTGATTTTTTCGGAATTTAAACTGCCGCCAAATTAGACTAGGTCAGGACAGTCTCTTTTCCATTTAGGATAAACATTGATAACGCGGCTGGTCAAGAAAGTCGAACTTCATGAAAGGAGTTTTTGCAAATTTTTTCATTGTGTGCAAAAAACCTTTAAATGCACATTTATACTGTTTTGAATAAAATAAATGTGCTTTTTTTTTTGCTTAAGAGAATTAAATTTGAATTTTCCAAAAAGTTATATTCTCGATTTGTTCTCTAAAGAATCCAGAGAATAGTTTCGAAGAATTAGGGAAACAAGAACCAATCAAAAATTGTTTGATTTTTTTTGGAATTTAAATTGCCGCCAAATTAGACTAGGTCAGGACAGTCTCTTTTCCATTTAGGATAAACATTGATAACGCAGCTGGTCAAGAAAGTCGAACTTCATGAAAGGAGTTTTTGCAAATTTTTTCATTGTGTGCAAAAAACCTTTAAATGTACATTTATACTGTTTTGAGTAAAATAAATATGTTTTTTTTTTGCTTAAGAGAAATAAATTTGAATTTTCCAAAAAGGTATATTCTCGATTTGTTCTCTGAAGAATCCAGAGAATAGTTTTGAAGAATTAGGGAAACAAGAACCAATCAAAATTTGTTTGATTTTTTTTGGAATTTAAACTGCCGCCAAATTAGACTAGGTCAGAACAGTCTCTTTTCCATTTAGGATAAACATTGATAACGCGGCTGGTCAAGAAAGTCGAAGTTCATGAAAGGAGTATTTGCACATTTTTTCATTGTGTGCAAAAAACCTTTAAATGCACATTTATACTGTTTTGAATAAATTAAATGTGTTTTTTTGTTGCTTAAGAGAAATAAATTTGAATTTTCCAAAAAGGTATATTCTCGATTTGTTCTCTGAAGAATCCAGAGAATAGTTTTGAAGAATTAGGGAAACAAGAACCAATCAAAATTTGTTTGATTTTTTCGGAATTTAAACTGCCGCCAAATTAGTTTAGGTCAGGACAGTCTCTTTTCCATTTAGGATAAACATTGATAACGCGGCTGGTCAAGAAAGTCGAAGTTCATGAAAGGAGTTTTTGCACATTTTTTCATTGTGTGCAAAAAACCTTTAAATGCACATTTATACTGTTTTGAATAAAAAAATGTGTTTTTTTTGCTTAAGAGAAATAAATTTGAATTTTCCAAAAAGGTATATTCTCGATTTGTTCTCTGAAGAATCCAGAGAATAGTTTTGAAGAATTAGGGAAACAAGAACCAATCAAAATTTGTTTGATTTTTTTTGGAATTTAAATTGCCGCCAAATTAGACAAGGTCAGGACAGTCTCTTTTCCATTTAGGATAAACATTGATAACGCGGCTGGTCAAGAAAGTCGAAGTTCATGGAAGGAGTTTTTGCACATTTTTTCATTGTGTGCAGAAAACCTTTAAATGCACATTCATACTGTTTTGAATAAAATAAATGTGTGTTTTTTTTTGCTTAAGAGAAATAAATTTGAATTTTCCAAAAAGGTATATTCTCGATTTGTTCTCTGAAGAATCCAGAGAATAGTTTTGAAGAATTAGGGAAACAAGAACCAATCAAAAATTGTTTGATTTTTTTCGGAATTTAAACTGCCGCCAAATTAGACTAGGTCAGGACAGTCTCTTTTCCATTTAGGATAAACATTGATAACGCGGCTGGTCAAGAAAGTCGAAGTTCATGGAAGGAATTTTTGCACATTTTTTCATTGTGTGCAAAAAACCTTTAAATGTACATTTATACTGTTTTGAGTAAAATAAATATGTTTTTTTTTGCTTAAGAGAAATAAATTTGAATTTTCAAAAAAGGTATATTCTCGATTTGTTCTCTGAAGAATCCAGAGAATAGTTTCGAAGAATTAGGGAAACAAGAACCAATCAAAATTTGTTTGATTTTTTTGGAATTTAAACTGCCGCCAAATTAGACTAGGTCAGACCAGTCTCTTTTCCATTTAGGATAAACATTGATAACGCGGCTGGTCAAGAAAGTCGAAGTTCATGAAAGGAGTTTTTGCACATTTTTTCATTGTGTGCAAAAAACCTTTAAATGCACATTCATACTGTTTTGAATAAAATAAATGTGTGTTTTTTTTTGCTTAAGAGAAATAAATTTGAATTTTCCAAAAAGGTATATTCTCGATTTGTTCTCTGAAGAATCCAGAGAATAGTTTTGAAGAATTAGGGAAACAAGAACCAATCAAAATTTGTTTGATTTTTTCGGAATTTAAACTGCCGCCAAATTAGTTTAGGTCAGGACAGTCTCTTTTCCATTTAGGATAAACATTGATAACGCGGCTGGTCAAGAAAGTCGAAGTTCATGTAAGGAGTTTTTGCACATTTTTTCATTGTGTGCAAAAAACCTTTAAATGCACATTTATACTGTTTTGAATAAAATAAATGTGTTTTTTTTGCCTAAGAGAAATAAATTTGAATTTTCCAAAAAGGTATATTCTCGATTTGTTCTCTGAAGAATCCAGAGAATAGTTTTGAAGAATTAGGGAAACAAGAACCAATCAAAATTTGTTTGATTTTTTCGGAATTTAAACTGCCGCCAAATTAGTTTAGGTCAGGACAGTCTCTTTTCCATTTAGGATAAACATTGATAACGCGGCTGGTCAAGAAAGTCGAAGTTCATGAAAGGAGTTTTTGCACATTTTTTCATTGTGTGCAAAAAACCTTTAAATGCACATTTATACTGTTTTGAATAAAAAAATGTGTTTTTTTTGCCTAAGAGAAATAAATTTGAATTTTCCAAAAAGGTATATTCTCGATTTGTTCTCTGAAGAATCCAGAGAATAGTTTTGAAGAATTAGGGAAACAAGAACCAATCTAAATTTGTTTGATTTTTTTTGGAATTTAAATTGCCGCCAAATTAGACAAGGTCAGGACAGTCTCTTTTCCATTTAGGATAAACATTGATAACGCGGCTGGTCAAGAAAGTCGAAGTTCATGGAAGGAATTTTTGCACATTTTTTCATTGTGTGCAAAAAACCTTTAAATGTACATTTATACTGTTTTGAGTAAAATAAATATGTTTTTTTTTGCTTAAGAGAAATAAATTTGAATTTTCAAAAAAGGTATATTCTCGATTTGTTCTCTGAAGAATCCAGAGAATAGTTTCGAAGAATTAGGGAAACAAGAACCAATCAAAATTTGTTTGATTTTTTTGGAATTTAAACTGCCGCCAAATTAGACTAGGTCAGACCAGTCTCTTTTCCATTTAGGATAAACATTGATAACGCGGCTGGTCAAGAAAGTCGAAGTTCATGAAAGGAGTTTTTGCACATTTTTTCATTGTGTGCAAAAAACCTTTAAATGCACATTTATACTGTTTTAAATAAAAAAAAAGTGTTTTTTTTGCTTAAGAGAAATAAATTTGAATTTTCCAAAAAGGTATATTCTCGATTTGTTCTCTGAAGAATCCAGAGAATAGTTTTGAAGAATTAGGGAAACAAGAACCAATCAAAATTTGTTTGATTTTTTTTGGAATTCAAATTGCCGCCAAATTAGACAAGGTCAGGACAGTCTCTTTTCCATTTAGGATAAACATTGATAACGCGGCTGGTCAAGAAAGTCGAAGTTCATGGAAGGAGTTTTTGCACATTTTTTCATTGTGTGCAGAAAACCTTTAAATGCACATTCATACTGTTTTGAATAAAATAAATGTGTGTTTTTTTTTGCTTAAGAGAAATAAATTTGAATTTTCCAAAAAGGTATATTCTCGATTTGTTCTCTGAAGAATCCAGAGAATAGTTTTGAAGAATTAGGGAAACAAGAACCAATCAAAATTTGTTTGATTTTTTTGGAATTTAAACTGCCGCCAAATTAGACTAGGTCAGACCAGTCTCTTTTCCATTTAGGATAAACATTGATAACGCGGCTGGTCAAGAAAGTCGAAGTTCATGAAAGGAGTTTTTGCACATTTTTTCATTGTGTGCAAAAAACCTTTAAATGCACATTCATACTGTTTTGAATAAAATAAATGTGTGTTTTTTTTTGCTTAAGAGAAATAAATTTGAATTTTCCAAAAAGGTATATTCTCGATTTGTTCTCTGAAGAATCCAGAGAATAGTTTTGAAGAATTAGGGAAACAAGAACCAATCAAAATTTGTTTGATTTTTTCGGAATTTAAACTGCCGCCAAATTAGTTTAGGTCAGGACAGTCTCTTTTCCATTTAGGATAAACATTGATAACGCGGCTGGTCAAGAAAGTCGAAGTTCATGAAAGGAGTTTTTGCACATTTTTTCATTGTGTGCAAAAAACCTTTAAATGCACATTTATACTGTTTTGAATAAAAAAATGTGTTTTTTTTTGCCTAAGAGAAATAAATTTGAATTTTCCAAAAAGGTATATTCTCGATTTGTTCTCTGAAGAATCCAGAGAATAGTTTTGAAGAATTAGGGAAACAAGAACCAATCAAAATTTGTTTGATTTTTTTTGGAATTTAAATTGCCGCCAAATTAGACAAGGTCAGGACAGTCTCTTTTCCATTTAGGATAAACATTGATAACGCGGCTGGTCAAGAAAGTCGAAGTTCATGGAAGGAATTTTTGCACATTTTTTCATTGTGTGCAAAAAACCTTTAAATGTACATTTATACTGTTTTGAGTAAAATAAATATGTTTTTTTTTGCTTAAGAGAAATAAATTTGAATTTTCAAAAAAGGTATATTCTCGATTTGTTCTCTGAAGAATCCAGAGAATAGTTTCGAAGAATTAGGGAAACAAGAACCAATCAAAATTTGTTTGATTTTTTTGGAATTTAAACTGCCGCCAAATTAGACTAGGTCAGACCAGTCTCTTTTCCATTTAGGATAAACATTGATAACGCGGCTGGTCAAGAAAGTCGAAGTTCATGAAAGGAGTTTTTGCACATTTTTTCATTGTGTGCAAAAAACCTTTAAATGCACATTTATACTGTTTTAAATAAAAAAAAAGTGTTTTTTTTGCTTAAGAGAAATAAATTTGAATTTTCCAAAAAGGTATATTCTCGATTTGTTCTCTGAAGAATCCAGAGAATAGTTTTGAAGAATTAGGGAAACAAGAACCAATCAAAATTTGTTTGTTTTTTTTGGAATTCAAATTGCCGCCAAATTAGACAAGGTCAGGACAGTCTCTTTTCCATTTAGGATAAACATTGATAACGCGGCTGGTCAAGAAAGTCGAAGTTCATGGAAGGAGTTTTTGCACATTTTTTCATTGTGTGCAGAAAACCTTTAAATGCACATTCATACTGTTTTGAATAAAATAAATGTGTGTTTTTTTTTGCTTAAGAGAAATAAATTTGAATTTTCCAAAAAGGTATATTCTCGATTTGTTCTCTGAAGAATCCAGAGAATAGTTTTGAAGAATTAGGGAAACAAGAACCAATCAAAAATTGTTTGATTTTTTTCGGAATTTAAACTGCCGCCAAATTAGACTAGGTCAGGACAGTCTCTTTTCCATTTAGGATAAACATTGATAACGCGGCTGGTCAAGAAAGTCGAACTTCATGAAAGGAGTTTTTGCAAATTTTTTCATTGTGTGCAAAAAACCTTTAAATGTACATTTATACTGTTTTGAGTAAAACAAATGTGTTTTTTTTTTGCTTAAGAGAATTAAATTTGAATTTTCCAAAAAGTTATATTCTCGATTTGTTCTCTGAAGAATCCAGAGAATAGTTTCGAAGAATTAGGGAAACAAGAACCAATCAAAAATTGTTTGATTTTTTTTGGAATTTAAATTGCCGCCAAATTAGACTAGGTCAGGACAGTCTCTTTTCCATTTAGGATAAACATTGATAACGCGGCTGGTCAAGAAAGTCGAACTTCATGAAAGGAGTTTTTGCAAATTTTTTCATTGTGTGCAAAAAACCTTTAAATGCACATTTATACTGTTTTGAATAAAATAAATGTGTTTTTTTTTGCTTAAGAGAATTAAATTTGAATTTTCCAAAAAGTTATATTCTCGATTTGTTCTCTGAAGAATCCAGAGAATAGTTTCGAAGAATTAGGGAAACAAGAACCAATCAAAAATTGTTTGATTTTTTTTGGAATTTAAATTGCCGCCAAATTAGACTAGGTCAGGACAGTCTCTTTTCCATTTAGGATAAACATTGATAACGCGGCTGGTCAAGAAAGTCGAACTTCATGAAAGGAGTTTTTGTACATTTTTTCATTGTGTGCAAAAAACCTTTAAATGCACATTTTTACTGTTTTGAATAAAATAAATGTGTTTTTTTTTTTGCTTAAGAGAATTAAATTTGAATTTTCCAAAAAGTTATATTCTCGATTTGTTCTCTGAAGAATCCAGAGAATAGTTTTGAAGAATTAGGGAAACAAGAACCAATCAAAAATTGTTTGATTTTTTTCGGAATTTAAACTGCCGCCAAATTAGACTAGGTCAGGACAGTCTCTTTTCCATTTAGGATAAACATTGATAACGCGGCTGGTCAAGAAAGTCGAAGTTCATGGAAGGAATTTTTGCACATTTTCTCATTGTGTGCAAAAAACCTTTAAATGTACATTTATACTGTTTTGAGTAAAATAAATATGTTTTTTTTTGCTTAAGAGAAATAAATTTGAATTTTCAAAAAAGGTATATTCTCGATTTGTTCTCTGAAGAATCCAGAGAATAGTTTCGAAGAATTAGGGAAACAAGAACCAATCAAAATTTGTTTGATTTTTTTGGAATTTAAACTGCCGCCAAATTAGACTAGGTCAGACCAGTCTCTTTTCCATTTAGGATAAACATTGATAACGCGGCTGGTCAAGAAAGTCGAAGTTCATGAAAGGAGTTTTTGCACATTTTTTCATTGTGTGCAAAAAACCTTTAAATGCACATTCATACTGTTTTGAATAAAATAAATGTGTGTTTTTTTTTGCTTAAGAGAAATAAATTTGAATTTTCCAAAAAGGTATATTCTCGATTTGTTCTCTGAAGAATCCAGAGAATAGTTTTGAAGAATTAGGGAAACAAGAACCAATCAAAATTTGTTTGATTTTTTCGGAATTTAAACTGCCGCCAAATTAGTTTAGGTCAGGACAGTCTCTTTTCCATTTAGGATAAACATTGATAACGCGGCTGGTCAAGAAAGTCGAAGTTCATGTAAGGAGTTTTTGCACATTTTTTCATTGTGTGCAAAAAACCTTTAAATGCACATTTATACTGTTTTGAATAAAATAAATGTGTTTTTTTTGCCTAAGAGAAATAAATTTGAATTTTCCAAAAAGGTATATTCTCGATTTGTTCTCTGAAGAATCCAGAGAATAGTTTTGAAGAATTAGGGAAACAAGAACCAATCAAAATTTGTTTGATTTTTTCGGAAATTAAACTGCCGCCAAATTAGTTTAGGTCAGGACAGTCTCTTTTCCATTTAGGATAAACATTGATAACGCGGCTGGTCAAGAAAGTCGAAGTTCATGAAAGGAGTTTTTGCACATTTTTTCATTGTGTGCAAAAAACCTTTAAATGCACATTTATACTGTTTTGAATAAAAAAATGTGTTTTTTTTGCCTAAGAGAAATAAATTTGAATTTTCCAAAAAGGTATATTCTCGATTTGTTCTCTGAAGAATCCAGAGAATAGTTTTGAAGAATCAGGGAAACAAGAACCAATCAAAATTTGTTTGATTTTTTTTGGAATTTAAATTGCCGCCAAATTAGACAAGGTCAGGACAGTCTCTTTTCCATTTAGGATAAACATTGATAACGCGGCTGGTCAAGAAAGTCGAAGTTCATGGAAGGAATTTTTGCACATTTTTTCATTGTGTGCAAAAAACCTTTAAATGTACATTTATACTGTTTTGAGTAAAATAAATATGTTTTTTTTTGCTTAAGAGAAATAAATTTGAATTTTCAAAAAAGGTATATTCTCGATTTGTTCTCTGAAGAATCCAGAGAATAGTTTCGAAGAATTAGGGAAACAAGAACCAATCAAAATTTGTTTGATTTTTTTGGAATTTAAACTGCCGCCAAATTAGACTAGGTCAGACCAGTCTCTTTTCCATTTAGGATAAACATTGATAACGCGGCTGGTCAAGAAAGTCGAAGTTCATGAAAGGAGTTTTTGCACATTTTTTCATTGTGTGCAAAAAACCTTTAAATGCACATTTATACTGTTTTAAATTAAAAAAAAGTGTTTTTTTTGCTTAAGAGAAATAAATTTGAATTTTCCAAAAAGGTATATTCTCGATTTGTTCTCTGAAGAATCCAGAGAATAGTTTTGAAGAATTAGGGAAACAAGAACCAATCAAAATTTGTTTGATTTTTTTTGGAATTCAAATTGCCGCCAAATTAGACAAGGTCAGGACAGTCTCTTTTCCATTTAGGATAAACATTGATAACGCGGCTGGTCAAGAAAGTCGAAGTTCATGAAAGGAGTTTTTGCACATTTTTTCATTGTGTGCAAAAAACCTTTAAATGCACATTTATACTGTTTTGAATAAAAAAATGTGTTTTTTTTGCCTAAGAGAAATAAATTTGAATTTTCCAAAAAGGTATATTCTCGATTTGTTCTCTGAAGAATCCAGAGAATAGTTTTGAAGAATTAGGGAAACAAGAACCAATCAAAATTTGTTTGATTTTTTTTGGAATTTAAATTGCCGCCAAATTAGACAAGGTCAGGACAGTCTCTTTTCCATTTAGGATAAACATTGATAACGCGGCTGGTCAAGAAAGTCGAAGTTCATGGAAGGAATTTTTGCACATTTTTTCATTGTGTGCAAAAAACCTTTAAATGTACATTTATACTGTTTTGAGTAAAATAAATATGTTTTTTTTTTTGCTTAAGAGAAATAAATTTGAATTTTCAAAAAAGGTATATTCTCGATTTGTTCTCTGAAGAATCCAGAGAATAGTTTCGAAGAATTAGGGAAACAAGAACCAATCAAAATTTGTTTGATTTTTTTGGAATTTAAACTGCCGCCAAATTAGACTAGGTCAGACCAGTCTCTTTTCCATTTAGGATAAACATTGATAACGCGGCTGGTCAAGAAAGTCGAAGTTCATGAAAGGAGTTTTTGCACATTTTTTCATTGTGTGCAAAAAACCTTTAAATGCACATTTATACTGTTTTAAATAAAAAAAAAGTGTTTTTTTTGCTTAAGAGAAATAAATTTGAATTTTCCAAAAAGGTATATTCTCGATTTGTTCTCTGAAGAATCCAGAGAATAGTTTTGAAGAATTAGGGAAACAAGAACCAATCAAAATTTGTTTGAGTTTTTTTGGAATTCAAATTGCCGCCAAATTAGACAAGGTCAGGACAGTCTCTTTTCCATTTAGGATAAACATTGATAACGCGGCTGGTCAAGAAAGTCGAAGTTCATGGAAGGAGTTTTTGCACATTTTTTCATTGTGTGCAGAAAACCTTTAAATGCACATTCATACTGTTTTGAATAAAATAAATGTGTGTTTTTTTTTGCTTAAGAGAAATAAATTTGAATTTTCCAAAAAGGTATATTCTCGATTTGTTCTCTGAAGAATCCAGAGAATAGTTTTGAAGAATTAGGGAAACAAGAACCAATCAAAAATTGTTTGATTTTTTTCGGAATTTAAACTGCCGCCAAATTAGACTAGGTCAGGACAGTCTCTTTTCCATTTAGGATAAACATTGATAACGCGGCTGGTCAAGAAAGTCGAACTTCATGAAAGGAGTTTTTGCAAATTTTTTCATTGTGTGCAAAAAACCTTTAAATGTACATTTATACTGTTTTGAGTAAAATAAATGTGTTTTTTTTTGCTTAAGAGAATTAAATTTGAATTTTCCAAAAAGTTATATTCTCGATTTGTTCTCTGAAGAATCCAGAGAATAGTTTCGAAGAATTAGGGAAACAAGAACCAATCAAAAATTGTTTGATTTTTTTTGGAATTTAAATTGCCGCCAAATTAGACTAGGTCAGGACAGTCTCTTTTCCATTTAGGATAAACATTGATAACGCGGCTGGTCAAGAAAGTCGAACTTCATGAAAGGAGTTTTTGCAAATTTTTTCATTGTGTGCAAAAAACCTTTAAATGCACATTTATACTGTTTTGAATAAAATAAATGTGTTTTTTTTTTTGCTTAAGAGAATTAAATTTGAATTTTCCAAAAAGTTATATTCTCGATTTGTTCTCTGAAGAATCCAGAGAATAGTTTCGAAGAATTAGGGAAACAAGAACCAATCAAAAATTGTTTGATTTTTTTGGAATTTAAATTGCCGCCAAATTAGACTAGGTCAGGACAGTCTCTTTTCCATTTAGGATAAACATTGATAACGCGGCTGGTCAAGAAAGTCGAACTTCATGAAAGGAGTTTTTGTACATTTTTTCATTGTGTGCAAAAAACCTTTAAATGCACATTTATACTGTTTTGAATAAAATAAATGTGTTTTTTTTTTTGCTTAAGAGAATTAAATTTGAATTTTCCAAAAAGTTATATTCTCGATTTGTTCTCTGAAGAATCCAGAGAATAGTTTCGAAGAATTAGGGAAACAAGAACCAATCAAAAATTGTTTGATTTTTTTTGGAATTTAAACTGCCGCCAAATTAGACTAGGTCAGGACAGTCTCTTTTCCATTTAGGATAAACATTGATAACGCGGCTGGTCAAGAAAGTCGAACTTCATGAAAGGAGTTTTTGTACATTTTTTCATTGTGTGCAAAAAACCTTTAAATGCACATTTATACTGTTTTGAATAAAATAAATGTGTTTTTTTTTTGCTTAAGATAATTAAATTTGAATTTTCCAAAAAGTTATATTCTCGATTTGTTCTCTGAAGAATCCAGAGAATAGTTTCGAAGAATTAGGGAAACAAGAACCAATCAAAAATTGTTTGATTTTTTTTGGAATTTAAATTGCCGCCAAATTAGACTAGGTCAGGACAGTCTCTTTTCCATTTAGGATAAACATTGATAACGCGGCTGGTCAAGAAAGTCGAAGTTCATGTAAGGAGTTTTTGTACATTTTTTCATTGTGTGCAGAAAACCTTTAAATGCACATTTATACTGTTTTGAATAAAATAAATGTGTTTTTTTTTTGCTTAAGAGAATTAAATTTGAATTTTCCAAAAAGTTATATTCTCGATTTGTTCTCTGAAGAATCCAGAGAACAGTTTCGAAGAATTAGGGAAACAAGAACCAATCAAAAATTGTTTGATTTTTTTCGGAATTTAAACTGCCGCCAAATTAGACTAGGTCAGGACAGTCTCTTTTCCATTTAGGATAAACATTGATAACGCGGCTGGTCAAGAAAGTCGAACTTCATGAAAGGAGTTTTTGTACATTTTTTCATTGTGTGCAAAAAACCTTTAAATGCACATTTATACTGTTTTGAATAAAATAAATGTGTTTTTTTTTGCTTAAGATAATTAAATTTGAATTTTCCAAAAAGTTATATTCTCGATTTGTTCTCTGAAGAATCCAGAGAATAGTTTCGAAGAATTAGGGAAACAAGAACCAATCAAAAATTGTTTGATTTTTTTTGGAATTTAAATTGCCGCCAAATTAGACTAGGTCAGGACAGTCTCTTTTCCATTTAGGATAAACATTGATAACGCGGCTGGTCAAGAAAGTCGAAGTTCATGTAAGGAGTTTTTGTACATTTTTTCATTGTGTGCAGAAAACCTTTAAATGCACATTTATACTGTTTTGAATAAAATAAATGTGTGTTTTTTTTTGCTTAAGAGAAATAAATTTGAATTTTCCAAAAAGTTATATTCTCGATTTGTTCTCTGAAGAATCCAGAGAATAGTTTCGAAGAATTAGGGAAACAAGAACCAATCAAAAATTGTTTGATTTTTTTTGGAATTTAAATTGCCGCCAAATTAGACTAGGTCAGGACAGTCTCTTTTCCATTTAGGATAAACATTGATAACGCGGCTGGTCAAGAAAGTCGAAGTTCATGTAAGGAGTTTTTGTACATTTTTTCATTGTGTGCAGAAAACCTTTAAATGCACATTTATACTGTTTTGAATAAAATAAATGTGTTTTTTTTTTGCTTAAGAGAAATAAATTTGAATTTTCCAAAAAGGTATATTCTCGATTTGTTCTCTGAAGAATCCAGCGAATAGTTCTGAAGAATTAGGGAAACAAGAACCATTCAAATTGTTTTTGATTTTTTTTGGAATTTAAACTGCAGCCAAATTAGACTAGGTCAGGACAGTCTCTTTTCCATTTAGGATAAACATTGATAATGCGGCTGGTCAAGAAAGTCGAAGTTCATGAAAGGAGTTTTTGCACATTTTTTCTTTGTGTGCAGAAAACCTTTAAATGCACATTTATACTGTTTTGAATAAAATAAATGTGTTTTTTTTTTGCTTAAGAGAAATAAATTTGAATTTTCCAAAAAGGTATATTCTCGATTTGTTCTCTGAAGAATCCAGAGAATAGTTTTGAAGAATTATGGAAACAAGAACCAATCAAAATTTGTTTGATTTTTTTCGGAATTTAAACTGCAGCCGAATTAGACTAGGTCAGGACAGTCTCTTTTCCATTTAGGATAAACATTGATAACGCGGCTGGTCAAGAAAGTCGAAGTTCATGTAAGGAGTTTTTGTACATTTTTTCATTGTGTGCAGAAAACCTTTAAATGCACATTTATACTGTTTTGAATAAAATAAATGTGTGTTTTTTTTTTTGCTTAAGAGAAATAAATTTGAATTTTCCAAAAAGTTATATTCTCGATTTGTTCTCTGAAGAATCCAGAGAATAGTTTCGAAGAATTAGGGAAACAAGAACCAATCAAAAATTGTTTGATTTTTTTTGGAATTTAAATTGCCGCCAAATTAGACTAGGTCAGGACAGTCTCTTTTCCATTTAGGATAAACATTGATAACGCGGCTGGTCAAGAAAGTCGAAGTTCATGTAAGGAGTTTTTGTACATTTTTTCATTGTGTGCAGAAAACCTTTAAATGCACATTTATACTGTTTTAAATAAAATAAATGTGTTTTTTTTTTGCTTAAGAGAAATAAATTTGAATTTTCCAAAAAGGTATATTCTCGATTTGTTCTCTGAAGAATCCAGAGAAGAGTTTTGAAGAATTAGGGAAACAAGAACCATTCAAATTGTTTTTGATTTTTTTTGGAATTTAAACTGCAGCCAAATTAGACTAGGTCAGGACAGTCTCTTTTCCATTTAGGATAAACATTGATAACGCGGCTGGTCAAGAAAGTCGAAGTTCATGTAAGGAGTTTTTGTACATTTTTTCATTGTGTGCAGAAAACCTTTAAATGCACATTTATACTGTTTTAAATAAAATAAATGTGTTTTTTTTTTGCTTAAGAGAAATAAATTTGAATTTTCCAAAAAGGTATATTCTCGATTTGTTCTCTGAAGAATCCAGAGAATAGTTTTGAAGAATTAGGGAAACAAGAACCAATCAAAATTTGTTTGATTTTTTTTGGAATTTAAACTGCCGCCAAATTAGTTTAGGTCAGGACAGTCTCTTTTCCATTTAGGATAAACATTGATAACGCGGCTGGTCAAGAAAGTCGAAGTTAATGAAAGTTTTTGCACATTTTTTCATATTGTGCAGAAAACCTTTAAATGCACATTTATACTGTTTTGAATAAAATTAATGTGTGTTTTTTTTGCTTAAGAGAAATAAATTTGAATTTTCCAAAAAGGTATATTCTCGATTTGTTCTCTGAAGAATCCAGAGAATAGTTTTGAAGAATTAGGGAAACAAGAACCAATCAAAATTTGTTTGATTTTTTTCGGAATTTAAACTGCAGCCAAATTAGACTAGGTCAGGACAGTCTCTTTTCCATTTAGGATAAACATTGATAACGCGGCTGGTCAAGAAAGTCGAAGTTCATGTAAGGAGTTTTTGCACATTTTTTCATTGTGTGCAGAAAACCTTTAAATGCACATTTATACTGTTTTGAATAAAATTAATGTGTTTTTTTGCTTAAGAGAAATAAATTTGAAGTTTCCAAAAAGGTATATTCTCGATTTGTTCTCTGAAGAATCCAGAGAATAGTTCTGAAGAATTAGGGAAACAAGAACCAATCAAAAATTGTTTGATTTTTTTTGGAATTTAAATTGCCGCCAAATTAGACTAGGTCAGGACAGTCTCTTTTCCATTTAGGATAAACATTGATAACGCGGCTGGTCAAGAAAGTCGAAGTTCATGTAAGGAGTTTTTGTACATTTTTTCATTGTGTGCAGAAAACCTTTAAATGCACATTTATACTGTTTTGAATAAAATAAATGTGTGTTTTTTTTTTGCTTAAGAGAAATAAATTTGAATTTTCCAAAAAGTTATATTCTCGATTTGTTCTCTGAAGAATCCAGAGAATAGTTTCGAAGAATTAGGGAAACAAGAACCAATCAAAAATTGTTTGATTTTTTTTGGAATTTAAATTGCCGCCAAATTAGACTAGGTCAGGACAGTCTCTTTTCCATTTTGGATAAACATTGATAACGCGGTTGGTCAAGAAAGTCGAAGTTCATGTAAGGAGTTTTTGTACATTTTTTCATTGTGTGCAGAAAACCTTTAAATGCACATTTATACTGTTTTAAATAAAATAAATGTGTTTTTTTTTTTGCTTAAGAGAAATAAATTTGAATTTTCCAAAAAGGTATATTCTCGATTTGTTCTCTGAAGAATCCAGAGAATAGTTTTGAAGAATTAGGGAAACAAGAACCAATCAAAATTTGTTTGATTTTTTTTGGAATTTAAACTGCCGCCAAATTAGTTTAGGTCAGGACAGTCTCTTTTCCATTTAGGATAAACATTGATAACGCGGCTGGTCAAGAAAATCGAAGTTCATGTAAGGAGTTTTTGCACATTTTTTCATTGTGTGCAGAAAACCTTTAAATGCACATTTATACTGTTTTGAATAAAATTAATGTGTTTTTTTGCTTAAGAGAAATAAATTGAAGTTTCCAAAAAGGTATATTCTCGATTTGTTCTCTGAAGAATCCAGAGAATAGTTCTGAAGAATTAGGGAAACAAAAACCAATCAAAAATTGTTTGAATTTTTTTTGGAATTTAAATTGCCGCCAAATTAGACTAGGTCAGAACAGTCTCTTTTCCATTTAGGATAAACATTGATAACGCGGCTGGTCAAGAAAGTCGAAGTTCATGTAAGGAGTTTTTGTACATTTTTTCATTGTGTGCAGAAAACCTTTAAATGCACATTTATACTGTTTTTGAATAAAATAAATGTGTGTTTTTTTTGCTTAAGAGAAATAAATTTGAAGTTTCCAAAAAGGTTT
>OZ057407.1:37404067-37468889 GCA_964056735.1 Allodiplogaster pararmata | reverse complement strand
CAAAGATAGGGACAAACCGAAACGTGCAAGTTTTGTCAATAACTTAGGTATACTTATCGTATCGAAAGCTTTGGTAAAGTCTAGATAAATCACATCGATAGATAAGCCTTTACTGATATCTTGTGTCCAGTCGTCTTCACAGACTAAAAGATTAGTAACAACAGAAGCACGGGAGCGAAAACCATGTTGATTTTGAGGTAACAATTCGAATTTCGCTAAATGTTCATCGATGATAGCTCTTATCAAACGTTCCATGACTTTAGAAGCAGGGGAGAGAATGGATATTGGTCTATACGAGGACGGTAGGGAAGAGTCTTTCGCTGACTTAGGGATAGCAGTAATCAGAGAATGTTTCCATACGGAAGGTGTCTTACCAAGCCATAAAGAGAAATTGAAAATGTGAGTGAGCGGAAGAGCGAGTGATTTCGCACAGTTTTTGAAAACTATTTGAGGAATTCCATCCGCACCGACGCTACCAGTAGGTTTGAGCTTGGAGAGAACTCGGTAAACATTACATGGCAAGAACAAATGATCATCTGGTTGGGGACGAATAGAATCACCGTAGATTGGAGGAGGAAAGCCATCGTCTTTAGTGAAAGAAGATGCAAACTCGGAAGCTAATAAATCACATTTCGAGAGAGAATCAACAACAGTGCAACCAGTAGCAGTTTTCAAACAGCGTGGGGGAGCTGATTTAGGTTTGGTGAGGGAAGCAATATGGCGATAGAGGTCAGCTGCTCTCTTCAGTTTTTTCCTCTCACAATACTTATTCCATTTCTTAACTTGTTTGAGAAGGTCTGAACTAGCTTTCATATAAATAGTGCGAATGAAGGGTATTGTAATATCAAGAAAAAGTGAATTTTTTTATTTGATGAGTCTATGTATATAGGAAGGATAAGAGGCAAATGGAGAACGAGGGAGTCGTCTCGGAACATGTAATTCTATCGCATCATGCACTATTTTACAGAAACGATTATACAAATCATCAATATCATGAAAATAGTCAAAACGATTCTCCCATTCTATACTTGAAAAATATTCATTCAGTGCTTCAAAATCAGCTCTAGCGAAATCAAGAATAACATCGCTTTCAGGAAGTGCAAAGGAAAATTGCAAGGTGAACTGAATTCCAGAATGATCACACGAATGAAACGGTGGAATGATGCAAGGGCTAGATACAATATTCTTCTCAGTTGTCAAAAGCCAGTCTATACATTTGGTATGGCGAGTCGGATCATTAAGCATAAGATTATAGCCAGCAGTATCTACGAAAGACCGTAAAATCGTATCAGAAACAGTTGACGGATTAGATAAAAAGTCGCTGTTGAAGTCTCCTACTACGATAGCTGGGAAGTTACAAGATGCTGTTAAGTCTACTAACAAATCGCATAATGTAGTAGTTAGTTCAGCATTGTAATTTGGAGGACGGTAGCAAACTATTATACGACAGAATGAGTTTGCTAAGAACAAATCAACCGCAACAACTTCACATGTATCACAAAATGATTGTCTAGCGAAAGTTAAATGATCCCGCATTATGAGAGCCACACCTCCTCCTCTAGAGTCTCTATCATTTCTAATAACATTGTAAGGAAGAAGACCGGTAATTTCTGAATCAGCTACTCTAGAGTTAAGTCAAGTTTCACTGAGAGCTACTACATCTGGTTGCTCTATTTCAAGAAAGGAACGGAACAATGAAAGTTTATTTTTAATTGAACGAATATTGAAATAGAAAGCTTTCAGACCGGTACATGATCTCAGTTTGACGTCTTCGGCGTAGGATTCGTCTGGCTTCGAATGAGGGCGCTGCTTGTTCGTGTCGACTTCGGAGCTCGTACTGTTATGTTCTGACTGCTTCGAGCATTTGGAAAGGCGGAGTATCCTTCCTGGCTGTGCTGATCGTCGCTTTTGGTCTGCTTCATTCCGGGGCATCAATTCACCATCGAAGATGACGTAGTCTTTTCCTTCCGATAATAATTTACGTTTCTCTTGTCTTAGCAAGTACTCTCTCTCTCTTTGCTCTTTAGTAAGACTGGGTCGGACATTGATTCCTTGGAATTGATTATTCTTGCGTAGTAAGGCACTCTTTGAAAGAAACAGTCTTTGATGTCCTTTGGTGGGGAAGATTACTTTGAGGAGTCTAGACGAACTCGTTCCTGGCGTATTCGGCAGCTTTCCCATTCTGAAGAGAGAGATTCCACCGACGGCGATACCAGATGCGTCTAGAAGACTGGTAATGAGTTGAGAATCGTGCTGAGTCTGTGCGGAAGGACGAGCATCGGTGTTTTCAGGAGCCCTCTCGATGACGACGGAGCGAAGCCTTTTCTCCTCATCGATCTCCTTTCGGATGGTCTCTTGGCTGACGGAGCTTGTGTAGAACTTGTCGAAAAGAGCGTTGCAGGTTCTCAGGAGAAGTACGACGTGGAGAGGAAGAGAAGGTGTCTTCTCTTCCGCGTCAAGAAAGTCTTTCAGAGATTTTTGTAGGAGAGCTGCATCTTCATTTGTTGTCGAGGCTGACATAATTGCGAATAGGCAGTAGAAATGGAAATGAATTGGAGCAAGTAGAAAGGTCACCGCTCGATATTGAGAACAGAGTGGTGAGTGAGAACAGAGTGGTGAGTGAGAACAGAGTGGTGAGTGAGAACAGAGTGGTGAGTGAGAACAGAGTGGTGAGTGAGAACAGAGTGGTGAGTGAGAACAGAGTGGTGAGTGAGAACAGAGTGGTGAGTGAGAACAGAGTGGTGAGTGAGAACAGAGTGGTGAGTGAGAACAGAGTGGTGAGTGAGAACAGAGTGGTGAGTGAGAACAGAGTGGTGAGTGGGTGAAATTGGTAAATTGAAGTGATATTCTCTTTTTTTTATTTTCCGGCTACGAGCACGACTCGGAACAACGTCTAAGTACAGAAACTGATTAGGTGAGAACTAATTTAGGAAAGAAAATGTTTTTCTTATGGAGAAATGTTTCTTCGGTGGAAAAACAATGTTGGGTCATACTTCTGACTTAAATAAATTTACAAAAAAAAATTTACATTAAAAATATGATTTTTACATCAAAGAAAATATTTTTACATGAAAAACGCTTAAGGTAAAAGTTTACGCTAACGAGGCCGTTCGGATTAGCTAACGAGGCCGTCTCAAGAAAATGACCCAATTGAATCTCTGGTAGGGGGCCACTAAAGTGAAAAAGAGCCAAAAACCTTTTTTTAAAAACAACAAATAGATCATTATAAATAACTCAAATTGACTAATATCGAGACAAATTATTCGTTCAATGTACAAGCGCAGTAATAAACAACGAAGTGATGATGACAAACAAAAAGTAAAGAAAATTAGTCATAAAATCAACCTAAAAGCAGCACAAAACAAGAGAAAATGCGTTAAAATATTCACATAATTCAGCTATCCGTCTTCCATTTTCAAGGGTATGACATTGCTCGAAAATAAAGCGTGATCGGGTCTTATCCTCTTACGGAAATTCTCACGGCATAAGCATTACAAATGAAAATTATAAACAAACATAAATAAAATCTCGAAGTCACAAAAAACATTTTCAATTTCCCGCCCGAAGTTTTCTCGGTAAATATTTTCCACGGTTCATGCATACCATTTATCATTTTCCTCGAAAACACATTTCCCTCGGGAAATGTTTGCCCGGAAAACAGTTTTCAAGTAAAACGTTTGCCGCGTGTACGTGCATACGGCCTCTGGTCTGGGGAAAAATAAAAACGCGAACCAATGAACGGAGAGGGGAGAGGTAGTATTATCTCTCATTTTCCTTTCTAATCCCTCTCTCTCGCCATATTACTGTATCACGATTAGAATCTCTCGCCGCAGAGAATCCGATTTCTACAAGCTGCTTCTCTTCTTTTTTCTCTCTTCATGATAAGATATACTTTATCGGAGTTTCTCTTGCTGAGACTATTGTCTAACCACATGTTTCTGTTAATTTTTTTCAGAAATACAATTTTAGTTTAACCGTGCTTCATTGCTTTGAAGCTGTGCAAATCTGCAATTTTGGATTTATGCAGTAGCTTTGTAGCAAAACTGTAACAACAACCGAAATTAAAACTGTTCGGATATTGTTCTAAGTTGTGTAGTTTAACTAGAGAATTTATTTTCAGAAGCTGAAGCATATCCCGAGTGATCATCAACAGCAGGTAAGTCAAAACTTGACACAATTTGTAAAACGGTTACCGAACGGGAGAACAGTCACGATTTGGAAGAATAGTCTCACAACTGAACAGCAGTTACTCAAATCTGTAAAAGCCGCACAGCCTTTTAATCATGACACTCTTTTTGACGATACTCAGTAGTTAAATGGAAACACTATTGTTTTTTGTTAACGAAGACTTCTTTGCAGGCTGCCCGTCTCCCCTCGAGATCTTCTTCGCCTTCCTCGGACACTTGGCACTCTGCAGATGCGCTTCAGACAACACTGATGTCCGCCTCCTACACCAGAGGTTGGTTTGTCCGATTTTCCATCTGTAGGAAAGAAATTAAGAAGAAAGCAGCTGGGAAAGAGGTTCAGAGTCTCTTTCTCAACTAAAGAACCTTCAAATCTAATAAAGTTTCTGCGGAAAGGTTTTGAAGGCATACACTGTGTTGTTGTTGTTGTTATTGCCGGCAAGCATCCCGCATCGAAGACTTGGTTATGAACACTCTATTTAATGAAAGAAGTTCTCGTGTTCTTCGGACAAGATGCGTCCGGAGAAGGGTTTTGATGTCCTTTGCAGTCCTGAGACTGTCATGCTGCACCTTGTGAAGGCGGACATCGTTGTAGCAACCTGTTCATGCTATAGGCCTTGTGAGTGGGTGGTCAAGCCGGCCTAGCATCGTTTTGGGTGGGAGTAGAGACGTCTCGCCTGTCGTTGACCGGAGATAGGCAAGAGGCTATTTGACTGGCGCCTCGACTCGCCATTGAAAAGTATAGCGGAGTATCGGCTGATGTTTTGTCCGGTGGCATGCCCAGGCCGGTCCGGCATCGCCCTCCTTTGACGAGCTATACTACCCAGTTTTGGTCCGCGGCGGGATTTCTCCCGCTACCTCCCAGCACGAATTCTTCGTAGGGAGGCATCCCTCTATCCGCCACCTGAGGTCGCGCTCGATTCTGGACTGGATTATCCGGCTCCATCCGTGACAGACTCTTAAGGCTATAGAGTCACGAATGGCCACTGTTGCCAGTGTGTTTCGAGGCATACACTGTGTAATAGAACTTGCTTCAGTTCAACTGGATAATACACCTTCCCGTTCCGTTTCTTAATTTGAAAAAAAGATCAAATTTTTCTTTATTTAATCAACCACTTGTCTGTTTATAACGCCTCCGGCAGAAATTCTGTGTATTTCTGGATTGAATTAACTGTTCTCAAGTACCCGAAATGAACAAAAAACGCAGAGGCTTTTACAGAAGTCAACTTACAAGGGTCAAGGTCCGCAAGCTCAAACCGGAGCAACGAAGACTTAGGTCTGTGTGAGGTCCCATTCTCCACCGAAAACTCAGTCCCGGCTACAAGAACTTCAACGAACCGCCGCCAACCGAAGGCAGCGCGAATGCATACATATGCGCATACACAGAATGAGCGAAATTTTTTCTCAAAATACTTTCTAGAGTTTGAAGACTTTGAATTTATTTAAAATATTTTTTTGAACTTCTTGTTCTTCCCATTCTAATCACTAATATTATGTTTGAAGTTTTGGCGTTTACAATGATTTTCTATGCTTTTATTTTTGCTCGTGTTGTGCCTCGTGAACAGTTGTGAATAAGATCATTGTATGTTCAAATTTGCCCGCTGATTCGATAAAAATGTGATAGTAAAACGGGTTTTCATAAGAACTTCGCCTCCAAATGAGGAGTTGAGTTTTCGGCTCATATCATATCTTTTTGCTTCAATAATTCTTTTTTCATACCTCTCCGAAAAAAGTTTTTTTGATTCTCAGAACGCAAGTTTCAGATTTTTTTCTCTTCAATTCAACAGTGATTCATCTTACTTGGGACCATCTGAAGAACGGCCTTCTTTGTGTGTTACAATACCCAGCCGAAGCTGCCTCATGACAAATTAGGGTGGAGTGGAGAAGAAGAACGAGTAATCAGAAGAAAGAAGGCGATGGAAGTAGTGACATTGGGTTTAAAGTGAAGTCATGAAGGGAGAGGGAAGGGGGATTTGAATTTTTGATTGTTTCACGGGGCAGTTGAAGAGTGGAGACTAGCAAACGCAACCATATAGAGAGCAGGGGAAGGAAAATAATGACTGTAATCTTTTTATATATGTACATATGCAGTTCTCAGGGACCAATCAATACTACGCTCAACTCAACGAGGAGGTTTTTGATAATATCATGAGACCAAAATTATAGATGAAGATCATAATCAACTTTTTCAGCAAGTAGAATATTGAAAAAAGTACATACATATACGGCCTGTAGACTACTGTACCATTCATTTATAAAACAATTTATATATACAATCATTAATCCATTTTCACTAGTGAATACGGCACTAAATTGCGTCTTCGACACTTCCTCAATACACTATGATTATTAGGAAATTATAGTGGGTTAACACATTTCAGTCTTTCAAATAGAAGCACAGATTTTGACAGTTAAGGACTTCCTGGTTGGTTAAAAAAATTTTTCGTGAAAGTGTTTAACAAGACCGTTGTTCGGTAATCAGAATCTGACTGTTAAATGGAACAATCTCTAACAGGAAAACACCATTCACCTTTTTGCTCTTCTATGTTGCTTTAAACCTGGCAATTTTCTAAATGTTTTCCCTCAGAATCATATGACTTGTGATTTGACTTATTTAGCAAATAAATTTTCGAGAACATTTCAGAGCTTTTTCAAAGCTGCAATTCAGAAAATAAAAAGAAAAACAATTCGAATGGTGCGAATGGTTTCCCTGGCAACCTTTATACCTGAAAAAAGACGATGAAGGAAGTGAAGAAGAGATAGAGTAAAAAATGAGTACAATCAGAAAAAAAGAGAGAGAGAGATCGACAGAGAGAGAGAGAGAGAGAGAGAAAATAGTAAAAAAGTCATGTAAGAGAAAAAAATAAAGAGGGGAGAGGGACCATTAGAGATAAAGAGTTTGAACGTAAGAGAGAAAAAAGTGAGAACGAGAGAGAACGAAAGAGAAAGAAAAGACGATAAAGATAGGAGAGAGAAAGGAAGAAAGAGGAGAGATAGATAAAGAGTGAGAGCGATGAAGAGAGAGAGAGATCGAGAGAGAGAAACTGAGAAAGAGGAGAGATAGATAACTAAAGAGAGAGATCGAGAAAGTGAAAGTGAGAAAGAGAGATAGATAAAGAGAGAGATCGATAAATGAAAAGAGAGATAGAGAG
Source organism: Allodiplogaster pararmata (assembly GCA_964056735.1). Classification (NCBI taxonomy): domain Eukaryota; kingdom Metazoa; phylum Nematoda; class Chromadorea; order Rhabditida; family Diplogasteridae; genus Allodiplogaster; species Allodiplogaster pararmata. Next base: position 37,461,553 of record OZ057407.1, on the reverse strand, counting down.
AGAGAGAAAGAGAGAATACACGCCGTTAGCGCAAAAGTCGCAAAGCCTATTTAATGTGCTTGAGGCTACTCGCACATGAAATAGTCTTAACTCAGTCTTAACTGCAAGGTGTTGTTTATTCCCTTATCTTCGACATTTTTTCTCTCGTTCGATTAACTCATGATTAGTTTGGATAGAAGGTTAGGAGTAATAAAAACGAAAACATAGACTACATACCATGATAGATTTTACTGGATCAGTGGCTCGTGGATGTCGGATATGATTTCCAAGTCGCGTTGGCCTTTTGATTATCGAATATTATTTATCGATTGTTCTATACCCCACTTCATGCAGTTTTATTTCGATAAGTTTGCAGCTGTGCTCGGATGAGCAGGGCTTCTGCAGCAAGGCGGAAATGTCACCATCGCAGCTGTTAGTCTGGCTGCTGATAGTTTTCCTCTTTCCGTGCCTGCTACTTCTCGTGCTGCCCATCTTTTTCCCCTACTCTCTTATGGCTCTTATCGTTCTGTATACAATTTGCATGTCACAGGTTCCAAACTTTTTTTGGATAATTTTCTAGGGTTCAAATTTTTAGTTTTTCTTTAAAAACACTTATTAATTGAGTGGACGGGAAATCAAATCTCTCGATGATTTCCGATAAGAGAAAACCGGGTTTTCGCCAATTTTCGTGGGCCACGGAACGGGGTCGAACTTAGCCGTATAACTCTGAACCGGACCGCGCGTGTTATTATATATATATATATTTTACCTATAATAATAACAATAGTTTATCGCATTCCGAATTTTTAATGACGAAAAAACAAATATATAGCACAATTGCAGCTGAAAGCGTGAAACTTTTTCTAAAATGAGAAAAGTTAAATAATGAATGAATTCAATAGGTTATGAACCACAAAAAAGGCTGAATTTTATATCTAAAGGCTTTCACACTGTTCGAAAAGGACACAGTTTCTGGTAAATTGTTCCATCTCTCTGTTACTCGAACCGGTAATATTTTCGAAAACTTAGCAGACTTGAACTTTGCCTTCGTTATGGAGTATTTGTGAGATCTAAAATGGTAATTATGCCTGCTTAAGCAGAAGATACTCGAGGCCGAAATCGGTGTTTTCCCAGTCAATATTTTGAAGGTCATGCTTAGATCTGCACCGATTCTTCGCTCCTCGGGAGTCTGCAATTGTAGATACTGTAATCTCTCTTCATAGCTCATTTCAGGCAATCTTGATCTTCGACAAACTTGTTTAGTGAAGCTACGTTGAACTTTCTCTAAAAGTTCTCTGAAACATTTTTGATGAAATGACCATATTGTAGAACAGTATTCTAGTTGAGGACGGACGTATGTATCGAGAAGATTCCGTTAAGAACTATCACTGTTTTGTCTTTAGAAATAATTAATCCCCAGGCCGGGGCCCAGTTTGAAATTGAGTTGATAGCATCTTGTAAGAAAACAGGGTTATTTATAGTACTAACTTTAACGTCATCTGCGAACATAGTTATTTTACATTCTACAGGCAAGCATAACGGTAAGTCATTCATATCTAAGAGAAATAGAAGCGGCCCCAAACAGCTACCTTGAGGAACCCCAGATGGGGTTTGGTAGGTTAAAGAGTCACTGTTATTCAGTCTTACTATTTGTTCCCGGTTGGAAAGAAAGTCAGTAATTAGTCTATGGAGAGGCATCCTGCAATACCATAGGAACTGAGCTTCTTCATAAGAAATTTTATTGAAACACTATCAAATGCCCGAGTGAAGTCAATCAATACACAGCTAATGAACTCATTTCTATCAAGCCTGTGATGCCATTCAGTCATTGATTACAAGAGTGAGAGTTCGCATTTCATTTCTTTTCATTTATTTGTTCCCTGCACAATAAGTTTCATGAGAAAGAATACAAAAACAACATGAAGAAGCATGGAATTTCTTCTTAGTGGCGCTGTTAGGGGTTTTGGGTTTGGGGGAGTTATAATACACCAAATTCAGTTCTCCTAGTCATGAACAAATGTTTTAGGCAAGATATTTTCAAAAGGTAAAGCTAATAAATGTTTCTTTAAAAAAAGCATTATCTGGTGTACTGACTACTTCAGATGGTAATGAGTTCCATACAGATAACTGACGGGAAACACATGTTGACATAGAACATTTGCTAATATTATGAGGCATTATAAGTCTCAATTCATGGGAATGACGGGAAAATCTTTGAACCGCAGACAATTTGAACAAATTCATAGTTTGAAGTTCACATTTTTTTTAAACACATTTGTGAATGAACAAAAGATCTGAGATGGCGCGACGATATTCAAGAAACTCTACACCAAACACAGAGATTCTTTCCAAATAGGGAATTCCGGAGTAGCCAGGTCTCCAGAGAATTCTTCTAGTGAACGATCGCTGAACTTTTTCAATAGATTTTACCAGACCAGATGAAGAAAGATTCCATAACTCGCTAGCATATTCGAGAATTGGTCTAGCATACATTTTATAAGCTTAAGTCAAAAGTGGAGGAGATGGTGATTCAAAGGCTTTTAATAACTAGAGCGAAGCCTTTTTTGCATTTGTCATCAACATGGTTACGATAAGAGAACTGATCAGATATGATTTCACCAAGATCTTTGGCAGTTATACCCACTACTAGTGGTTGATTGTTCAGATAGAAGACATTGCGATTGTTAGATGTTCCTAAATGGAGTCCATTACATTGTAATATGGATATGGACAAATTCCACTCTAAGCACCAATCAGTTATACGATCTAATGCCATTTAAATATCATTGCAAGAGTAAAGTACGCGTCCAATTACTTTAATATCATCGGCGAAGGGACAAAATCTGATTGAGTCGGGGATAATTTCTTTAACAGAGTCGATATAAAGCAAAAATAACAATGGCTATGATCCTTGAGGTATACCTGAGAATACAGGAATCGGGTCAGATTCACTCTCTTCAATTATAACTGTTTGAGAGCGGCCGAAAAGATAATCAGTTAACCATCTAATGATTTATGAAGAGATGCCAAAGGATTTTATCCTGTGTAAAAGTAATCTATGTTCTAAAGAATCGAAATTTTTACTGATTTCAAGAAAAATGATATCAATAGGTATGCTTTGAGATAATGAATCAACAATGAACGAATGAGATTCAACTAAAGAAGTCACATTTGATTTCCTAGCTCTCAAGCCAGCTTGGAAAGGCGATAAGAGATTCTCTCTTTCTAAATAACAAGATAATACGTTTACAATAATTTTTTCTATGACTTTTGATCATAAACAGCAGAGAGAAATAGGTCTATAATTGTTTACATGGTTTCTAGACTTGTATTTATGTACTGGTTTCACTATCGATGTTTTCCATAACATGGGAACAGAACCAGAAATAAATAAGTTTAAGAAGAGCAAAGCGACATTTGTTCAGCACAATATTGGTAATTGAATCAGGAGACGTGTTACATTTATGTAGGTTCTAGGGAAGAGAGAGCCCGTAATATTAAAACTTCAGTGATGTAATCAAGATTGAAGGGCTCCTTCACGATTGGAAAAATGATTTCAGGCAATGGACTTTGAAGGGGTTTAATAAAAACTGAAGAAAAATAACGGGAGAATTCATTAGCCTTTTTAAGGGAGACAATATTTCATTTGAATGAGTATCATTTAAAGTGGGAATAGTTATATTGGCTGTACTAAATCGGCTCCTGTGTGTTTAGGTCTGAAATAAATGTTTAGGTCTGAAATAAATGTTTAGGTCTGAAATAAATGTTTAGGTCTGAAATAAATGTTTAGGTCTGAAATAAATGTTTAGGTCTGAAATAAATGTTGAGGTCTGAAACCGAACTGATGTTCACTAATACGTTAGTTCTCCAAAATGCTCACACTTAAAAACTCCATTAGTTTTTCACAGATAATACGCTCCATGAGTTTAGAAGTGGACACTGTTAGGCTAATTGGCCTATAATTAAAAGTATCGGTCCGTTTTCCTTTCCGTTTATATATATATGTAGGTCGAACTATTGCTCTACGCCATATTTCCGGAACTTCTCCATATAACAGAAATCGTCCAAACATTACGGATAGAGGTACACAAATAGAAAGAGAAGTCGGTTTCAGGAATAAAGTCAGGAAAAGTATTAGACTTAACCGAAAGACTTTTAAGGAACCTATAAAGTATTAGACTTAACCGAAAGACTTTTAAGGAACCTATAAAGTATTAGACTTAACCGAAAGACTTTTAAGGAACCTATAAAGTATTAGACTTAACAGAAAGACTTTTAAGGAACCTATAAAGTATTAGACTTAACCGAAAGACTTTTAAGGAACCTATAAAGTATTAGACTTAACCGAAAGACTTTTAAGGAACCTATAAAGTATTAGACTTAACCGAAAGACTTTTAAGGAACCTATAAAGTATTAGACTTAACCGAAAGACTTTTAAGGAACCTATAAAGTATTAGACTTAACCGAAAGACTTTTAAGGAACCTATAAAGTATTAGACTTAACCGAAAGACTTTTAAGGAACCTATAAAGTATTAGACTTAACCGAAAGACTTTTAAGGAACCTATAAAGTATTAGACTTAACCGAAAGACTTTTAAGGAACCTATAAAGTATTAGACTTAACCGAAAGACTTTTAAGGAACCTATAAACGATGTGCGGTTGGTTGCATTTGAAAGAAAGAGATTTCAATATGAGAGGAATGAGAAGAAGTTGAAGGACAGCTTGTTGGTTGATTCAGAGAGTAGAGGGAACTGAAGTGGTCAGCCATAGTTTGAGCCTTTTCTGCATCATTTGTAACAGTTGTCCCGTCCTTCCGAACAAGAGGACCCATCTGAGGGTCGTCTTTGATATTCGCGTTCGTGTATACAAATAACTTCTTCAGGTTTCGGCTCTCAAGTAAAGATTTCTCTAAATTACGTCTGTGTGAGTCCAAGGCTTTTCTCAATTTTCGCGTTTTTTTTTCAAAAATGGGTTTATTCCAATGGATTCTCTACTATTGTACAGTCTGCTCCTTTTTCTCTTGATAGAGACTATCTTGGGTGGTTCCCTCTTTATTGTTTGTCTAATTTTCCTCTGAGGGATACATTTAGAAAATATATCATGGACAATTTCCAAGAAGACTGCATACATCTCATCAACTGATGTGAACTTGGCGAAGATAGAATACCAATCAGTGCTACCTATCAGTTGGTTGGCTAGTTCATAGTTACCGTTTTTGAAAGAATATGTTGAAGAGATATTATTTCGTGGTAGGAGTTGTTACAGATACTATTTCGTTGTAGTTAAAAATGACTAGATTATGATCGCAAGATGGAGGGGGAGGTGAAACAGTACAACTTCCTATTGAGTCTACGTTAAAAGAGAAAACTAAGTCCAATATATTGTTCAGTCTTGTGGGTTCTGATATATGCTGGAGTAATGGAAAATCAAGAGCGAAACGATTCAAAGAGCGAGAACAATGTTTTGGAGGCAGAGAACTCCTCAAAGATGTACACTTTCGATGCAAAAACGCACAAATTTACTTAAAATTGAAGATGAGGGAAGAATAGATTAGCTCAACAATTGTCAAATAAGTGAATAATATCCATTAAAAAAGCGAATACAGCGATTTGACTATTATTCAATGAATTGAGCGACAAAAACTTTAATACAGCGATTTGAACGACAAAAAAAGCTTAGTTCTGAATTCATGAGATGAGAAAAGTAGATAGAACACCACATTTTAACTGCGACTTAAAATAATTTAGGTTCATACTTTTAATCAAGTTTCGAGGTAGCTTGCTGAAAAGGCGGGATATTCGCATTCCGTAAGAGTTATTTCTAGCCGTATTCTTACTACCGTGAACTAATAAGCCATTTATATTAGTTCGCCTTGGAATAGTATCTTTGTAAAATCGCTTTTTATCTATTATCGACAGTCCATGGAAGATCTTGAAACACATAACTAAGTCAGAAAATACCCTCCTCTTGGAAAGAGGAACGAATCCAAGGCGAGCAAGTCGTTTAGGGTAAGACAACTTCATTTGCAAAAAGTCGATGGTAAACTATGCGTGTGAATTTCTTCAAAACTTTCTCTTTATTATCACAATCACTTACATAGTATGGATTCCAAATATTCTAAGCAGAGTCAAAGTTATTTTTAAATACGTAGCGATTAATGATTTTACAAATGTGTGGTAGTTCTATATGGGAACCTTTATAGGCCCTGTCAAGTATCGATTGATTTTGCAGACAGTCTTTTTGACTCTGATGGACCCTTCACCAGAATCGGTTCAAGCGAAGCGGAGAACGGGATACCGGCCTCCTGAGTGGGACGAAAATCAGGGTTCTAAGGAGACTATCAAGGATGGATACTGTACCTTGTGTGAAGTGCAAGTGTTAGTTGATCTGAAACATTAAATAGATAAGAACATGTTTTTTTTATTCGAGTTATTAACTCCCTAATTTTTAACGATCATTTTTTCAAAGTCATACACTTTGGACCGATTTTCGCTGATCATTTTTCGACCTCTTTCAATTTTTAACTGATATAAAAACACTTCAAAAAATTTCTTTAAAGACCGGAGAACACAAAACACTGTCGCCGATGCAACAAGTGCATACAAGAGTTCGATCATCATTGCATTTGGTTGGATAACTGCATTGGCGGGAAAAATTACAGGTAGACATTTAATATGTGATCAAGGGGTTTTTTTGCGCTTGCTCTTGGAAACTTCCAGAAAAGCTAATGGAAAAATTATTATAATCACACAAGGAAACGTTTTTGAATTGAATACATAGAGTGTTAACATTTGTTGTTTCAGTCCTTCACCTGAAAGAAGAAAAAAAGATTTATCCCCTTTGGCTCCGAGAACCGAAAAGTATATTGTCTTTCATGTCTCGAAGGGCATTACATATATGTTTAGTACCGTGAAAAATTCTATCAAGTTTTATTTTTTTGTAGATATTTTTTTCCATTTTGTATCCATTAGTTTAAAATTTTAACCATTGATTCCACATAAGATAGCAAAAATTGAGTCAAAACTCACGGAAATAGGATTAATAATAGTTCATTAGATCGCAACCAGAAAAAATCGCAACCATAAAACAAATAGATCGCAACCAGAAAACAATCGTTTAACAAATATCCATTTTAAAAACTCGATTAAAAAAATTAAAATTTAAACTCGATTTGGATTAGACCTAAAACACGTTTTTACATTCGATAAGCCAAATCACTTGAGAAAAAAACTAAGAAAAGCCTCACAAAAAAAAAGAATTTTAAAAAGTTGAATTTTTCGTCAAATTTAGAAAATTTGGAAAATTTGAGTTTTGGTGCAAATTATCTTGAAGCAGACATTTTCTCACAAGTACATAAACTTCCACAAAAGACACCATAAATAAAAAAAATCAATAAAATGTGTTCGCTTTTTGCGAAGTTATGTTCAAAAATTAATTTTTTGATAGAATTGTGTACGGTACTATGATTTACATTTGTACATATTTGTACATAAATATCAATAAAAAATGATTTGACCCAAAAAGTAATCAGTGTTCAAGCTTAGCATGCCAAGCGGAAAAAATAGTACAATAATTTAAACTGGGTTTCCACGTCTACAAAGATAAATTAAAAGTTTGTTTGTAACAGATTTTTTTCAAGTTGTCTCAGGAACAAAAGCTAATCCTTTATGTGGGTTTGAAGGCAAACGTTTCTTTCTTCTCGGAAGTGTTACGACTACATTACAAAAGGCAGCTTGGCGTCAAGTTTCGAACATATGATTTGGGAACTGTTCGAATATTCCAGGTTCTTCATTTGGATGATCTCAACTCTGGCGGTCTCCCTCAGTGCGATGGTTGCCTTTCTAGCGTATCTCTTCTATCTTGCTCTTTCAAAAAGCTCTCATTTACCAGTTCAAAATGGTTACTTTTACATCTAAACCTTATGTTTCAGATTTAATTCTTCAATCATATATCACTTAGATGTGACAAGAAATAAAAGTAAGGATTAAAAAACATATAAAGTTAAAAACACACTCTGAACAATCGAAAATGTATCATTTAGAGAGTTAATAATTGAGAATAAAGATATTTTTGAGGTTGCAAAAAACTGTGGTTTTTAGGTTTTTTTTACACTTTGGTGGTGATAATTGTTAAGGAATTGAAAAAATTCAGTGTAGAGACAACTATTGTAAAAATGCAGGGCGGAAGTAATTTGTATTATTACGGTGGGGTCGAGATTCTCGCTTATAACAAAGCCTATAACTTTAAAAAGATTATGTAGCATAGTGAGAAAGAGCATTTTTCGTAAAGCAGAGACAAGGTTTCGAGTTCCGTTAAATCATGAATTTTTGTAGCGTGGTCTGCTGACCAGATCGTGGTATAATCTTAAAGTGTTCGACTAATGTGCGAAGAGTCCCGAGTTCGACTCCCACCCCAAAAAGATCCACCCAAACCAAGGGGTTTAAGAAATTTTGGCAGTTCTCATGCACGAATCTTACTCCACCCACTGTTGCTATTTACATTAGCATGCAGCAACTGTTCCTACCAGGATAGGTCTGTCCCGCATCTCAGGGGAGCGCGTACCCTGCCGCGAGGCGGGAACAAGCGCGAAGAAGAAGAAAAAGCAGGTCTGTTGACCAGATCAACAAGAAGTAGCAACCTTCACTTCAGGTGTGGTGGATGCCCGCTTGATTGATATAGCCCTGCCTGCATGGAGTGCTTTGTGTGGCTCCATTCTAGTAGTACTCTTCCTCTCCGATATCCTCATCATACAACTCATTCTGTTCCATCTACGACTCTGTCAGCTCTGCTATCTTTATTTCTTCTTACTTTTCTGACCATTTCTTTCCTTCGCTCTCTCTTTCTTTATCTTTCTTTTTTTTGAACTTATCTTTTCTTTCTATTTTGTCTTTTCTCTCTTTTTTAGTCGCTCCACTATCTTTTTCTTCCCTCTTTCTCCTTATTCCCCCTTACTTCTCTCCTCTTTATTTATAATTAGACCCTGAGTTAATTCTGATACTCTCTGGCTGAGGCTCATTCTTTTCACATTAGATAGAATATGTTTGTTTATTAGTTGTATTCATCTTTATTTCCATGTTCCCCTACCTATGAGTTCTTATATCTCTTAATCTTCTCGCTTTCTAACTCTCTTACTCTCTATGAGTTTATATCACCTTGGTTGTTGATTTCCTTTTGTTGAAAGTTTTTTCTGTATCGCAATTACTTTGACAGGCGTCAAAGGAATTACGACGTATGCATTTCTAAAAGAACTCAGAGGACATAATACACAGGTTTGATCTTTTTCACTTGGGCTTTCGACTAGTTTTTTCGAGGAAAACATTTATTTCATTGAAGTTTATTCCAGGGAAACTTTGAACAGATCACGCTATAGAAAAGAATCAATCAAGTCAAATCTCGAAGGTCAAACGAGATTCATTTATCTCGAAGGTCAAACGAGATTCATTTATCCGTTTTCACGAAACTATTACATGAATACACTTAAATAATTATTAAGAGCAACAATTTAAATCATTGCTCATCCTAATGAGAAAAATTAAAAACTTTGAAAATGTAGATATTGATTTGATATTGATTTTTTAGATATTGATTTTGTTGATATTGATTTTTTAGATATTGATTTTGTTGATATTGATTTTTTAGATATTGATTTTGTTGATATTGATTTTTTAGATATTGATTTTGTTGATATTGATTTTTTAGATATTGATTTTGTTGATATTGATTTTTTAGATATTGATTTTGTTGATATTGATTTTTTAGATATTGATTTTGTTGATATTGATTTTTTATAAAAAGAAAAGGATTCAAGTGAGTTTTTTTTTAAAGGATTCAATTGTAGTGAGAAGACATCAAACTGAAAAATCTTAGTATGGAAATATGTAACAAAAAAATTTTTCACTATGAGCTCTGACAGAATTTTGATACTCTCTGGCTGAGGCTCATTCTTTTCAGATGAGATAGAATATGTTTTTTTAGTAGTTTTATGTTAATCAATAAACATGCAAATGAAAACTGTTACCTATAAAAGCCAATATAAAACAAGTAGAGAATTTCAAAATTTATATATGCAAAAAATTACCTTTTGAAGCATACAAGGCCAAGTTCTTTTTCAAAAAAGTACAATATAATGGAGCATAAAAACTTGAAAAGTTATTTTCATAGTATATGTAAGATGAAGTAATTTCGTTCGTTTATGTTTCTCAACACGAATCGCTGTGAAATGCCAATGATAACAGTGTTTCTTTTTGCAACTTCGTCTTAAAAGTGATTGTCTCTAGAGTGATTGCTTCGTTGTTGCTTCAGAAAGTAATAATAATAAAAACACTGTAATCTATTCGAATTTCACGGCAATTTGTGGTTAGAATAATGATCGTAACCACTATCTTTATCGTACACTAAAAAGTAGTTTTTTTTAAAAATTTTAACGCTTCATAATACTAACAAAATACTCAAATTTACATTCTTTATGAAAAACTACGAGTTTCCTATTTACAGCAGCGCACCCGAACTGTCGACCATACGACAACAAATGAGGTTTCTATAAACAAGACTCTGGATCTTTTTGCACATTTATACGAATTAATTTTTGATCCCTCTGAAGACTTCAATTGTACTTGTAGCACTCTGAATGAAGTTAATTGGAAATGTATTTTAATTTAAGAAAGTACTCAGATTGTTGTGAATAATTTTATATTCAACTCTAGAACTTTTTTATTAAACCGCTTTTCTCTGAAAAACCAACAAATTTGTGTAACTGAAAATTCGCTCGCGTTGTCGGTCAGAAAGAAGTGATCGCTTGGTTTAATTACTCTTCGTGGGCTAGCCTCCCCCCTGTGAGAGTTTAAGTGCATTCTATAATATCTACTTCTAACTCATCGATAAATTTGTGCCTACCATTTCTCTCCTATATCCATTGACTTGACCTACTAAAATTTGGAAGCCTACTGAGTGAGGAAAAGTCAGGTTCTATCAGGAGGTTCTAAGTATAATTTCACGACTATAAATATGTATGTACCAGAAAATAAACCTCCTCGCGTTTATTTTTGCCTGGTGACAAAATACGCGCTTCCCTCAGATGAACTACAGGCCTAATCTGGTAGAACCAGGGGGTTACATCTTAGTTAAGTTAACTGATTAGAACCTAGGAGAGAACAAGATGATCAATAACCTCCTCGGTACGGGTGAAACATTCCAGGGTGAGGTATTGAACTTGTGAGCTGACTGACGACCACCTGATAGCCAGCCCACACTATTATTACGTCATACCAACATTTAAGAGCATTATTGCATATTTTAGGTGGTTCGTTCAGCCGGAGAGTCTGGAAACACGCAATCATCCCTTTCTCATCACCGTCCTTCGCCTCCCCCTCTAGAACCGCCAGTCTTACCGCTTTCCATCTCGGATACCCTTGAGACCCCTTATTATCACTCAGAATTGCCTCTATCCTCACCATCACCGCGCGCTTATCAGCATACAAAGTTACCTCTAAACAAGCTCAAGGCGTCCTCTAATGCTTATACGCAGCGTGGAACGTCTCCATCCAGCCCCAAGTCAACTCCATTCGCTCAGCATAAGCCAGTTTTGCCCCCCTTCGCCTCAAAAACTCCTTCTTTGATTCACCAGCAGTCCTTGCCTCTTGCCAGAACGCCGTCTTACGCCTATCAGCTGCCTGTAATGCCTGCCTCCACATCGAGAATCTCCCCTTCCCTCAACGCAATTCCTGCGTGGAAAGAGTATATTTGACTGTCAGTGAAGAGTTTTAACACGAGAAACGCGTTTTCTTCTCGATTTGAACGGAACTTTTTTGCAGAGATTAGTAATGTATCCTTAATGTTCTCTCTCCGGGTGATGAAAAAACGATTGTGTTCGATCCTACTCCATAGATCGATTATGTGATATTCCAAAAAATTCCTACTCGGTTATAAGAGAAGTATTCTCATGAAATTCTGAAGCCTTTAAATTAAATTCAGAGCATCTTCAAATAATTCAAGAACTGCCCTCTTTTAAAAAATAATCTCTTGAGACCGCTGAGAGCCTCGAGAAATTAGTACATAATACTTTGCATAACTGATAACGAATATTGACGATGAATGGAGAGGAGTTGTTTATATGTAATTCAAGGAATGAAAAAGACTATGAAATGTACAATTAAGGAGTACATACATGAGTACATATATTGGGCGCGCAAGAAAATAACTTCGGTTTTTAATCTTCTTTTTATTAATTATTTATTAAGTCAAACAAGAACCTCAATCAACAAAGTATGATCCATCATGGTTGAGTATGTGTTGCCATCGCGTGGGCAGATCGTGGATGCCCTTGTGGTAGGACGACGGAGAGAGCGATTCGAAGAAGTCTTACAACCATGATTTTACCTCAGTTTCGTTCAAATTTTTCTCTGCGAGGTGGTTCTGCATGGAGCGGAATAGGTGGTAGTCAGAAGGTGCCATGTCGGGCGAGTACGGTGGATGAGGCATCAACTCCCATCCCAGCTCCAACAGCTTCTGAACCGTTTTTTTCGCAATCGCAAATTTTTTTTCGTCATGCGTTGTCATGTAGGAATCGAATCTTGGGGCTCTCTTCGCCTCGAGCCACCATAGCTTGCTGCACCCAGTCGAGTTGTGCACAGTAGACATCTGTCGTAACAGTCATGCCGTTAGGTAGCAGCTCTCAGTAGACTACACCGCGTGAGTTCCACCAAACACACAGCATCACCTTCATCGGGTGCAGTCCGGGTTTAGGAATCGCTTCTGGCGGATCGCCCTTGCTGAGCCACTGGCGCTTGCGTGTAACATTGCAGTAGGTCAACCACTTCTCGTCTCCAGTTAGCAATGTGTCCAGCCACTCGTCTCTTCTTTTGTAGGAGAGAAGTTGTGAGGCGGCCGTGACTCGTCGGTTCCTGTCGAGTGGCCTCAGGTCGTGTGGCACCCATTGCCCGAGCTTGTGTACTTTACCGAGCTCGTGAAGCCCGTTCTCAATGGTGGTGTGAGAGACCGCGAAGTGCTCCGCAATCTCGTAACAAGTTCGTTTGATATCGGCTTCGACAAAGGTTCGAAGATCCTCAAGATCGAGCTGGCGAGGCCTTCCTGGACGGTCCATGTCTTCCAGCGTGTGGTCGCCTTGCTCAAACCGACTGAACCAAGCCTGACACTGTCGTTCACTAAGGCATCTTTGCCCGTATGCCTGACATAATTTTCGATGTGCTGCGGCAGCGCTCTCTCCCAGCTTGAAGCAGAAGAGAAGAGAGGCCCGTAGTATCATTTTTTGGAGCTCGCACCGTCCAGCCATTTGAAAAGCTAATAGAATGAGATGACTGAGAAAAAAACATGGAAGTGAGAACTTCATATACCTTCACTAAAGAAAGTTTTAGAAAACTTCGGAAAAAATAATTGGCTTTTTTTTAAACCGAGATTATTTTCTTGGCACCCAATATGTATACGATTTTCTCGTGACCCTCTATTTAACTAAATTTCAACTGTTATGTTCCTGCTTCTCAATCAAGCACAAAACTATTTTTATACTAGGTGTAATTATTTATCAGAAAAGATAATTTCTGTATTTTTAAAATATTAACTCTCTCTTTTTTCACTCAAAACGTATCATCTTCTTCTCTCTCTCTCTCTCTTTCCGCTTCACTCTCTTTTTCTCTTAAACTTCATCAATATCTTTCTAAACTTTGAAAAAATGTAGACATCTTCATTTTACTTGTAAACTCTATTTTGAAACCACAAATCTATAAAGAACTGGTTTGCTATCTATTCATAAAACAAAAACATTTATACATACATATTTATGTGTGTTTATCGCTATATCATTACTATTTCCTTGCTTTGATTTTTTAAAATTTTTATTTTTTTACTGATCATTCACTTTCTCACTCTCTTTCTCTCTAACTTTCTTTAAGTCTCCCTCTAACTCTCTTAACTTCACTCTCTCTGTCTGTCTACCTCTGTTCTCTAGGTGATTTGATCTACTCCACCCTTTCGCATCACATATTATTGCATCGCAATCACCCTCTGTCATTTCTCTCTCCCGCTAAATATGTACGATTGGTCTTCTAAGCAGTCTCACCTCAAAGATTCTTCTCAGATTGTGGAAAAACAATCGAGAGAACACGTCAAATCGAGAGGGAGAAAGATGCAAACCAGACGGAGATTGATGGAAAGGGGATAGAGTTAATCATATAAATTATAGGAAGAAAAAAGTAGGACCCGCCCTAAGGCGAAAAGTTTGGGTTACACCTTCTTCTACCTCTCTCTACTTTCTCGTAGTTTCTCTTTCTTCCCTTCACCCCTTCTCTCTTTTTATCCCCCTCTTTCTCTATCTCTCTCCCTTTTCTCTTGATCAGGGCCTCTCTTAAATCTGTCTGTTTCTTACTTTCATCCTCGTACCCCTGCCTCTTTTGCTCTCTGACTCCCTCTCTTCTTTTTTGTGCACTCTCTTCTGTTTTGAAGTTGCTCAATCAATGCATGCAGGTGAACTTCCCCGAGAATCTCTCACCATCATTCTTCTAATTCGATGTTATTTCTTCTCTACAGTCCATTCGTTAGCTTGTGTACTTTCAATTTTTTGAAGGAGCTTCTTATGATTGTTACCGGTTTTTCCATCCGCTTCTTATTTTTAATGATTGTTTTTTAATTCAGTAATTGATGTGTAATTCAGTAATTTTTTCCCCAGTAAATGGAATATTCAAAAAGTGATTTTGTTCCTCATTCACAACTGCGCCCAAAATTTCTGTGGCTGCTGAAAGAAAGTCGTTCTTTCTTCTCGGTAATTGCTTTTTTAAGTATGTGTTTACATGTCTCGCTTGGCTACAATTACGACCGCACTATATCTCGATGAAGATACTCAATTCTTAAAACCTGTTTTCTACTCATTTTATAGGTATACAAATTGAATACTGGGAGTGTATCGTGGTCATGCGAAGTTTAGAGGTCTAGTAAAACTGAAAACACAATGGTGCAAACAATTGTGGCATTAGTAGTGGTTACTTGTTGCTATGACTCTCCCAATTATCGGACCGGGCCCCATCAATTATAGTTACCATACCTCCGGTTCGTACATAATATACATATTATGTATAAGTAACCTCAATATAGTTTTTTTGTGGTTAAAGCTGTTGGGAAGCGTTTTTATTACTTGAAACTTCTGTTCTTGTTTTCTATTCTGAGTTTGATATAGAGTTCTTATGTTTGAACGAGATTGTGCGAAGAGACGCCGGGCTCATGGTTAAATTTACATGGTTAAAGAGGCGAGCTTATGTTTCAAACTTCTGCAGATCATTTTTTTTAAATTTTAGAACCCCTTTTCATAAGACCCATAGCATAAGACCCCTAGCATAAGATTTTTAGAACCCCTACCATAAGAACCCCTTTCTCTCTAGATAACTCTTCTAATTTGGAACTCATGAGCCTTTCTTCAAGAATATTTCCGCTTTCCGAGGACCTCTGCCGTCTTTTAGAACTCATTATAAAGTATCTGCTGGGCATACATACAAACGATGTTTTGCTTCAATCAATCACTTCCAAGATTTATTTTTATCCCGTGTGAATCTTGCAGGTTAATTAGTCTCTGTAGTTTAGTATAAATGCAGAACTGAGTCAATAACTCAATCATCAGTTCATTAGTCGAGCTGCATATGAATATAACCAAGAACAATTCAGTTTTTTTGCTTCAATTAATCACTGACAATGGGAATCTGTGATATTTATACATTTACGCTTTCTTTTCATAACGTTGAGAGTTATACATTCAGTATAACACAATTACAATACATATGTATGTGTCTCCTTTGAGAACATTGGAAGTTTTCTATATGTATCAAATATTACATATGTTTCTCTCCCGCTCGTTATTCGTGCTTCTTTTTTTGCATTTGAGCTAGAAATCTTCTTTTTCTTCAATTTTTTTCTCAAGAAGTTCATTCGTTTTTCTATTTTATATATTTTTCTCTCTTTTCATCTTTCTCTTTCTTTCTCTTTTTTTCGCTCTCTCTCTCTCTCTCTCTCTCGTTCTCTCTCTCGTTCTCTCTCTTTCTTCTTTTCTTGCCATTTCACTCAATGTATCTGTCTCTCTATCTGTTTTTCTCGGTCTTTGTATCGCTAATCTTTTCTCTCTCTATTTTTTAAAAATTTTTCTCATTTGCTTCTTCACTTTCATCTAGTCCAATCTTTTTGTCTATCACACTCACATCCCAGTATTTCTTTTTTAAATTTTTTCTTTTCTCTATCTCTCTTTAATAGTCACTCTGTTCCTTTCTCTCTCTCTCTCGCTTTCTCTTTATCTTCTTCTCATTCTCTCACAAACTCACTCTCTAACTCATTTCTTCACACTGCAGGGCCTATTGTGGATTCTCCTCCACAAGGATGTGCAGTCCGCTCTCCATTGTCCTCCTGGCCAGCCTTCTCTTCCTACTCAGACCAAGCTGCTCCTCTGCGGCAAAGTTAAAATTCTCCTCGGAGGAAGAGGACGCTCCGCTGCCGACCAGAGCTACCAAAGCCACTGTCGTTCGTGCTAGGTAAGCAGTGTCAAAGGGCCTGGCAAACTGCCAAGGAATGCGTCCATTGGTAGCTCGTTGAGAACAGCATTGCTAGGGTTAAAATTTCGTTTCGATTTTCGCTGGTTTCTCAAGACTCGAATAACTTCCTCTGTTAATAGAAATCTGTTGTTATTGAGAAGTTTCTTTAATTCAACAATTTAGGAAGGGTTTTGAAGCGTCACAGCTCTCGTTTTTACGATTTTCGTTATTCTAGTATGATAACGTTGTATCCTTTTTAATGTCTAAAAATTTAAGAACACTTCTTTAAACTTGCTGATAGTCCTTGCGTAAGCGTCAAAAAAGGTTTTTTTCTTAGTACCGAACACCGATTCTTCGTCCTTGGATTCATCACGACTTTTTTCAACTTTGATGTTTTTGTCAACTTCAGCTATAAGAATAATAATTGACTATTTTAGAGTCCCGTAAAGTGTACCGTTAGAACGAGAGATGTTTTTTAGTTCGTCATCCGACATGCGAAGTTCCTATCCTCAAGAGGTAGCGAATTGTCCGCACGGCTGCACATGCAACACTTCCTCCATATCTTGCGTCAACACAGACTACGATGGCGCCTCTGTTTTTACGCAGGTAACTATTTCCTTGTATTCATTCAACTTTTTTAGAATAGTATTTCAGTTTATTGGTTAAATAAAAGATTTATTTGCGCCCTTTTGTTTTTGTTAGCCCAGAGGTCCTTTTGAAGAGGATTTCATCAGATTATAAGGACCTCATGAGTCTTTATGAGTCCTTATGAATGCACTCACAAAACAGGCAATGAATCTTTGGCAAGACCAGTTTGTTGCTAGGAGAAGTCTAAGGAGCAATTCATCTAACTATGTGCTTCGAAAGCTTAGTGTTTAAACTTCGATTCTGCTATTGTCAATTTGATCCTCTGTCAACCAATCTTATTTCCGGATTATATTTCTTTATTACACAAGACATGGTGAAATTCTCAACAAAAAAAATCATGAAAAACGACATGAAACGTCCTCAAGTTCCTTCAAATAAACTATTTTCTAAGAAACATCTTAAAGGCTCAGTACTTAGTCAGTAGAATAGGTGATTAAAGTCAAAGAAGACTGTTCCAATACGTATTTTCAATTGGTTAGCTCGAGCTTTTGAACAAGGCTGAAGCGTTTTTTTTTTTCTTTTCTTCACTCAAGTAGCCCCTTCTCCAGAGACATTTGATGAGAAAATTGTTCATTTTGATGTCCTCTTTACGTCTTCAATTTTCAGACTACTCGCTTTGTCTTGATCTCCTCAAATTATCTGTCTCTTTTTTTCTTTCTCTCTTTGCTTCACTTTCTATCTCTTTTCTTCTCGTTCTTTCTCTATCACCCCCTATCTTTCTATTTTTGCATTTGGACCTATTTCTCTCTTCGTATTTCTTCTTACTTTGTTTTTCGTCCTGTGTCTCCCTCTTCCTCAAAGGTCATCAAATGGTTATCGGTCCAAGTTTATTTGATCTTATTCGAGTCCAAAATAAGTTCTTCCCTAGCAGAACAATTTTATTATTATTTAATTTTCGACTTCTCTTTATATATTTTTTGTCTGCTTTACTTCAATTCTGAAAATGATCGAGATTTTTAAAACACATTTCCTTATCTTAACGATGTATTATTAATCGGTCTGTTATCTTTTCTGTCTCAAAAGAAAGAGCAAAAAAGGAAAAGGGATACCGGAGAAAAAGAAATGGAGAAAAAAAGGATAGATTCAAATGTTTAAGTTTCGGCCTGATTGTATATGTCCTTGAGTAAGATTATCTTCTCAGCAGTCCTCACACTGCAGATGCAACCGCTCGCATTTCCTCATTTGGACACACTGATAATGAGTGGAAACCGTTTGGCTGACCTCTCGGCCGATTCACTTTTTGGTGCTGACCGGGTGCACAAGAGACTCACTTTGGTAAATCTCACCGACAACCGAATCACTTCCATCTCAGCCCAGACCTTCTTGGGTTAGTCGCGATTGGATTTTAATTATTTTAAACGCTTCATTATCAATGTTTGTAAGCAGCATAATTCCGATTCACATTGACGTAAAAAATTAGAGTACTCTTTGTTGCTTACTTTTGCTGCAAAAATTAGAAAGGCATGTAAAAAGTAGCAAATTGAAATGTTTTATTTTTCATAAACTGTTCGATAAGGACTCTGAGAAAAAACTGTTGGATATTTTTATAGTTTGTTTTACAAAAAATTATGATTTTTCATTGGTCTTATTATTTTGTTATCATTATTTTGTTTTTGTATTCTAAATATTATATTCATTATCAAGACTATATAAACCATTGAAGTTCTTGATATTCTAGTTTTGAAAGCAGCTGATATTTCAGGAATGCCTCAAGCGGAATATGTCTATCTGCGCAACAATCTCATCTCGACTTCTTCTCGGAACCCATTCGGTGCTCTGAGCAAGCTGAAGCTGCTGGATCTGTCTGCGGCCTTCCGAGAGAGCGGCCGCACCCCCGAGTTCATCCACTCCCTCTTCGAAGGCAGGAGAAGTGCTCTTCAGAAGCTTCAGGAGATAGATCTCTCCAACAATGGACTTTATGCACTGAACTCGTCGACTTTCTGCAGGGTTCGTGATGATCGGGCCGGGTAAAGAAATCAGTTATTGAATATTAGTTGAATATCTACCTTCGCTCTCGACATTGGGCTTTTTTCTCGATCATCTGCATACTAAAACGTTTCTTTTTATATTGAATATATTATTCCTCTTTTTCATATTTTTTCTTTTCGCTCGGTCATTTCTCTGCATACATTATTGTTATTGTAGAGAAGGAAACACGAGAATTTCCGCATAAAAATACATATCATCGAGTCTCACTACTATCATTAACCATAGTGTGACTGCAGTCATTCAAGTAACAGCTGTCACTCAATCGGTCAAATGATCGACTGTTTTCATTTGAGCTGCCCGGTCTGGCTCGCCTACTCCTATCTGGCAACTCTCTGACTAGCTTCAACGTTCGAGTCGCTGGTAACTGCCTGTCTGGCCTGCAGCATCTAGACCTTTCCGCTAACTCTATCCAATCACTGCCACCAACTCTATGGGACACGCTGCCCTCCCTCACTGCTGTTGACCTTTCATCCAACCCTCTCCACTGTGACTGCAAGCTAAAGCCGTTGGTCGAACTCGTGCAGCAGGATTCAAATCATTTCCTCAATCAGGTGCGCATTTTAAAAATGGGCTTGGAATATTCATTTGTTGAATCATACCAACTTTTCCGCAGAATGAACGAACTTACTAACTGATTTTTTTACCAGCCTAAGCCACAATCACCGTTGTGATGAAATATTTTAATGATAAGCAAAAACAAGAATTGAATAACTTGATCAAGAGAGTATGAAATGATTCTTTGACTATTTGATGAAAAAGGATCATCGGTGCGGAATCTCTTTCACTTTCAAAAACAAGCAGTATCTTGATCATTTATTTATGATTCACCAATTAATGCCGCCCTGTTGCAAGAAACTAGCTTAGAAAAAGTGTTTGATATCACCGAGTCAGACCTTTGTCAGATTCAGACAGCTGGAGCATTTTAAAGACCATGAGCGAATTCTCTCACACCTAAGTGTACTTCTCTGTTCAAGGGCAAGACTCTGTGCGCAACGCCACCCGCTCTTGCTGGCTCGAATGTATTCTCGCTGGAGGTGTCCCTCCTCTGTTCTTCCTCGCCTCTTCCCTCCTCGACGTCCTCGAGTTCGTCCTCGTCAATTCTGGGCCACCTCTTCTTGCTCGCAATCTTCGCAGTGGTCGCCTTCACACTCTATCGATTCTACCGGCATCGCATCCCATCTCCGCCCACTTTCCAGTTTGGCTACTCATCACTTAACGAAAGGGAGGAGCCTGAGCCCCATTTCGTGTGAACCTAAACTCGTTTCTTTGTAGAAGATTACGAGTCGCTTTTAACTCGTTTATTTTAAGTTAGGAGTCTGAATACATGTGATTCTCGTCACAAAGAGTCTCGGTGTAATCAATAAATGAATTCGAGCGTCTTTCTTGTTAGGAACTAATCTAATCAGTGTATGCGAACTCGTCATTCTATGAAGTAGCGGGAGATGCCTAAAGATGTATCTTGTTCCACTTAGAACGGAAAAAATGGTTCCCAACGAGATGAAGGAGCTTGAGACTTAAATTCTTGTGATGATGCATAATGGTGTTTGATGCATAAAGTTTTGATACTGAGAGTCGGTATCAAAACTGACTCTCAGCAAATACAATAAATTACAAAAATTTCAATCGAAAATGGCACACATGTATGTGAACGTGAACTAATCATACTTATCAAGGATGTAAGCACGAGAAGTCATACTTTTGAAGTTCCGATAGTCGTAATTGTTGGTGCCATATTTCATAATTACTTTTATGTGTATTAGCTTTTGCCCGAACGTTACGAACAAAAAATTTCCAGCTTCGCTCAATAACTTTCACGGCAAAACAATAAACAAATTATTTCGCAAAAAACTTTCACATTGTTTTTAGATATGCTTGAATTTGTAATTTTTTTAAAAAAAGAATTGAAGTTATATAAAAAATTTAACATGTTTTAAATTTTAAATTTATTTTCATATCCATTACTATTTTTCTTAGCTGCCTACAAAATAAATATAAACTTAGTTACACCTGTTGCAAACTTATTTTTATCCCCCGCCAGCTAATTTTTTCAAGCTCTGCTCCGTTTTCGCTGTTTGTCGCTTGTGAAATCGGTTCATACTACGTCTCAGTTTTTGTTGAGACAACGAAGCCATATAGTCTGGGGCTGACGCGAAAAAAGGATTCAATATGACCGAATCAGACCTTATTTGATAAATGAAGCATATAAGTGCCATGGACGGATTCTCTTAGAACTACGTGTATTTGTATCGCTCACAGCTTCATTTTCACATAATCTGTTTGTTATTTTTTTAAAAAGAATTTGTTCCAGTTGGAGAAATTCTGTAGAAGATATGCTTGTTGAGGAGAAGGTGTAGCATTTGATATGTCTGCTTAGAGTATTCCAAATTGTCTCATTTTGTCATGTTTGAAAAAGATAATAATGTGCATGAAATATGATTAAGCTATATCACTGACAAAAGCTGATCCATGAGATGAGATCGAACCCTTTCCCTTTCTTTTACTTACCGAGCGCGAGCTTGTTACCACTACACTACCAGGACACATTGCTTATCGGTGCGATGCGAAATACTCAATGGCTTGCCTCATTTCTGGATGAGAAGTAGGCATATTTTTTGGCAGAATTTCGCGAAAATATTGTATTGCATATTATACCACCTGAATATTAGAAATTGTTGCTAAGGTGCTAGTGAGCTTCTTTCTTTGTTGATCTCTCTTCCCGCTCAAATACACATGTTCAGTATAAACAGTAAGTATGCATCTATGAGCGTAGTAATATAAACAGTAAGTATGCATCTATGAGCGAGTGTAACAGACAACTCAAAAACATTTTACAACAGATTGAGTGAAAAAGACAACTTAATGATGCAATATTATCATCGGTTAAATTTTACTTCAGACCCCCACACGGGAAAAAATGCACCGGGGAAAGTTCTGTGATACTTTAGTCCCCCGCTCTCTTAAACCCGGGCGTTATAAGATGCTGTATCACCATATATTGCGTTGGTATATGTATGTGTCCATGGACCTTTTTTTTCTAAATTTTTGGTTGCATTGTACTTTTTTATGAATGTTGATTTTTCTAGGAAAATATTGCTTAGGCTTAGGAAAAATAGTTAAACTGATTGGATTTAAGAGAGTGTGATGTTTAAGTAAAATTCTGTGGAGAGCTTTTGTAGGACAAACTTTTTTCTTCAAAAATGGTGCTCGGTGGGGGGCAAGTGTAAAAGATTGCCGATTGTGGACTTTAGCCACCCATTTTCTTTGGTGACCGGCTATTGTGAAATCTTGACAATTATACTTTCTCTCCCCACTTTTCGAATTTATATATTCTACTTTCGCCCCCCAAAAAATTTTTTCAGCTGTGTGGGGGGCTATTATATCATTAGGAGATTAAAAATGCTTAGGGGGAGCTAAAGTAATATTTAACCTTATCTTATTCATCATGAAGAACTTTATAGTGACCATCTTCAATAATCCTATTCTGATTGAGCCTGTAACAAGTAACTGGTCGGTTTTAGAAAAAAAATCTTGACTCTCATATACTCATGGGCATACTAGACGCCAGACAGTGCAGAGTGGCATTTTTTGATAAGGTCTCGTTATAGGCTAAGCCGTACGGCCTCGTTAGCGTAAACTTTTCCCTAAGCCTAAGCGTTTTTTATGTAAAAATATTTTTTAATGTAAAAATAATTTTTAATGTAAAATTAATTTTTTGATGTAAAAATAATTTTTTAATGTAAAAATAATTTTTGATGTAAAAATAATTTTTTATTTAAATTTTCTTTTGTAGGTTTTTTTTCAAGAACCGGAGAATCTGATGCTCAAAATGATCACCTATGAAAAAAATTTACGAAACCGTAGCGTTTAAAGTCACTTTTTCGTTTAGTATTCCAATGTCTGCAAGACAAGACGCAGGGTATGCCTGCTCTACAGGGAATAAGAGCCGAAATCTTTATAAGTGAACTTTCAAAAAACTTTAATTTTAAATGAACAAACAGAAAATAATTTTTTTGGAATTCATAGAAAAAATAATGATTTTTGATCACACAGAAGAAAATAAACGAGAAAAATATTGTTGGAAGAACTGAACCTCGAAAGGAAAGATGAGGTTATCGTGGTGGATGAACTGACATGAACGGGGAATTTAAGCATACGAACCTGAATTCAAAAATTCCCGTTCCAAAACAATTTTCTTCTCTTCCTAGATGCTCTGAGTAATGTATATCCTTATCATCAGCGTCTCCTAACCCGCTTCACCTATAATAGACTATCGAGAATAATTCAGTTCATATCGAATTTCGACTTGAATCTTGGCTAATACTATACTTTTATTTATTCTTAGATCGTTCTTGTCAGATCATTCTTTGGTGAATAAAGAAAAAAGAAAATGAAGAGAAAAAACGCAGCGCTGGTTCCATGACATTTCGCATCCCGACATTTCTCATCACGAAATTTCGCACCCGAATTTTTGCAAAAAATTTTTAAAGCTGTAATTATGTGATTATTTGGCTAGTTGTCCCACGCGGTCTCGTACTAAACCGTAAGGCCTCGTTAGCGTGAACTTAACTCAGGGTGAGCAAATATGTATTTTCGAGTAAAAAATATGGCATATTTGCAAAATTCGGGTGCTAAATTTCGTGGTGCGAAATGTCGCAGTATGAAATGTCGTGTTACCCAATTTTACACGAATAAAGTTTTTCGATTTCTAACGCTCCATAATTCTTAATAAAATTAGAGCGGCCAAAGCCCAGATTAGTTCATTAGAGACTAAAGTCAAAGTGCTTCAGCTACCGAAATCTGAAGAGCTTCAACTTATGGTTTTATTTGGCCTTTATACCGAGATGGGACACTCGCGTTGAGTTAGATTAGATATATGGAATGCTATTATTATCAATTTTATACCTTTTTAATTAAAAAAATTGCATGTGTGGGATCATTTGAAATTGTTCCGATTGTTTCTGATCTTCGGTTACTTCTGTTCTTAATAAAATAATAACTCTGAAACGCAAAATTTGATTGAAAATTTGAGTAATTACTTAAAATAAGTAATTTCGGGCCCAGATCGGGTTTTTTTTACCTATGAGTTGATCGTTTAAAAAAGAGGCGGTGAGCGAAATGAACTTTTTTTTCTTGGAAGCATAAAAGAATAGTGATACATACAATGAGCGACAGAAGAATGAGATGGAAGGACTAATTTGGGAAAGCCGTTAGTCCCCAATTCCTAAGGAAGGCAGAGAACGCTGAGGAGTGGAGTCGTCACATGTCGCAACAGATCCCATAATCGATGATGTTATATCACCGATGTGGCTTGCTGATCTTGATAAACCGTTTGAATTGGAAAAAAATTGAATTGAAAATTGATACATACAAACGCTTTCCCAATTCACAAGGGCCTTCGATTGAAGCTATCTGGCACATTAATGAGATAGAAAAATATAATTAACTTTATCAATAATCGGCAAAATTTGCATAAATTTGTCTTTATGTGGGTGTTCTTGATTCCGATCAAAAATTCTTGACCACAATTAATAAATAGTCAAATTATTTTTGCTTTAGTTATTCGAACGATATCCTATTATAACTTCTCCACCGGAACTATGTATGTATTCTCTCCAAAAAAGTTTCGACTTCAGGTTGTTTTCAAACCCAATACCAGTAATACATAGAGCAGCAATGCGCTCTGAGCGTTTGTTGAATCCATGAATGAATGATTTATTGCACAGTGCGTGTTGCATTTCAGGTAAAAATAGATAAAATTCACATGTAGTCAATTCACAGGCATTTCACTTTTTCATAGAAAAATGTGAGAAATTTTTAAGGAAACTTAACAAAAAGAAATAAATTCAAATTCAAATTCAAATGAATTCAAATGTAATTAGTAGAAATAGAAATTAGTAGAAATAGTAGAAAATCGTGCAGGTAGTTAGGATTCAAGCTAATAAGTAGTGAATAATGATTAGTTCAACAAGTTTAACTCCATCCGATCTTTGAATGAACTGAGAGTAGAACATGATCTGGTCTCATTAGACAAACTGTTCCAACAATTAACTACTCTAGATGGTAAGATGTTAGAATGCTAAGCTGATCGAATCAGTGGTTTGATTAGTGCATTCGAGTTAGATCTAGTATTATAAATGTGGTTGTTAAACAAAAACATGGAGCAAGGGTCGATTGACGTAAGCCGGTTTAATATTTTGTACGTCATGATTAAATCTGCAGTCTTCCGTCGGGCTTGCAGCTTGGGAAGTTCCAAGAGCTGCAGTCTTTCTTCGTAGGTCAGCTGCAGACCGGCTCTCCTGCAAACTTGTTTTGTGAAATGACGTTGAACTTGTTCAATCATTTCTATGTGTTTTTTTAAGTGAGGAGACCAAATGACGGAGCAGTATTCCATTATGGGCCTAACGTAGGTAATGAATACTTGTTTGTAAAGTCTTACATTTTTCGACTTGAAGGTTCTCAGAATGTACCCGCATCTCATGCTTGCTTTACGACACATTTGTTCGATATGTCGAGAGTAGTCTAGACTATTAGAATACTCAATACCCAAATCTCGAATGTGATCAGACTCACAAAGGGCATTTCCGTCAAGATAAAACTTCACTTCTGGATGATGTTTACCCATTCGCATAACAGTTGTCTTTGAAGTAGAAATTGTTAATCCCCAACTCGTTGCCCAATCAGCTACAGCATTCAGCCCGCCTTGCAAACTTTTCACATCGTTAGTGGTGGTCAATTTCACGTCATCGGCGTACATTGTCACGTCGCATCCTTTAGGTAGAACTGTATCTTTACCTGAATCTTCTATTGGCCCTTTATTGTTTCTGCTGTTCATTGACGATATTAAAAAAGTTATTCCTACGACGATTCGATATAGCATTTTTGCCGACGATCTAAAGTTGTATGCCGAAGTTCCATCACGTCACAGTGACTTGCAGTTAGCCATTAACAACATTTGCGACTGGTGTATTGAATGGAACTTAACCTTATCTCCTACTAAATGTACTGTTTTGCACCTTGGTAAACAACCTGTTGAGCTCAATTATGAAATCAATAATTCTATCCTGAGCAAATCTTCTTCTGTTAAAGATTTAGGTATAACGATTGATGGT
Organism: Allodiplogaster pararmata; assembly: GCA_964056735.1. NCBI lineage: Eukaryota > Metazoa > Nematoda > Chromadorea > Rhabditida > Diplogasteridae > Allodiplogaster > Allodiplogaster pararmata. Next base: position 37,435,309 of record OZ057407.1, on the reverse strand, counting down.
AATATGAGTTACAAGCTTCATATAGAGATTATCTGCAAAAAAGCTTCTTCTCTAGCTAATATGATCCTCAGAGCATTTAAATCTAAATCCCATTCTCTCCTCATGCAGTCATTCAATGTTTATGTTCGTCCGATACTCGAGTATGGTACGGAAATTTGGTCTCCTGTCTCCAAACAACTAGTCAATGATATTGAATATGTGCAGCGTAATTACACTAGAAGGGTTTTCTATAGATGTGGCCTTGGCAATGCTTCCTATCCCGAAAGATTGAAATTTCTCTGTACTGAATCGCTTGAACTCCGTCGCACTATAAGAGATCTTTGTTTTCTCCATAAGAGCCTTCATTCCAACTTATCCATAGACACCTCTCATTTGTATACACTTAATCCTCATCAGTACAATACACGGCATGGTCACCAATTGAACATTAGACTTCCCGCTCTCTATCCTGCTAGATTGTCTACTTTTGTATCTAGATCGATTTCTATATGGGAATGCCTTCCTAGTGAATTCAAGTCTTTGCAAAACTCAGCTCTATTTAAAGAAAAAATTAAACGTATTGTCACCAGCATCAGTGCTTAAATTAATTTCCTTTCTGTTCGATTATATATCATAGTCCACGCTCTAATTTGTCGTATTGACTTCGTGATATTGTTTATAATGTTGCGTGGAACAATAAATGAAATGAAATGAAATGAAGTCGATCAAAAAGTTCGGGTCAATTAAATAAATAAAGTTTAGATTGCAAAAGCCAAAAGTCGACTGAGTTTATGGGTTTAAGGATATACAGTGCGAGGCATAATTATGCTACCACCCCCCCCCCATAATTATGCTACCACCCTATTTTTCTCAGTTTTTTTAAAAGAAAACTATAGGTGATAACGATCAGTCTATTGAAGACTTTTTTGAACAATCTTGTCCCAAAAATTGTCGAAGCAAGATCAAAGGAGGATTTATCAAAGATCAAAGGAGGATCAAAGGAATATTTAGCAGGTTAAATCATTCATATTATTATCTAGCTTCGGTCAAAGTTTGAGTTTCGGCAGGATTGCTTCAAACTCTATGAAGTCGGCTGCACAAATTTGTGCTGAAGGGAGAGTATCTGTGAGCAAGTCGACCATAATTCGCAAAGTTCTAGAGTCCAACCACCTCTTGTCCGCCACAAGCAAATCTGTACCTCGGATGACCGAGTCGCACAAAAAAGCGCCTCAAATTCGCTAGGCACAACATGGCTCGAGACTGGAAAAAGGTGCACATTTTATTCATATATTCTTCTGAATATTTAGTAAATGGTTTTGGTTTTTTCAGACGAGAAAAAGTTTAATTTGGACAGGCCGAATGGATTTTCGCGCAACTGGCGAGATCTACGCGAGGACCAACTCTACTTTTCGAAACGCAACTTTAGGGGAGGTACCGTTATGGTCTGGGACGCATTTTGTGCAACTGCACTGTTGCTATCGACTTTATTTCCACTCTGACGAACTCAGAAGACTACCAGCAGCTCCAAGGCACTCAATTGATTACATTCCTGCGGCGTCGTGGCCGTGCACAGTACACCTTCCAGCAAGAAAACGCCGCCATCCACGTAAGCAATTCGACGATTGCTTGGTTGGCATCTAAGCGAGTCGATGTGATGGACTGGCCGGCATACAGCCTCGACTTCGAGAACATCTGGGGCATCATTGTGCGTCAGATCTATGGAAAACAGTAATCCAGTTTACAAGAGCTCAAAGACGCGATCGCCGACTCTTGGCAGTCTCTTAATTCCCAAACACTTCACAACCTTATTAATTCGATGCCAAACCGCGTGTTCAGTATTATGTAAACAGTCATCTGGTGGTCCAATCTCCTACTAAAACAGAACTAGCAAACGTTGTTCAACATTTATTGTTGATAAAAAACGGTGGCACCATAATTATGACACAGCTTGAAATTAAAAAAAAACTTGATAAAAATTTTATTTGTCAATCAATTAACACCAAATTTGGAGTAAATGACTCTGCAATAATAATAAACTGGTCATTTTGAAAACAGCTTACAGTCTTTTGCAGTTTTCCAAAAAAACTGGAAAAGTAGGGTGGTAGCATAGTTATGCCACGCACTTTATATTTCAGTGAAACACTCAAGTACATACATATTCATGCACTGCGAGATGTCTTCATTGCAGTTTATCTAACTTTGACAAAGATTTCCGAGCGTGGCGTAATGATACATACTTCGCCTAGCTATCATGCAATGGGTCCAAGTTCGAATCCCCTTCGAGAAGATGCACTCTAAACGAGTGGACCAAGAAATGTCGGAAGGCCTTCCTTTGTTTTTCTATCACTTCTCTCTTCACTAAAAACACAAAAGAGTAGCAGCTGGTTTCACCAGTTTAAGTCTGTTCAACATGGAAAATGGGGCCTGTTTTCTGCCTCATAACGAGGTGGAGTACGATGTTTTGGCATAAACAATTTTAAAAATTCGGAGTGAGTAGGCCAATCATATCAATTGTTTTATCGCCATGTTACCAACAGACGATCGCTCAAACGAATCTGAATGGTCAGGGAGATAAGAGCAATGAAAGGCTGTTTAAGTGATAAATACAGAGTGACTTTAGAATCTTGTATAGATGAACAAGCTGTTTACGTTATGATTATACGCTTGCTCAATGTAGTGGCCTGTCACATGAATAAAACTAGTCAGTTATTTACGTATCGTGTTTCCTTCCTCCAGGATGATACAGAAGACATTGATGGCCATTGAATTTCTTTCCATGTCAGTCTCATTCTTAGCCTTTGTCCCGTCGATAACGAGCGTTCGCTGTGGGGACACCCCGTGGTTCCAACCGATCCGCGGCGTTCTCATCTTTCAGCTCGATCTTCACCACGCCAACCTCGATGCAGTCTCAAAACTCAGTTTTAAGGGTTACTTCTGGGTATTTTGCACTGGACTTCGAGGCTCCAGGAAGATTCAAGATTAAACTGGGGTTTCGTCTCATTTTTAAAAAAGTATAATGATTATATGTATATTTATACGATAAATTGTTAGAGGGTGACGCGGAAGGGGATTATTCGAAGAACAAATGACTTCCTGTTATGATAAAAAGGTGGTTTGAGTCAGATATAGAGAGAAATAAAAAAAGAAAGAGAGAGAAAAAGAGAGCGAGAGATTTAGAGAAAGAGATTGAGAGAGAGGGAAAGAAAACAGGAGAGAAAGAGAAAGAGAATGCGAGAAAGATTTGGAGTGAGAGAGAGATAGATAGGGAGAGAGAAAAAGTAAGACGAAGAAAATGCTGGGGAGAGAGATAGAGCAACAAAGAGAAAGATAGATACCAGGAGAGAGATTGAGAAAAAGAGAGAGATAGACAAAGATATAGCGATTTTGTTCCTTTCTTTTTTTATTATAGAAAGTCTTCTTTTTTTTTTTACCGTGTTGGCGTTTGCGTAGTAACTCCAAAACGATAGTAAGGAGTACTATTTAATTTTGCTTCTAATGTAATATTTGTATTCCTCCCATTCTTTTTTCTAATTATTATTTATAACTGCTTCGCCTTATTTCAAATATGATAAATATTATTCGAGTCTCAATATTCTTGTCATTCTGCAAGGAATTCAGATAAAAATCGCACAGTTCTACTAACCTGTACTCATGTTGGCTGGTTATTCTTCTTTATCGTTGAATTTTGTCGAGGATTAGAACAGAAAAGTCTAATTAGAAAGAAAAGAGTCTTAAGGTACCAGTTTTTCAAGCGTTTCAACTGAATACAAAAGACGTAGTTAAAATAAAAATTTATTAGATTGTGAATTGTACTATATCCAAGTTCTGCCCATTTCCTTTTCGTCCAGTGCATATTCTTTAAGAGATTCTATTTCATCACACCACACCAATAAACCATTTGTAAGGAACGAAGTATCTTAACGAGAAGAGGAACAAGGATGGGAGCAAGAGAGGGGAGGAAAGAGAGAGTAGAGAGAAGTATCGAAATAGAGAAAGAAACAGAGAAGGTGAGAAAGTAAGAGATACAGAGGTGAGTAGAGAAGTAGAGAGAGAAACAGACAGAGACAGATCTATAGTGTATAGTTGAGAAAGAGGGAATTCAAGATGATTGGATAAGAGGACAGGGATCTTGAGAAGAGATATGTATAAGAGAGAATGAGGAAAATAAAGGTAAGAAAGAAAATAGGGAAGAAGAAAAGAGAAAAAAGGCAGATAAAAAGAGTAAGTGGGAATGAATGTATAAGGAGTTTCCGAATGGATAGTCATAAGTTAGAGCTGTCAGAACGTGTTGAGATAGAAAGATTGGGCTATATCGTGGGGGAGGGGGAGCGAGAAACGAATAAGACAGTATGAAAAACAGAGAAAAGGGAAAATAGTATGCGGGAGACAGCCGAAAAAGTAAAGAGTTGAGGGAATGAGGAGGAGAGAGAAAACGAAGAGAAAAAGAAAGCCTTTTTTGTGAGGAAAGTAGCTATGAAAGGAAGGGCTTTTGAGAAAGAAAAAGAGAGAAAGATGAAGAGACAGTCGGGGGGTAGTTGTTTCACACCACTGAAACTTTTCCATTCACAACAAAATTTCCTGTTGAGTGTTATGATTTTCGGAATAATTACTTTTGATCTCCAAGTTTCTCTCTAATTTTGTGTCTCTCTTTTCTGTCCCTTTCATATACGTTTTCCGAACCCTTTTCTCTCTTTCCCTTCTATATCTCTCCGCGTTTTCTCTTTGTTACCCTCTTACTCTCTCTCTCTCTCTCTCTCTCTCTCTCTCTCTCTCTTTCTCTCTCTCTCTCTCTATCTATCTATCTATCTATCTATCTATCTATCTAAAGAATCAGTTCCATGATATTCCGTAAGAGTGCTAATTTCGAATGCAGAGAATGGAGTAAGGGAGATTGTCTGAAAGAGCAACAGTAGGATTAGTGTTTAGCGAGCCAGGAGGAAAGGGGTAGAGAGACAGAGACGGGAGGAGAAAGAGAGCAGAGTAGAGAAGAAAAGATGGCACTAGTTCCCTCTCATGTTGCCTTTTCCGTGCTTCTGCAGACAGACTGATTAAGGTGTAAATGTACGTCAGAAAGAGAAGATTCATTGAGAGAAAGAGAGAACTGCAGTGAGATCGGAGTGATAAAATGACAAAAATTGAGGAATGCAGAGAACTAGAGATATAGAAGAGATATACATACAAAGAGAGGTACAGATCGTTCAAAATAAATGCACAGAAAAGATCGCCTAGCGGGAGTGCGGCCGGTGATAAACAGAGAGAAAGGCAGCGAATTACTTTTACAAGGAGAGAAGTAGTGTGTATAGCCCGGACTCTGACTCGTGTCATGAAAGTTCTGTTGTGTTGACAATGCTTCTCTCCGGCTTTAATGAATTTTGGAGTTGTGAGGGGATTGTAGAACATTCTTATTAGAGAAAAGAGGGAAAAGAGAGAGAGAGAGAGAGAGAGAGAGAGAGAGAGAGATACAGAGAGCGAGAAAGAGACAGAGAGACAGGAGGAGATGAAGAAAGATAAGGATGGGAGAAAGAGAATCGCATAGGATGAATGAAAAGAAAATGGATAGGAATTATGCCTGAGAGAGGGTAAGCAAAAACTCAGGGAGAGAGAAAGAAAGAGAGAGAGACAGAAAGAGACAGATTATGATAGAGAGAAATGAGAAAGACATGAATGAGAAAGATAGAGAGACACTCCTAGAGTACGAGGAAGAAGAGCGAGAGAGGGGGAGGGGACGCTCAAGAAGAAAGGGAAACGCTCAAGAACGAGGACAGGAGGAATGGAAGACAGTGTCATTCTCTCCTTCCTTATTTTGGTCTCCTAATCTTCTTTGGCGCGAGCAACAGCCAACAGCGAGCCACTTCTCCCCCTTACACAAAACATTCATTGTAACGACATACTTCGCGCACCTGTAACTTACACTCAATTAATCGTTCTATAGTACTTTCTTGACGGCCCATCAGTGTTATAGCTAAGTGTTCCACTAGTTATTATAATTCTTCTAGCTGAATATTGAACTAGTAACTCACATTCAAAAATAATAAACCACGACGACTTTTTTTCCTTTTCTAACACAAATGTCGCTTTCTCACCATTACTAAACACGCAATCGTGACATGCCAAATGATTGACCTCGAAGTGGTGTGTTGACGCAATCGATTCTCACGAATTGCTCCTCGACCACCCCGCTCGACTCCTCCACTATGTTGTGCTTCAACTTGCTTAGCTCCTCTCTCCCATCATGATCTCTTCTCTTTTCAACCATAACACGCTCTCTCTTGACTTTTTCTCCTCTGCCCTCTTTGCAAAGCGCACTCTCTCGACTTTCTCTCCGTTCTCTGGCGCTCTCCTGTGATTGAATGCACTTTCTCCTCAACCGTTTCTGTTTCCCTGTTTTGCGGCGGTGATGTTTTGCAGCATTTCTGGGCCCATCTTTGCTATAATCTTATATTTTCGTCGGCCGCTATGTGATTCTTTCTTTTCTCTCTTCTTCTTGCTCTTGTTATATTTAACATGGTAATGTTTAGTGATTAGGCCACTTCGCGTTGCGTCTCCATTCTTTTCTTGCTCACTGAACATGTATGTAAAATATTGAATGTACGTTATTTTGAAGTCACCGCTGAATTTTTTCTTAAATTGCTGGAAAAGGTTGTGCTTTTGCAAACCAAACTTCAAGTATAAACTTTAAAATTTGAAATTTTCAGCAAATATTCATGTTCAATTTATATTCAAATTAAGCGAGTGTATACACATGAGCGGATTGCTCAAGCCAGGTGTGTCACCTTATCTATTTATGAAGGCAATTACCGAAAGGAGGCAAGAAACCGGGAGGCATGAGGGAGGACGCCTCGTTAGCTAAGCCGTACGGCCTCGTTAGCTAAGCCGTACGGCCTCGTTAGCGTAAACTTTTACTAAGCCTAAGCGTTTTTTAATGTAAAAATATATTTTAATATAAAAATAAAACGCGCGACCTCACTCATGCCTCCGGGAGGCATGACCCGGTTTCTTGCCTCCTTCTTGCCTCCTTTCGGTAATTGCCTTTATGAAAGCCCGCTTTGACTTTGAAATACAAATTGTTCGCAAAGTGTCAATTGATGGACTGAAAGCCTCGTTTTTTTTATTTCTTTGGTGGTTTTATCTAACGCTTATGAATGTTTTATATCATGCGATTGTTTGTAAGCTTCGGTTTTTTGGTTTTTGATTTTTGAAAATGGTGTTTTTGTTTGGGATTTTTCGTATTTTTGGAGGATCATGGATTCAAAAAAAAAGAAATCCGACGGTCTAGCAGCAGGTCTTTTTATTTATGCAAAGTCATGTTTCTGTTGTAATCCTGTTCTGAAGAGGTCTTTTTTCTCCTAAAAAAGCTCTGATACCTAATTTTGGCTGTTCATAAGCAGCCCTGTGCATCTGTATCATTTGCGGACCTAAAAAATCTGTTTCTGATTTTCGGTTTCATGTTTAAAGAAAGTTTTGTTTTTTGAACTTGTTAATTAATATAATGCGATTAGTTACCAGATCTTAGGTACATAAAAAGCATAATTCAGAACAATTTGCCTTTTTTTAGTTCTAAAGAGAACTGAATGAGTAGAGAAAAACTTTGACGGCTCCAGTTGGTCGAATCGTATACTTTTAACTAAATAAAAGATTTGAAAGAATCTGTGGATTTTATTCCCTGATGGGCATACCCTGCGTCTTGTCTTGCAGACATTGGCACGATGCTTTTTTAACTTTTTTTTTGATACGGTCTCGTTAGCGTAAACTTTTACTAAGCCTAAGCGTTTTTTAATGTAAAAATGATTTTTACTGTGAAAATTTTTTTTCAAGAACCGGACTCCCTGATGCTCAAAATTATCACCTATGAAGAAAATTTTTGAGAACGTAGCGTTTGAAGCCATTTTTTCGTCTAGTATTCCAATGCCTGCAAGACAAGACGCAGAATATGCCCATCAGGGAATGAGAGCCGAATCTATTTAATTCATACGTTTTCACCCCAAACGCTTGATATCAATTTTGAGTACCATCTTGTTGAAATTAAAACTCCGGCGGGTATTTATGCCCGCTGGGCATAAATACCTCAGCACATTGTTCTAACCGGTCATGTATTTCGGCGGGCCTCTGTTTTTTCTCAATATTTTTCATATATTGACATATATATATTTTTAGACACAAAATTTTTTTTTGCAGATAGCTTGTATGGTCTATATGAAAATTGTGTTTATTCTCAAAAAAAAAACAAGAGAAAAACATTTATTTGTGTGAAGTACTTTTACATTTTCGTCCGAAGAGTTATAGCATCGCGCCATGAAATAAACCAGGAGTTAAGAGTTTGCAGCAATCAAAAATTCGGGCAAGGGAGCAGCTGAGTCGTAAGTTGTTTTTGAAGAGCGAGAGAGGAGCAGTGTGTGCTCCATTCTCATCCCTGACTTCCACAGAGGAGGCCGCCACACACTCGCAAAATGTCTAAAAAAGCGGTCAGTAATAAAAATTGGAATAACCATGAGGAACCTATACTTTGAAAGTCTAATGTCAACATATGTATGGAACTTGAAATGATGAAAAGGCGAGTGAGAGAATTCAGCATGAGAGATGCGAGAGATTGGGGACTATGTAGAGGCTGAGACGCTCAAGAGAAGGTGAGAGAGCGAAGAATGGAGGACCTTCATTGAAGGTGCAGGCATAGGTCACAGGAATTGTCAAAAAATGAATAATGACCGTTCATTTGAGCGGGAAGTCAGGAAAATTAGAAAAAGAAAGCTCAAACTTCCTTAGGGTTTATGTGAATGACAATAATCCTTAGGGTTTATGTGAATGACAATAATCCTTAGGGTTTATGTGAATGACAATAATCCTTAGGGTTTATGTGAATGACAATAATCTCCAAATTCCACAAGTATATTCATATTTGAGTAAAAAGAGTCCTTCAAAGAGTTCTCAAGTAGGACCTGGTAATGTATTTCATGCGAAAGAACTATCTATCATTAAATAGTTCAAAATTGTTACTATAACTACGGCAAAGTAATTGTATCCAATGTATAAGTGTGTGCCCGCTCAAGTTAGGAGAAAAACAGAAAGCTTTAGTTAGGAGAAAACGACAATTAAAAATCCATCCAACGAAAAAAGCTTATCCACCGGGCGTGATGTTGTTGTTGTTGTTGTTTGCCCATAGGTCCTGTTGAGGGTAGTCCTTTGGGATAGGTTGGTGAGGATCCTTCTAAGTCCGGAGAAATTTTCTCCGTCTACACTCGCACCGCATTCGGCGATCCTCTTCGCGAGACCCATTCGTTAACCGTAGAAGGGCAAGAGACTATTTTACTGGCGCCTCGACTCGCCATTACAAAGTACAGGGGACTAACGGCTGATGTTTTATCCGGTGGCATACCCAGGCCAGTCCGGCATTGCCCTCCTGTGACGAACTATACTATCCAATTGGTACTGTACCTGGTGTTTGCACATAGGTGATCGAACCCAGCCACCTCTTCTCAAACCGGGAGCATAGGTAAATAGGCAACTGGCAAAAAAATTTCTGTGGCGACCGACCTACCGACCTTCTCCCTCACTCAAAATGAATATATCAGAGTTTTCGCAGCTTGAATTAAAGAGAAAAAAACTTTATTCCACTGCATAATTTAGCCATTACTCAGATTCAACCGGTTTATCGATTTGAAGGTGATACTTTTAACCTACTTCAGCGACCGACCCATTGAAAAATCTAGACATATTTTACCTATGACCGGGAGGAAGCGCGTTACCATAACATCATGGTGACCCATTGCTATTCCTTGCGATATTGCTTGGATTAGTTAGGAGAGGCATGAAAATTAGCGTTTAGATTTAAAAAAAAGATTAGCAACTATTCGGTTTGCATGTTTTTTGTTGTTGCAGAATCATTCGTTCTCTCTCCGTTCTTATTTTAGTATATTTTTAAATTTATTTTTTCCCTTTTTTCACAAGAAGTGTCACAAAATTCAGTCTATGAGAGGACTTCTGTTTCGAAGTCTTACGGGTCTCTCTTCAATTTCCACGGATTGTTCCTATAAAAAGGACTTTTCATTTGAGAATAAATAGTAATGTTTTAACATCTTTCGTTGGCCCTCTATTTGAGTTTAGGCTAGTAATTTTCGTATTTCAAGGGTGGATCACATCATGATAACTTCTGCTTTTCATATGGAAATTTTTTCATATTAATAATAAGGGTGAGTGAGTTTCCTGCGATTTTATCGCCTTTGCCTGTCGGCTTTTTTGTACGCGCTACACATCCTTGCCTATAAGGTTACGTTGGAACTATTATACATAGTTCACCTGATCACGGGTGGGTCTTTACTAAACCACATTATTGCTCTTTTTGAGCCTCCAGATCATTTTTGGTCGCTACGAAAACTTCTCGGTCATGACAAAATTTATTTGACGAAGAGACTCTGAATATTTCTCAATGGCTCAAAAACGTCGATTGGCGCCCTTTCTCTGCTTACTTCTCTCTGATTCTCGGTTGGGCGGGGCTTATCAGAGTTTGCTGCTTCACTCTCTATTTGTATTTTGTCGCCGTCTATTCCCAATTTTGCTCACACCACATCTAAGGCCAATTATCGTTTTCCGTCTCCAATCATGGTCCCGGCTCCGAATGTTGGTCGTTTTAGCTCACTCTTGGGCCAAATCATTCGCTGATGATTCATGGATCAATTGATCAGAGAATCAGTACTTTTGCAAGAACGAATGTTTTCATAGCGAACTTTTCACGTAAAGGAGCAGAAGAGGAAAGGGCGGGAGAGTTTGTTGGAAAAAAATTGGAAAATGTGACAGATTTGATGTGTAGCACAGATGTGAAGGACAAGCGTGATGATGTTGTTGAAATGTATTAATATATTTTCTTTTATTAATTCTATAACTACAACATGATTGAGACGAACTTAGTTACTTCTACAGTTGAATTTTCAATAAAGTTTAGGTGAAAAGTTCTTTTGGAAAATGGTAAAAGCATGGGTGAGATGAGATTGTGTATCACGCCTTACCCGGTTGAATTCAGGGGTTAAATAGTGACCGGATCGGTCCCGTCGGCGGATACATGTACACCCACTATTGACAAAAAACTCCCTCTCTTTTCACACCCTTTTCCTTCATCCCCTCTTCTTTTTTCCTCCAAATTTTGAGCGGCGGATACATGTAAACCCAAATTTGGCGGCTCCATTTAACCCCTGGTTGAATTCATTATTTCAGTTTCTGGAAAAAGTAGTGTGACTCAAAGGTGTGACAATATAAGTTGTCGAACGTAATGAGTTGATTATTCAGCAAATAGGTTGTAAGTTGAATATCAACGAGATGAAAAACAAAAACCAAATGGGAAGAATGATTGTAATTGTAATTCTTTATTACCATAGGATAGCTTGTAAGGCCATCGCTTATATGGAATCATGAAATAGGAAGAGGAATATTGAGGAGCCAAGACAATCAATTTTCGTTGGTGTCTACTTTTGCTGTTGATTCGCAGTCGATTGCCGTAGAAGAATTCGGAGAAAATTTTTTTATTTATCTATATATATATATATATATATATATATATATATATATATATATATATATATATATATATATATATATATATATATATATACTTTATCGCAATGAGTGGGTGTAAGGGGATATTTGGATGTAAGGGGATATTATGGTACATTTATTATTATTATGGTACATCTATGGTACATTTATTCGTCTTGAGCCTCATGAAGTTTATTTTATTTAGAAAAAAGAGGGAAATGAATGCTGAATGCTTTTAGAAAAGCAACTGTTGGGTCTTCAGAGGGTCGCTTATTGGGTGGGCTCTGAATGTCGGTTTTGAACCAGAGCCATGACTTCGAACCAAAACTATTCAGATCAATGTACGCGTCACGACGATGGACGCCGAACTGGAGTTCGCCATCCAACCTTCCACGACGGGGAAGCAGTTATTCGACCAGGTCAGTAAGTTGTTCATTAAGGCAATTTCTACTCGACCGGGTTAGCTCTTAGGCTTAGATTCGTGCAAACATTTACCAACATCTCTTGAACTTCTGGTTTTGGATGTATCAGTGAGTGCAGAGTGAGCGGGGTTCTAAATAGGTAGAACGCGCCAATTAAAAAAATTAGGAGCACTACGATTTTGCCACACCGAAGCTGTTCATACCAAAGTTTCCTGAACTCACAAAAAGTACTAAAAATTTTCTTTTTTCTCCTCTTTTTAGTGTTCCCATTCCGCTTTTCCCGATTTCCGTTCTCGACTATTTATATTACTTTGTTTTTCTTTCACTTTCTCACTCTCTCTCTCCCTTATTCTTATTTTCTCTTCTCAGCCTATCGGGTCGTCTCCTAACATATCGCCAATCTTGTTCCAGGTTGTGAAGACAGTCGGTTTGCGGGAGATCTGGTACTTTGGATTACAGTACACGGATACAAAAGGCTTCCCGACATGGTTGAAGTTGAACAAGAAGGTTTTATCTCAGGTGAGAAAAAGGCCGTGTTTGAATTCGAGAGGACCCAGAACGAAGATCAAACATATGGTAACAAAACTGAATCTGAGAAATTAGGTTTTTAAACAGAGGTCATCTCCATTGTTGGAACACGAATTCTCTTGAAGTGGTAGACGGTCTAGAATATAAGCAAGAGAGTCTTCTCAGTCTTGACATCGTATTATGCCCACTCTCTCACCTTCCTTCGTATGTTCTTCACCTCCAGCTCGCTTTTCATTCTGTAGACCATACTACGCTTGAAAAGATTTTTTTAAAAAAGATTTTTTTTTCCTACACGTTGAAGTTCTGAAATCAGGGGTTTTTTAGTGTGCAAGAAAAAGGGACAGACGCCCGCCGAAGGCGAAAAATTTTTTCTTCACATAAGGGTCCCCCCTTATGATTTGGAAAACAGAGGCCCGCCGACAGAAGATCTTACATGACTATTTAACTCCTGTCTGAAATGTGAGCTATGTTGAGCTAGGATTTCAAAGAATGATGTGACGCTATTATAAAACAAAATTCGTTTTCCCTTGTTTTATCTTTTATTTAATCATCGATTTACGATCCGAAATTTACCCTTCATATTACTTACGAGTATTAGGTATTATGAAATAATCAAAATAAAAGGAAGTAATCCGAGTTATGCCCCTCCCCTTTTTGATCAGTGGTCGTTTGACGGCTCCTACTAAATAATATAACACTACGTTTAGAAAGATATTTATTAAGTTGGTTCAACGGATATTATTGATTGCACATTGAATTCAGACAGACTATTTTTGATTTTTAGGATTTTTTGATCTCAGAAGTAATTTGGTTAGCGGAATATAATTGCCTTTTTTGTACTACTCTTATCTAGTCTCTTCGCCCTCGATCACTGTTTTTTTTCCGCTCAAAAACTTCCTTTTCCTCTCCTACTCTCCATCTCTTTCTATGTATTACTTTCTATACAATCTTTTTGTAAAATTGAATTTTGTTTCTCCTATAACTCTATCTCTTTTTTTGTTTAAGATTGTCGTTCTGTTTCGTTGTCTTTTAGTATTTTTTGTTCGATTCATTTTTTTGCGTTGTTAAGGAGTTGTTAAGGATGTTCGAAAGGAGCAAACGCTGGTTTTCAAATTCCGAGCGAAATTCTTCCCTGAAGACGTGGGAGAAGAAATCATTCAAGACATTACAATGGTTGGTTCTAAGCAAGTTGATAATAAAGAAGCAACCTTATCTTGTTATTTGGTTGGTTCTAAGCAAGTTGATAATAAAGAAGCAACCTTATCTTGTTATTTGGTTGGTTCTAAGCAAGTTGATAATAAAGAAGCAACCTTATCTTGTTATTTGGTTGGTTCTAAGCAAGTTGATAATAAAGAAGCAACCTTATCTTGTTATTTTAGCCTTCTCTCCCTCTACATTGTTGTAGTTTTCTCTTTCAAATACCTCTTCTTTGATTTCTTGTTAATACCTCAATTCATTTTCCTTAAAAATAAGTTCTTATCAATAATCATCTTCTAAGTGTATTCCCAATTACCACAAAGTTTCTAGATTCGACAAGTCTTGTAAGCGGAAAGTGTGAAAAAAATTCTTGAACTTCCGAGAGAAAGATTACACGAGATGATTAACTCCGAGGAACTCATGCATAAAAAGTACAGGATTCGATACTGATAACGATTTGAGAGAACACATATAGAAAGAGAGAGAGAGGGAGAGAAAGAGAGGAGTAGAGAAGTTGTTAAGGCAAGAGAAAGTATATGATAAGCTCTTGGAAGGTAGAGCTGTGAAGAGAGAGAAAGGCAGAGAAGGAGAGAAAGAGGGAGGAAAAGAAGAGAGAGTAGGGGGAAAAAGGGAAATGGAAAGTGGTTGAATAAAGAATGATTTACAAAACGGCAGAGAAAATATACAGATAAAAAACAAGAGAAGGTATGTTGTAATCACTGCAGAACATGAGTGTTGCGATTTTGAATGAGGTGAGGGGCTGGAAATGATTAAAGGGTCTTGAAAGTAAGGGGCGAATTGAATGCTAAGTTAGAAGGGAATGTTCTGAAAATGAGTCATCATATGATGACTTTGATTATGTACATTTATAACATTTAGTGTCAAGAGATTCTCACTTATGTTTTTACTTCAAATGCTAAGTTACACAGTTTAAAGGCAGTGACGCCTGGTTAAGATGACAAATGATTGAAATATCGCACAGAAAAAGCTAGTCCACCGGGCGGGATCGAACCCAAAAATCTCTGACTCAAACCGGGAGCGTTTCTTACCATGGGGACACATTGCTAGACTTTGATTATGTACATTTATAACATTTAGTGTCAAGAGATTCTCACTTATGTTTTTACTTCAAATGCTAAGTTACACAGTTTAAAGGCAGTGACGCCTGGTTAAGATGACAAATGATTGAAATATCGCACAGAAAAAGCTAGTCCACCGGGCGGGACCCAAAAATCTCTGACTCAAACCGGGAGCGTTTCTTACCATGGGGACACATTGCTATTCCATGCGATAGTGTTTTATGAAAGGCTCATATGCCTTGTTCTCTTAGTCACGCATGCTTATGAAGCGATTGCGTCATGAATGGAGCGTAACTCCAGAATTCACGATTAAGCCAGTAGAGTGATGGAAGATAGATGATAAATCTTGAAATGGTAACACGCGCTCCCAGTTTGAGTCAGAGATGGTTGGGTTCGATCCCGCCCAGTGGACTAGCTTGAGTCAGAGATGGTTGGGTTCGATCCCGCCCAGTGGACTAGTCAGAGATGGTTGGGTTCGATCCCGCCCAGTGGACTAGCTTGAGTCAGAAATGGTTGGGTTCGATCCCGCCCAGTGGACTAGCTTGAGTCAGAGATGGTTGGGTTCGATCCCGCCCAGTGGACTAGCTTGAGTCAGAGATGGTTGGGTTCGATCCCGCCCAGTGGACTAGCTTGAGTCAGAGATGGTTGGGTTCGATCCCGCCCAGTGGACTAGCTTGAGTCAGAGATGGTTGGGTTCGATCCCGCCCAGTGGAATAGCTTGAGTCAGAGATGGTTGGGTTCGATCCCGCCCAGTGGACTAGTCAGAGATGGTTGGGTTCGATCCCGCCCAGTGGACTAGTCAGAGATGGTTGGGTTCGATCCCGCCCAGTGGACTAGTCAGAGATGGTTGTTGTTGTTGTTGTAGCCGATAGATCTTCTATTCGGCATCGTCTTCGGTGATCGGTAGTTTTAGAAACCTTGCAGCTTCTACTGGGTCGGTCCAGAGAGACCAAGCCGTCAAACTAGTCGGCCTATCTGGACAGGAGAAAAGGTGAGTCGTTGTGTGTCCGGGTTCGTCGCAGTCCGGACATCTGTCCACGGTTGTGGAGTCAATTCTGGACATATAGCTTCGCAGAAATGGGCTATATCCAGACCGTAGCTGGGCGAGTGTTCGTCTTGTAGATCTCGGAAGATTTCTCTCTTCTCTGGAGATAGGCGGTGGTGGGTATCCTCCCAGTACCACAGGCGGTGAGTATTTGTTTTTCACCGCTGTGACTGTATCCGTGTGTATCTTCTTTATGTCTTCACGGTACGCTTCTTCTGTCTTCACTTCTTTATCTTCGTCAAGGAATGGAGTGATGCAGTTTTGGTGTTCACTGAAAAGGGATCTCGCCCTCTTCAACTGTCTGGGAGGAGGTGGCATCTTGGTTGTGTCGTGATCAATGTGGTCTCGTTTATGTAGCCGAAGGAGGAATTGCTTGCACAGCATGTCGTTGTGAGGCTTCACCGGGAGGACTTCGGATTCAATATGGAGATGATCTATCGGTGTCATCTTGACGCATCCTGTTGCCGCTCTCAGAGCAACATTTTGGGCAGCTTGAAGTTCTTTCCAATGGCTTTCGGAGAGATTCGGAGACCATATTGGCGCGGCGTAGTTGATAACTGGTCGGCCGACGATTTTGTAGGTAGTCAGCAAGAGTTCTTTTTCCTTTCCCCAGGAAGCTCCAGCAAGTGCACGTAATGCTGCATTCCGGTTTCGGAGTGTCGTCCTCGTTTTCTTCGCATGAGATCCGAAAGTGTACATCGATCGTGTCGAATGTGACGCCTAGAATTTTGATGGAGCGGACAGTTGGAACAGTGATGTTGTCTATACGGATGTCGAGTTGCTGATTGACCTCCCTGCTATTCAGCGTGAATAGCATTGCCGCACTTTTCTCTGCTGCTAATTTCAGTCGTCTGGAGTCGAACCACTGTGCTAGTTCGTCGAGGTAGCTGTTGATTTTGTTGCATATTGGAGCGATGTCGGACCCTTTGGCAAAAATAGTGCAGTCATCAGCATATGAGACGAGTTCGATCTGTTCCGGAGGTAAAGGGATATGTGACAGGTAGTGGTTGAAGAGAGTTGGTGACAGTACACCACCTTGTGGAACTCCAGCACGGAGTTTACGTTTCTTGCTTTGGATTCCACGAAATTCGACGTAGGTTTGTCGTCCTCTCAAGTAGCCACATATCCTTCTTCCTATTTTGTCTGGTAGCGATGCATTTGCAATATCTTCGATCAAGATGTTGTGGTCCACGCAGTCGAAAGCTCGGCTGAGGTCTAAGGCAACTGCTACTGTACGACTAGCCGGTTTCTTCTCGTTGAGTCCTCTGGCAATGTAGTCGTTGAACGTGTAAAGAGCAGTCGTAGTGGATCTATCTTTGGTGAACCCGTGTTGATGTTTTGCTGGAGGCATCGCTTGTTGTATGTATGGAAGAAGCAGACGTTCAAGAACTTTTGCGACTGGTGAGAGGAGGGAGACTGGACGGTAAGATGACGACATTTCTTCTGGTTTCCCTGCTTTCAGAAGAGGTATTACTTTGGCCAGTTTCCAAACAGATGGGATTTGGCTGGTTCTTAGGCTGTTGTTGTATATCGATGTCAGGAAACGGTGGGCATTGGGACCAAGATGTTTGAGGTGAATCATAGTAATTCCGTCAGGGCCAGCGGCTTTACTAGACTTGCTTCCTTTTATTGCCTTTGAAACTTCAGATTCTGAAAAAAAGGGCTGAGTGATCATCTTGGGTCGCCGTAGGTCTCTTCTTGCGCGTCTAGCAGATTTGGTTGGATGGACTTTGCTTGCTGGGGTGAACTGTTTATTGAAAGCGTTGGAAGCCTCTTTTCGATTGTAGACTGGGATTCCCGAAAAAATGATAGCGCGGTTGTTCTCCTTTTGAGTGGGATTTACAATAGATCGGACAGTGGTCCAAAGTCGTTTGGCTCCTTCTTGTAGATTCATCGTCTGAAGGTAGCGTTGCCATTTGTTTTTTCTGTATTCGTCAACTTTTTGCTGGATCATCTTGTTCAGTTCTCGGATTTTGGGGTCAGCGGCGTTTTCTTCGCGGAGTCTATCTCTCTCATCTGCTAGCAAGGCGGCGTCAGTAGGGAAGCCGGGGCGAATGTTTGGAATACGTCCTTTGGGCACGTAGCGGCGGTCTGCGGAGAGTATCGCTTCGCGGAATTTTCGCTCAGCTTCGAAGATATTAGAGAAGGAGTTTTCTCTAAGCTCCATTTCGCATCTGTCTCGGAAACCTTTCCAGTCAGCTTTCGAGAAATTCGTGTAGCATCTACGTTTAGTCTCTTCTCGGACGATTTGTCTCTGGAGTCGCACTACTATTGGAAGGTGGTCGCTGTTCAAGCCTGTAGAAGCCGTCCAAGTTATGTTGCAGGCTAGAGAGGAGGAAGCGAGTGTAACATCGGGTGAGCTGCTGCATGTTGGAGTAACGCGAGTTGGACTGAAGTCATTCATCACCACCAGGTCTGAGTTGTCAATTGCCGAGGCCAGTTCTACTCCACGCTGATCTTCGTCGATAAGCGCATCCCAGTCTTCATAATGTGCATTTAAGTCGCCGATAATCAGGCAGTCTTTGAGTTGAAGTAGTCCATCCCAGTTGGGATGGTGGTTCGGCGGGCAGCTGCTGGTGGGGGGAAGGTATACGTTGACCAGTGTTACTTCCTCTTCAGCAGAGCTCGATGCTCTGACATTGATTGCCAGCGTCTCCAGGTGTTCGTCGTTTATGATGTTAGAGAGATCTGTGACACGAAAGGCCACTGACTTATGGAGTATGAACGCAAGACCTCCTCCTTTGTTACGTGTTCTGTCCGATCTGATGACGATGAAGTCGTCGTTCTTCGGGAGTTTTGTTCGATCAGTAAATTTCGTCTCCTGTATGGCTGCAGCTGCGACATCATGTTTCTGCATGTAGTTGATCACTTCTTCTATCTTTCCTCGAAGTCCATTTGCATTCCATTGTAAGATGTTGAAGGTGTTAGTGAAGGTAGTCGAATCGTTTATTGCGGCGGGGGCTCTAGTTGACACTGCTGCTGTTTCACTTGCTGTCACTGTAGTCAACGTTGATGTACTCACAGCACAGCATTTTCCAATGTAGTTCGACTTCCAGTCGTTCAAGCTGACCAGTGTTGAGCAGTCCATGTGTAGATGAAGCCAACCATTGCAGTTGGTACATCTCACCATGCCTTTAGACTTCGCCATTCTTTTTGTGCACACGGAACAGTACCAGATCTTTGGGGGACCAGGATTTAGTTCCACGCCGGCTATGATGAGTAGAATCTAGAGCAGCGACGCCGGTGAAGGCCGCTCCACGATCAAAAAAACGATGGTGATTTGATCGAAATTCCATTCGGATGGTTGCCTGTCTTTGGCCACTCGAAAGTGGGTGTTCTCCCGGCGAAGACGGACCAGGCGTGGAGAACAGTCAGAGATGGTTGGGTTCGATCCCGCCCAGTGGACTAGCTTGAGTCAGAGAGAGAACAGTCAGAGATGGTTGGGTTCGATCCCGCCCAGTGGACTAGCTTGAGTCAGAGATGGTTGGGTTCGATCCCGCCCAGTGGACTAGCTTGAGTCAGAGATGGTTGGGTTCGATCCCGCCCAGTGGACTAGCTTGAGTCAGAGATGTTGGGTTCGATCCCGCCCAGTGGACTAGTCAGAGATGGTTGGGTTCGATCCCGCCCAGTGGACTAGTCAGAGATGGTTGGGTTCGATCCCGCCCAGTGGACTAGTCAGAGATGGTTGGGTTTGATCCCGCCCAGTGGACTAGCTTGAGTCAGAGATGGTTGGGTTCGATCCCGCCCAGTGGACTAGCTTGAGTCAGAGATGGTTGGGTTCGATCCCGCCCAGTGGACTAGCTTGAGTCAGAGATGGTTGGGTTCGATCCCGCCCAGTGGACTAGTCAGAGATGGTTGGGTTCGATCCCGCCCAGTGGACTAGTCAGAGATGTTTGGGTTCGATCCCGCCCAGTGGACTAGTCAGAGATGGTTGGGTTCGATCCCGCCCAGTGGACTAGTCAGAGATGGTTGGGTTCGATCCCGCCCAGTGGACTAGTCAGAGATGGTTGGGTTCGATCCCGCCCAGTGGACTAGCTTGAGTCAGAGATGGTTGGGTTCGATCCCGCCCAGTGGACTAGCTTGAGTCAGAGATGGTTGGGTTCGATCCCGCCCAGTGGACTAGCTTGAGTCAGAGATGGTTGGGTTCGATCCCGCCCAGTGGACTAGTCAGAGATGGTTGGGTTCGATCCCGCCCAGTGGACTAGTCAGAGATGGTTGGGTTCGATCCCGCCCAGTGGACTAGCTTGAGTCAGAGATGGTTGGGTTCGATCCCGCCCAGTGGACTAGCTTGAGTCAGAGATGGTTGGGTTCGATCCCGCCCAGTGGACTAGTCAGAGATGGTTGGGTTCGATCCCGCCCAGTGGACTAGTCAGAGATGGTTGGGTTCGATCCCGCCCAGTGGACTAGTCAGAGATGGTTGGGTTCGATCCCGCCCAGTGGACTAGTCAGAGATGGTTGGGTTCGATCCCGCCCAGTGGACTAGTCAGAGATGGTTGGGTTCGATCCCGCCCAGTGGACTAGTCAGAGATGGTTGGGTTCGATCCCGCCCAGTGGACTAGTCAGAGATGGTTGGGTTTGATCCCGCCCAGTGGACTAGCTTGAGCCAGAAATGGTTGGGTTCGATCCCGCCCAGTGGACTAGCTTGAGTCAGAGATGGTTGGGTTCGATCCCGCCCAGTGGACTAGCTTGAGTCAGAGATGGTTGGGTTCGATCCCGATCAGTGGACTAGCTTGAGTCAGAGATGGTTGGGTTCGATCCCGCCCAGTGGACTAGCTTGAGTCAGAGATGGTTGGGTTCGATCCCGCCCAGTGGACTAGTCAGAGATGGTTGGGTTCGATCCCGCCCAGTGGACTAGTCAGAGATGGTTGGGTTCGATCCCGCCCAGTGGACTAGTCAGAGATGGTTGGGTTCGATCCCGTCCAGTGGACTAGTCAGAGATGGTTGGGTTCGATCCCGCCCAGTGGACTAGTCAGAGATGGTTGGGTTCGATCCCGCCCAGTGGACTAGCTTGAGTCAGAGATGGTTGGGTTCGATCCCGCCCAGTGGACTAGCTTGAGTCAGAGATGGTTGGGTTCGATCCCGCCCAGTGGACTAGCTTGAGTCAGAGATGTTGGGTTCGATCCCGCCCAGTGGACTAGTCAGAGATGGTTGGGTTCGATCCCGCCCAGTGGACTAGTCAGAGATGGTTGGGTTCGATCCCGCCCAGTGGACTAGTCAGAGATGGTTGGGTTCGATCCCGCCCAGTGGACTAGCTTGAGTCAGAGATGGTTGGGTTCGATCCCGCCCAGTGGACTAGCTTGAGTCAGAGATGGTTGGGTTCGATCCCGCCCAGTGGACTAGTCAGAGATGGTTGGGTTCGATCCCGCCCAGTGGACTAGTCAGAGATGGTTGGGTTCGATCCCGCCCAGTGGACTAGTCAGAGATGGTTGGGTTCGATCCCGCCCAGTGGACTAGTCAGAGATGGTTGGGTTCGATCCCGCCCAGTGGACTAGTCAGAGATGGTTGGGTTCGATCCCGCCCAGTGGACTAGCTTGAGTCAGAGATGGTTGGGTTCGATCCCGCCCAGTGGACTAGCTTGAGTCAGAGATGGTTGGGTTCGATCCCGCCCAGTGGACTAGCTTGAGTCAGAGATGGTTGGGTTCGATCCCGCCCAGTGGACTAGTCAGAGATGGTTGGGTTCGATCCCGCCCAGTGGACTAGTCAGAGATGGTTGGGTTCGATCCCGCCCAGTGGACTAGTCAGAGATGGTTGGGTTCGATCCCGCCCAGTGGACTAGCTTGAGTCAGAGATGGTTGGGTTCGATCCCGCCCAGTGGCCTAGCTTGAGTCAGAGATGGTTGGGTTCGATCCCGCCCAGTGGACTAGTCAGAGATGGTTGGGTTCGATCCCGCCCAGTGGACTAGTCAGAGATGGTTGGGTTCGATCCCGCCCAGTGGACTAGTCAGAGATGGTTGGGTTCGATCCCGCCCAGTGGACTAGTCAGAGATGGTTGGGTTCGATCCCGCCCAGTGGACTAGTCAGAGATGGTTGGGTTCGATCCCGCCCAGTGGACTAGTCAGAGATGGTTGGGTTCGATCCCGCCCAGTGGACTAGTCAGAGATGGTTGGGTTCGATCCCGCCCAGTGGACTAGTCAGAGATGGTTGGGTTCGATCCCGCCCAGTGGACTAGTCAGAGATGGTTGGGTTCGATCCCGCCCAGTGGACTAGTCAGAGATGGTTGGGTTCGATCCCGCCCAGTGGACTAGTCAGAGATGGTTGGGTTCGATCCCGCCCAGTGGACTAAACAGAGATGGTTGGGTTCGATCCCGCCCAGTGGACTAGTCAGAGATGGTTGGGTTCGATCCCGCCCAGTGGACTAGTCAGAGATGGTTGGGTTCGATCCCGCCCAGTGGACTAGTCAGAGATGGTTGGGTTCGATCCCGCCCAGTGGACTAGTCAGAGATGGTTGGGTTCGATCCCGCCCAGTGGACTAGTCAGAGATGGTTGGGTTCGATCCCGCCCAGTGGACTAGTCAGAGATGGTTGGGTTCGATCCCGCCCAGTGGACTAGTCAGAGATAGTTGGGTTCGATCCCGCCCAGTGGACTAGCTTTTTTCTCTATGTGATGGTTCAATCATTTGTCGTCTTAACCAAGCGTCCCTAGTTCAATCATATGTTATTACTGTAAGACAACAAGATTCTCTTAGAGTTGGAATTCGTACTTTCAGTGCGATGATCATTTAATGAGTAATAAGAAAATCATTGTTGAAACCTCAAACGTTTTATTAGTATAAAGAGCCTCGAGAGAAGTGAAAACATGTGAAACGGTGAATGAATTACAATTACAATTTATTAGAGAGTTTTTATTCATAAAAGTTTTTATCGAAAATTTTCGATGCCAAAAAGGTTGAATATTACTTAGTAAATGTAGCGTGAAGAGTATAATATATCTATCAAAACTTCGAGTTTATAACTAGTGAGGTGATGAAAGATCGAATGATTAGTACGAATCGTGAGACCGGTCTAAGATATGTTTGTACTAGTGAGGTGATGAAAGATCGAATGATTAGTACGAATCGTGAGACCGGTCTAAGATATGTTTGTACTAGTGAGGTGATGAAAGATCGAATGATTAGTACGAATCGTGAGACCGGTCTAAGATATGTTTGTACGCGACGAGCGAGTGGAAAAAGGAATGGGGAAAGGCAAAAAGAGTAAAATGAGAAGTAGAGAAAAAGTGAAACAGAACGGAAGGAAAAGAGAATGTAGATCATTCTTGGCGCGAAAATCTATGCGCCAACATAGCTGGTCCGTTATCCATTTAACACCTGAGTACGATATATCCAGAAGTTGACTGAAATTCGAGTTTATTTGATCTTAAAAGCTTAAAAGGTGCAAATAATGTAGAGAGTCGAATCACCTGAGTGCAAAAAAAGGAAAAAAATGGTTATAAGCTAATGATATCTGCAGCGACTGTTCTATCTGCAAGTGAAGGACGGAATATTGTCGGATGAAGTGTACTGTCCACCTGAAACTTCCGTCCTTCTCGCATCCTATGCCATGCAGGCCAAGTACGGAGACCTGCAGCCAGATGTTCATCGACCGGGATGTCTCTCCGCCGATAGGTTGGTTGATGGAACCGGGCAGGCCGTCGGGAAGAGGGTCGAGGTTACCGGGTACAAGAAAGATACGGGTTTAGTGGGGTGAGAGGCAGGATGAAGAAGGCTTGAGATAATGGGTTGGTCACATGCATTCCACCGAAACATGATTGAGTATAAATGATTGAACTATCGCACAGAAAAAAAAGAAGCAATGTGTCCCCGTGGTGTAATGGTAACACGCGCTCCCGGTTTGAGTCGAGATGTTCTGGGTTCGATCCCGCCCGGCGGACTAGCTTTTTTCTGTGCGATAGTTCAATCATTTGTCATCTTAACCAGGCGTCACTGCCTTTAAACTGAGTAACTTAGAATTTGATGATTGAGTATACGTTCATATGTTGAAAGGCGGAAATGGGTTGGTGACATCTGTTTATGCGTAATAGGGCCCGCCAAAGGAACTGGTCAGCTCAAAGTGCATATATTGAACCTTTAAACCTCTATAAGAAGTTCTGGGTAGAATGGGACGTCAGAAAATGTTACATAGCGGGCCATTTCAGAATATCAAGGATTATTCAAGAAAAAAACAGAAAGATAGTATCTTGAAACGACAACACTAGGAAGGAGGAATGAATTCACCGTAGCTTCTTTCAAAAAAAAAAAACAACTGATTTTTTTAGTTCGAATCACTGTAATTCCAGACTACTGCCACAGCGAGTCGTCTCACAGTTCAAGATTTCTCCAGAAGACTGGGAGAGTCGCATTATGACCTGGTGAGTCATTTTATGAGCTCCTTCTGAGTGCAGGAACTTTATTCGCTACAGACCTGCTGGTTGTAGAGACGCTCATCCTTTCAGCCTAGTTCACTTTGAAATAAGCTATAGCTATACCCTGAAATAGGCTTTGTGTCCTTCTTACCATAAATTTTTGGTGCGTTCGAAAAGAATAAAGAATTGGCACCAAATGTCTCCAATTAGAATTTAGTTATTTGTCAAATTTTTGCATGTTGGAGTCTCCTCTGATTAAAGAAATGATAAGCAACGAGTGGGATTTACAAAGTTGTGATCTCTTACTTTGCCAAAAAAGTTTTCTCTTCTTTGTTCTTCACCTTCTACTCGCTTCTCATTAGTCTTGGCATACCGGTCGAAAGCGGTTGCTTCTGAACTTTTTGGCAAGGGCAGGTGATCAAGGTGACAGTTCGTTTGGTATGACCATCCAAATCCTTCTGCGGGCTTCTATTAGGGTTTTTTTTGTTTCTTAAGTCTTCAAAAAGAAAAAATCTGTATTTTTGCTGAAATATATATCGCACTTCAATATTAGGCATGGAAAAAAGCGTGTCTACTTGGTGGGATTTAATTCAGCTGTCTCTTTCTGTATGTCTGTCTTTCTCTCTCTCTCTCATCGAAAGCGGGGTACTTGTTTATTTCTTATTCCAGGTGGGCAGACCATCGGGGGCTCGCAAGAGAACAGGCCATGCTGGAATATCTCAAGATAGCTCAAGACCTCGAAATGTATGGAGTCAATGTTAGCTTCTTATTTATTGACTTTCTTTCAATGATCTACATGAGTCTTGGTTAAATATTAAAAAAAATATCATGTCATTGGTTAAATTTGACCTGTTGTCCTATAAGGGAATAGTTCCTTTATTGTAAACTGAAATTTTAGCGAGAATGATTGAAGAAAGTCTTCTTTGTGCCGAATTCCGCCTCGAGGCAGAAGAAGCATTTTTATGATTTGAAATACGCACCTAGCCTAGTGAGCTAATTCACGGGATGGAATCGAACTCTGACCGGAAGAACGAGTGTGTTATCTCAACACTGCCGAGGACCCATTGTTATCCCTGTGATATTGTGTAGACATACATAGACTATTGTGACAGCAACAAGTATCACTACTATAAGAATAGTCTGAGATTCAAGCAATAGCAAAACATTTTTTTTTCTTTGAGAAACCAATGAATCGTGTTTTTGAACATACTTTTTCTTTTGAAGGATCGCTTCCGCTTTGACTGTTATACTTTCATGTACTCAAAAAATGTAGGTGTTTCCGGTTCGCTGGATGGAATGTATCTCCGTAGTTGTTTTTGTTGTATTCATTGTCGGATTGCTATCCACTCATACTGGCCTCTCCTCGAATGCACACTATCTCTCTCTCTCTCTCTCTCTCCCTCCCTCTTTCTCTCTCTCTATATATCTCTCTCTTTCTCTCTCTCTCTCTCTTTCTTTCTCTCTCTCTCTTTCTCCCTCTCTCTCTCTCTCTCTCTTTCTCCCTCTCTCTCTCTTTCTCTCTCTTTCTCTCTCTCTATCTCTTTCTCTCTCTCTCTCTTTCTCTCTCTCTCTCTCTCTCTCTCTCTCTCTCTCTCTCTCTCTCTCTCTTTGTTCATCTTTATTACATTTCACTCATAACATTCCCTACTTTTCTACTCTCTTCTCATTCTTTTTGATCTCTTATCTATCTTCCCTCAACAATCCTAAAAAAAGCCATGGAGTGCTGGAAGTGGATGACTAGCAAAAAAAAAGGAAAGGAGATTAGATTTTCTAAAGATAGAAAAAACAAGCGAAGAGAAAAAAGAGAATATTTATATGTTTAGAAAATAAATAAAAGATAAAAAAGTTGATTGGTAGCACAGTGAAAGAGAATTTTGCGTTTCCATAAAGAATACATAGTTTGAAACAGGGGTTAAATAGTGACCGGATCAGCCCCGTCGGCAGATACATTTACACACATTATTGACAAAAAACTCCCTCTATTTTATTACTTATTATTATCGTGGCAGGGGAAGATCAGGATAGGAATTGTGGTATAAGAGTTGGCGTTTGTATAGTCCATTTGCACACGAGATGAGAGGCTGCTATAGAAAACAGCCAATGTCGCGTGAAAGTTCATCTACTAGCTCCGTGGAGTAGATCCGTGTAGACTCTTCCGGAAAAAATGTCGCGTGAAAGTTCATCTACTAGCTCCGTGGAGTAGATCCGTGTAGACTCTTCCGGAAAAAAATACTCGCATATCTGAGTCGGTACATTATATGTTTTGGATCAAATTTTTGAAGTGGTTATATGAGCAATTGAAGAATGACTCGGGTAAAGCATTCCATACTGCTTCCACTCGGAATGGTAGAAAATTCTTTAGTTTATTATTTTTGCAGACTGGTAAAAGTTTTTTTTTAAATTAAAGAATAAGTAAAAAAAATAATTTTAAAAAAATTAAAGAATTTTAAGTAAAAGAATAATTACCCTTCTCCTTCATCTCCTCTTCTTTTTTCCTCCAAACTTTGAGCGGCGGATACATGTAAACCCTAATTGGGCGGCTCCATTTAACCCCTGGTTTGAAAAAAATTTTTTCTGTGTAAGTGACGGAATGTGAAAAAAGTGGTAGGGGATCCGCTTCTGTGGGAGTCATGTATGAGAATATGTTTTGAATGTGTAGATAGCACAGAGGAAAGAGATCTGGAGTATGGAGGAGCGCTGAAAGTGGTCGACTGGCAAAGAACTGGAGAACGAGAGAAAAATTATAATTTACTAGTTAGAGAGAGAGAGAGAAAGAGAGTAAAAAATGAAGAATGAGATAGAGAGAGGAAGAGTTCTGATAATCCTATTCATTCTCTTTCAGTACTTCGACATTCGCAACAAGAAGGGGACGGAGTTGTATTTGGGTGTGGACGCACTTGGACTGAACATCTACGAGAGAACGGACCGACTTTCACCGAAAGTCGGCTTCCCTTGGTCCGAGATCCGAAACATATCATTCAATGACAAGAAGTTCACCATCAAGCCTATTGACAAGAAGGCCAATGTTAGTTCTGCCTGGAGAGATGGGGAATGCTTCTAAGTCACGGGTCAGAGTGATGAGTTTAACAGTCATGATGAGAAGTCGCAAACTGAAGTTATGAAGTTGAGTCGTTTATGAAGTCATGAATGGAAGTAGTGAGTAGAAGTCGTCAAAAAATATATACATATATATTCGAAGTGGAGTTATGAAAAGTAGCCGGGAAATGAACTTAACTTATTAAGTATAGTCATGAAGCTGTAGCAAAGTCATGAATATGGAACATTGGGGTGACCGTATAGTTACAATGATATCGTTCAAAATTGTCTTCCGAGTCATGTCTGAGGAAAGCCATTTGTGGTTAAAATCGTTCACAAAATTCAAAAGCAAAAGAAATATTATACAAGAGGGGGAGAGAAAGAAATAATCATCTTCATCTTCTAACTTTATGGGGGGAATACGGCTATTGTATGGAACAACACTAACAATGGCGCTATTCTATCCATATTTTGCTCTCTTTTTTCATCTTTTTATGTATCGCTCTCTCTTCTTCTTCTTCTTCTTCTTCTTCTTCTCTTTCTCTCTGTCTCTTTTTATAACTCTTTTTATCATTCCCTCTTTTTCCTCTCTTTTCCTAATTCTCTCTTTTTTCGCCTTTCTCTCTCTCTCTCCCTCTCTCTCTCTCTCTCTCTCTCTCTCTCTCTCTCTCTCTCCTCTCTCTCTCTCTCTCTCTCTCTCTCTCTCTCTCTCTCTCTCTCTCTCTCTCTCTCTCTCTCTCTCTCTCTCTCTCTCTCTCTCTCTCTCTCTCTCTTAGAACATCTGTTTACTTGATGTGTCTCTTCAACTTATAATGTTTTTTTTTTGGGGGGGGGGGGGAGAAACTGAGTCTTTTCTAACCACGTCTTTATATATAAATAGTTCGATAGCTTCAAAGTGTTCCATTAAAACATGGCGGTGAAGCAGTCATTCCTTGCCAGAGAAAAGAGGGACGAAATTGGAATATCCCAGGAAGATATCAACAAATTACATAATAATGCTTCGCTCAGAAGTAACGTAGAGAATACACTGAGAAAAGTTAAGAAACAATAATAAAATACTAATTTGTATGCGATAAAAAGAATTTACTCTTTTATATAATAATGCTGGAATTAGAGATAATCAGTTTATACTATAACACCGGTTTTTCGAGAAAAACAAAGGTAGGAATGAAAGTAGAGATGAAGGAGTTTTACTTAGTTATTCCTTGAATTAATGACAGAGCCGGAAAAATAAGACTTAGTGAGAAGGTAATGAGGTAACTGAGAAGTTTAGATCGTTTAAGAAAAGCTAGAAAAAAACCTTATGAAGAGAGCAAAGTAGAGAGCAAGCAAAACGTCAAATAATTGAAACAACCATTATGAAACCATTTCCTTGAATAAAAAATTATAAAGTAAAGCGAAAACGAGTGAGAGGCGAAGAATTGAGAGACGTGACAGTGAAGAGGGGTTCAGTGACAGTGAAGAGGGGTTCAGTGAGCAGTGAAGAGGGGTTCAGTGAGCAGTGAAGAGGGGTTCAGTGAGCAGTGAAGAGGGGTTCAGTGAGCAGTGAAGAGGGGTTCAGTGAGCAGTGAAGAGGGGTTCAGTGAGCAGTGAAGAGGGGTTCAGTGAGCAGTGAAGAGGGGTTCAGTGACAGTGAAGAGGGGTTCAGTGAGCAGTGAAGAGGGGTTCAGTGAGCAGTGAAGAGGGGTTCAGTGAGCAGTGAAGAGGGGTTCAGTGAGCAGTGAAGAGGGGTTCAGTGAGCAGTGAAGAGGGGTTCAGTGAGCAGTGAAGAGGGGTTCAGTGAGCAGTGAAGAGGGGTTCAGTGAGCAGTGAAGAGGGGTTCAGTTAGCAGTGAAGAGGGGTTCAGTGACAGTGAAGAGGGGTTCAGTGAGCAGTGAAGAGGGGTTCAGTGAGCAGTGAAGAGGGGTTCAGTGAGCAGTGAAGAGGGGTTCAGTGAGCAGTGAAGAGGGGTTCAGTGAGCAGTGAAGAGGGGTTCAGTGAGCAGTGAAGAGGGGTTCAGTGAGCAGTGAAGGGGGGTTCAGTGAGCAGTGAAGAGGGGTTCAGTGAGCAGTGAAGAGGGGTTCAGTGACAGTGAAGAGGGGTTCAGTGAGCAGTGAAGAGGGGTTCAGTGAGCAGTGAAGAGGGGTTCAGTGAGCAGTGAAGAGGGGTTCAGTGAGCAGTGAAGAGGGGTTCAGTGACAGTGAAGAGGGGTTCAGTGAGCAGTGAAGAGGGGTTCAGTGAGCAGTGAAGAGGGGTTCAGTGAGCAGTGAAGAGGGGTTCAGTGAGCAGTGAAGGGGGGTTCAGTGAGCAGTGAAGAGGGGTTCAGTGAGCAGTGAAGAGGGGTTCAGTGACAGTGAAGAGGGGTTCAGTGAGCAGTGAAGAGGGGTTCAGTGAGCAGTGAAGAGGGGTTCAGTGAGCAGTGAAGAGGGGTTCAGTGAGCAGTGAAGAGGGGTTCAGTGACAGTGAAGAGGGGTTCAGTGAGCAGTGAAGAGGGGTTCAGTGAGCAGTGAAGAGGGGTTCAGTGAGCAGTGAAGAGGGGTTCAGTGAGCAGTGAAGAGGGGTTCAGTGAGCAGTGAAGAGGGGTTCAGTGAGCAGTGAAGAGGGGTTCAGTGAGCAGTGAAGAGGGGTTCAGTGAGCAGTGAAGGGGGGTTCAGTGAGCAGTGAAGGGGGGTTCAGTGAGCAGTGAAGGGGGGTTCAGTGAGCAGTGAAGAGGGGTTCAGTGAGCAGTGAAGAGGGGTTCAGTGAGCAGTGAAGAGGGGTTCAGTGACAGTGAAGAGGGGTTCAGTGAGCAGTGAAGAGGGGTTCAGTGAGCAGTGAAGAGGGGTTCAGTGAGCAGTGAAGAGGGGTTCAGTGAGCAAATTATTGTAGGATCGAGCCAAGAGCCGAACTGAAGTTGTCATATCAAGATATACTTTTCTTAACAAAGGATAGAGAAAAGAATTTAAGATGAAACAATTGGCAAACAATATGGGTTGACACTGGGGGTGAGTTGGAACTCTCGGCAAACGTTTATCCTTTGTTGTTGTTGTTGTTGTTGCCGGTTGTAGCCGTCATCGAAGAGCGAGGCCCACGTGGTGATACATACATATCACATATCACGTTTATTCTTTGCGAATGACAGGCAGACATCAAAAAGGATCTTAAGGATCCTCACCACCAACCTATCTCAAAAGGACTCCCCTCGACAGGACCTATGGGCAAGACAACAACAACAACAACAACAACATCCTTTGCAAATAAGCCTTTCAACATGGAAGTCAATTCCGCAGTAATCCTTATATTCAGTCGTTCACTATGTGTGGAAGTTTAACCTACTGTGTTTCTTATAGTCAGCATTCATCTTACAGTAACCTCACCCGAATACAGCAGTAGGAAGAGCTTTGCCGAGAATAAGAAGGGATGAAAGTGAATTGCTTGTTGCTTGAGGACTTCATCTTTTACGCCCCGCGCCTGCGCATCAACAAGCGAATCCTGGCACTGTGCATGGGCAACCACGAGTTGTACATGAGAAGGAGAAAGCCCGATACTATAGAAGTACAACAGATGAAGCAGCAGGTACACATCAATCTCATGATATATGAGGCCTCACGATAGGAAGTATCACGATCCAAGATATCTGATAAGATGCTTGAAACCTCTCACTATATTTAGCTACATAGAGAAATTGCTCTGGTCAACCAGATAAAAAAACTACTACCGCCTCGGACTCACGCAGCCTAAAAAAAGAAAAGCCTTTTTTTTGGTTAAGGGAAGCAAAAAAGAGAGAAATTTAGAAATAGCAGGAGTGCCAAAAATAAAGGAGTTAGCAATCCAGAAAAGGGTGGTAATTTAGTTGTGGATAAGAACCGAGAAAACTACATCGGATTCGAATCTTCTGATACAAAGAAGCGCCGTTTCAAGTTCGAAAATTCGATAAAGTAGCATAGAATGGTCACAACATATTGCATAGCTCTGGGCAACGTAAACAAGTCAGAGAGAGAGCTAGGGAGTGTGCTTGTAAGAATGAGTCCTAAATGTCAGGCCAGAGAAGAGCGAGCCCTGCGAGCAGCGGAGCAGGAAAGACTTAACCGAGAGATGTCGGCTCGAGAGGCTGCTGAGGCAAAGAGCAGAGAAGCCGA
>OZ057407.1:37371567-37399067 GCA_964056735.1 Allodiplogaster pararmata | reverse complement strand
ACCATGTACGCATGAGGCGATTGGTTACGAAGAGAATTTTTGTTGTGTGGTTAGATATCAATTGCAGATTTGACAAGAGACGAAGATGCAAATATGCCCCAGCGTGAGCTGGAGAGAATCACTGCGGCCGAGTCTAACTACACCATCAAGACCAAGTTGGAGGTCAGCGCTTGTTTCGTTTTTGTTGGAAAGGTTAAAAAAAACGAACTCCAGTCTCGATTATTCGAAGTAGACCGTCTTTACTAGCATCTTGAATTGCTAAACTATGGCCTCATCGGTCAGTGAAAATTTTTAGTGAGAGCTCTATGTTTTCAATTTAATGATAGGACTTGTTTAGTAGTAGGCGGGTTACTGTAAGGGCAAGGGCGACCGCATATTGCTAGTTTTTTCGTTTAAGATTAAGAGGAAGGGCTCGGTTAATTGATCAAATGCGTTGAATATTAATTGAGGCCTTCAGATCATAGGTTTTTAGTGCATTAAAAAAGGATTGAAAAAGAAAATTCCTCGGTAGCGTAAGAAATCGTACATGATAAAGGTGCGGATTGCATGATTTAAAAATGGAAGAAGGTCAAAGAAGGAGCAATAGGGAGGGAAAACGGAAGACAATGAGAAACAAAGGGAGGGAAGACGGAAGACAATGACAAACTAAAATACAGAGACGTTTTATAATCTTCCTCTAAGACAAAGCTTATGACATGTCCATTCAAGCCGTTGATTTAGATGCTCACGCGAGAGTTGGAGATAGTGAAGGACGAGAGGGGAGTCACCGACTACGACGTCTTGCACATGGAAAACAAACGCGCGGGCAGAGACAAGTATAAGACCCTGAGGCAGATTCGGGGAGGAAACACGAAGAGGAGAATTGACCAATATGAGAACATGTAATATCATCCCTCAGTCAACGAAGCGCCAGTAGGAAATTCCAATTGACGGGGTTCGAGTTGGAGGCCCCAATTGTAAGAGGTATAACTTGGTTGCCTTATTCGGTAAAGTGCATGTTGAAAGCCTATTTTATGAGTTCTCAGTTGAAGGCCCTAATTGTTTCTCCCCCTTCTCACCGTGTGTCCTATTTAATTGATAGAGACCCTCTGATACCAAAGTGATACCAAACTATACGAATTTAGAGAATCAATATTTTTTTGTTTTACTCTTAAAGGTTTATAGCGCCCTTCACTTTACCAAAAACACCAATCACTTAACTATCTCATGAATCTTCTATGAATTCAGAAATATCAAAATGATGTTCGGGATTATTTAATGTTCATCAAATCATCCAATTTTATTGATAATTCAAGTGTTTATTGTGCTAGCTTGTTGATGCGCAGGCGTTCCATCTTTCGTTCAATGTTTGTCGCCTGTAACTTCATGTCTTTTCATGTGCAAGCGTCAATTCTCTGTGACAAAAGGCATCCACTAATTTTTCAAAAAAATTAAGTGATTTTATTGATCAGTATGTCGATAACTTAAAATAACATGAATGGACAACTGTTAGTAAAAGTCATGTCAATGTATAAAGACAAATTAATTTTCGAGGTTAACTATACGCTCAAATCCATGCTGGCCTGACTGCTATCAGTATAGTCATATGCAGTGCTCTCGATGAATATTTGTTACGAAATTTAAGCCTTTTGTTTTTGCGAGTCTTCTGTCAAACTAGTATAGTTTACTGATATGTAGATAGAAAATGAGTGACAATTTGAATCAACAAATGACATTCTCCCGGCGTCTCCAATGTCATAGTGTCAACTCGACAAATGACGTCGTACACATTGTCAATGAATTAATTTCTGTCAAATTCGACCATTGGGTTCAAATCTATCTAAGTGCCCTTGCTCTTTATCCGTTCTATGCTGTTCTGTGAATCTAGAGGAACTCATACCGAATAAGAGGATGAACCTTTTTCAAAACAGGATAAACCTGTCACTTTTCTGAAAAATAGCATCTTTCCCTTACAATTTTTTTCCTGACTCGCCTTGGCGGATAGTGATCAATTACCGAGATATCGATTACCTATCAATGCGCTTAGAAATGCTTCATATCAACAAAAGTTCTATTTTTTGGACATATATCATCTTAGATATACTTAGAAGTTCACTTCGACTTACTTAAGGGATTTCTGCTACGAAAATGATTTGGATGTAGAAATAATGTGCTTCTACATTTAAAAAAAAATATTCGCACATATATTTTATCATCGACTCATGAATAATCTATTCGAGAAAAGCACTTATATTATTTATAAGATCTTTTTATTTGTGAAAAAATTCCATCCAATTTTGTAGGGCGATAATTGATTGATATTGAGTTTGTTCGATTTGTAAAATGACTTTTGAATTGTGCTTATGGAAGAGAGTAAAGCGAAGAAGCCTTAGAAAAAAAGTAACACAGAAGGGCATAGTGACCGCTTGATTCGGAGCACTCTTGTTGGATGTCATCGTGACGGTATTTAGTATATGTTCATTCGAATGAACAAATTTTCTGCGGTGCGATGGGGGCGTATAACGACATTTTGTACGCGTGACACTTTGTACAGCGAAATTTTGTAAGTTTCCAGTTGATTTCCACCTTTTTTAGCTTAGGCTCAGGTAAAGATAACGCTAACGAGGCCGTACGGCTGAAAAACGAGACCGTTTGGAAACTTTCTCACAAACATTTTTTTGCCGATTTGATTGAGGGCACGAAGTTTTGGGTACAGAATGTCGCGGGTCGTATCACGACATTTTGTACTCGCGAAACTTTGTACCGCAAAAATTTGTTCTTTTTAAAAAAATTTTTTTTCTTTTTTTTTTCGCTCAGGCTTAGGTAAAGATTACGCTAACGAGTCAGTATAGCTTAGAAACGAGACCGTTTGAAAAAATTCTCACAATAATATTTTTTGCCGATTTGATCATGGGTACAAAGCGTTGATATCACGACATTTCGCACCATGACAACTGAAACCCTAAATTTCACAATCGAAGTATTCCCATGTAATTTTTCATTGGAATTTGTTCTCAGGCTCAGGTAAAAGTTAGGGTAACGAGGCCGTACGGCTTAGTACGAGGCCGTTTACAACGACCGGCCATATAATTCAAGCTTGGAAGAATGAATCCAGGTGAAGAACGAAATCCAGCTGCGAGTTGTCGTGGTGCGAAAAGTCATGGAACCCAAAGTATTGGGTACAAAGTGTGGTACAAAGTTTCGGTGATCCAATGGGGGAAATTTTGTGGACCTTTTGGTTTTTTCTTTGAAAAAAACTACCAATTTTATATTTTAAATCTTACTGAAATCAGAAATAACTCCATCATGATCTGAATATTTTTTTAAATAACGACAAAAAGATCGTGAACTTGAAGAATGTTGAGAACAGTACCTCACCAAATGCTGTTGTTGTTTGCCCATAGGTCCTGTCGATGGGAGTCCTTTGGAATAGTTTGTTGAGGATCCTTTTAAGTCCACTGCAATTTTCTCCTTCTACCCTCCCACCGCAGTCGGAGACCCATTCGCGAGACCCATTCGTTAACTCAAGACATGACGCATCAAGCTTGACTTGCATTATGAATTCAAAGAACACATGAGCGAAGAAATTCGCTCGTTGAACGATGTTTTGAAGAAAATCAACCATGACAACTAGTAGGTGCAGATTGTTTAAAAATTTGGGCGTGCAGGTTGTTGAAGTGAATGCAACGACGGTGCATTCATCTGTCGGCTACTGTAAGCCGCGGTCGCTCCTTCTTCTTTAACAAGCACAAGAAGGTGACGGACTCAGCTCTACAAGACCCAGATGTGTTCGAGAAGCGGGCAAGAGCTCTGCCTTTAGGTCTGTGAAGGGCACAGAATACCGCCTTAGGCGGAATGACGGCATTTCTAAGAGATTTCAAAGCGCTTTCAGAATTGCGATAAATGGCGGGCCTTTATGGCTTAGTGGGTGAGAGCATCATCGGGTGAGCGAACAATACGGATTTAATTTAAACCCAATCAACAATTATCCAAGACTTTCTGCGTGCATTTTCCTTTACTTTGAACTTTAAACAGAGATTCTCCAACTGCGGTATTACTTTGATACTTATTACACATTTTTCAAGTGAAAATGTATTCTTCTCACTCGAAACGTCCGCATTACAGACGAAAAGTACATCGATGCTCTTAAAAAGCTGTGGGAGGAGAAAATAGGATCGGAGAGGGATCTCGGATTGAAAGCCGCGGACAACCTCGTGTGTTTTACATTCTTTTTCATACATTGAATATTTTCACAGATGTACAAAACTCGTTTTTATGACCACATAATCTATGTCTCGTATGAATGACTTTTTTCTCTTCAAGTTCTGAATTTTTCAGGCTTTGGTTCAAAGTCTGACCAACAAGAGACGCTTACTCTCAGCCTCTGCATGTTTCTTCAAAAAAGGTCTCCAAAGAGTGAAAAACCATGATTTGCAAAAAGTTTTTCCAATCTGCCAGGTGGCCGACCGGGTTAAATTCGGTTTGCCGGATTTTGATGGAAGCCAGCCTCGAGGTCCCTATCGAGGACTGGATGAGCTAGAATCAGCTCCCGAGGAGGTCAAGAAGATCTTTTCCCTCGAGATGGCAACCAGGAGACAGAAGACGGACGAGTGGAAGAGAATCCTTATCGATCAGGTGAGACTCGGCTGGTTTTAAGCTGAAGGTTTTAAGCCTCTCGTTAAAACATCCAAAAATATAATTCGGGAATTCAAACTTGGTATAAAACACAGATTGACTGCATAAATTCTGAGATATAAATCATCTCACTGTAAATAATCTAAATGATCCTTAAATGGGGCACGATACGCGGATTTGTGACAAGATGACAGAACCCGTGGTTGTTTCAGGGTTACTGTTGGGTTTTAGTTAGCCGAGAATATATTTCGTTATTAACGCTGCCACTAATTTTTTCAATTTCAATTTTATTTTTTTAACTTTAGAATAATTTGTTAGGTCATTCATATGAATCATATCAGATGGCTGACACGACAGAGAGCAATTGTTCAGAAACAACTTGGTTTGAGTAATGGATTCTGCAATTGTGGTGCTGCTATGAATAATTCTGAGAGCTTATTGAAAATCTCAATCTCCTTTGTCCTAAAAGTTCCTCCTTCCCCCCGATGAGTTCGAATCAAACATTGCGGATATAGAGGTCATGTAGTAATTGTAACAAAAAAGGAGCCGTCCATCATTATCAAATGAAAATTAACAGAATTAGTTGTTAATTACCTTGACTTGAGTGGTATTCGCTTGCTTTTCTTCTAAATTTTGATTCTGATATCACTTTTGAATCGAAAGCTCAAGTTGAGCAGAATATCAAGGTTACCCTTTCTGAAATAGTAACCCAGTCTTTTTGGTTACAATAGAATTATGATATAACTCTTGATTCTATCATAAATGTTGTATAATTTCAAAACGAAATTTCGCCTCTTCGGACTACTATACTCAGTGGGGATAGCGGTTAGAAGAATAAATTTTTGATTGTACCCAGGGGTTTTTTAGTGTGCAAGAAAAAGTTACAGACGCCCGCCGAGAGCGAAAAAAACTTTTGACATAAGGGTCCTCTCTATGATTGAAAAACAACAAAGGCCCGCGAAAAAAATTTTTGTTCTACATAAGGGTCCCCCCTTATGATTTGAAAAAAAACAGAGGCCCGCCGACAGAAGGTCTGACATGACTATTTAATCCCTGATTGTACCAAGTAGAAGAATAAATTGTTGATTGTACCAAGTTTTTGAGAAGAAAAAGTAATCTCAGTTTTTGGGATTCAAGTGCTGTAAACGGTTTCGTATTTCTAGGTGAATGTGCATTCGCTGGACGCGAGCAGTTTGGAAATGAGAAGTGCGTTTACATATTTTACTTTGGCTTTTGTTGTTGTACATTTGACGACATAATTCATTTTTTTATTCAGTCTTCAATACGTACACATATTTGAAACAATATTCACTATATATACCTTCCGTCTTTTTGGTGATGATTTATGTTTTAGCGAACGGTCGCTTGAGGGAACCGGCCCGGGCGAAAATAAAACACCATTTCACAAGTTTTCATATGTTTGTAGTTAAAAGGTAGAAATTGGAATAGTTCACCAGTACGGTCTCAAAAAAATTCATGCTTGAGCTCATTTCAGCTGATTTCACATAAAACTGGAAAATTTAAGTGAAGAAGTTGTTGTTCTCTGCGCATAGGTCCTGTCGAGGGGAGTCCTTCTGGATAGTTTGGTGGGGATCCTTTTGAGTCCGGAGAAATTTTCTCCGTCTACAGTTTTTCGTTAACCGCAAGACCTATTCGTCAACCGGAGAAGGGCAAGGGGCTATTTTACTGGCGCCTCGACTCGCCATTACAAAGTATAGGGGAGTATCGGCTGATTTTTTATCCGGTGGCATGTCCAGGTCAGTCCCGCTTTTGACGAGCTATACTATCCAATTTTGGTATGCGACGGGTAAGCCCGCTATCTCCAATTCATTTTTGCAAAGAGAAATCCCTCTATTCACCTTCTGAGGACGCGCTCGATACCGGTGAGGATAAACCGGTCCCTTGCGATGGTGTGAACTTGTGGGCTGTAGCACCATCGAAGGTGGATAAGTGAAGAAGTCGACCGATCAAGACAACTGGATTTGCATAATAAATGATAAACAAGTCTAAACATGATATTTTTGTGACTACAAGCTCGTTTATCCGTTAAGATTAATAAAAAACGCTATATGCTACTGTATGAGAGCTCTGTTTAGAAGTACTGTAATTTCATCCATTTACTTTAAGTTGGTTGGACGACTGCTTTAATTCGCCATTGGTCTATGCTTGTGGACGATATTGCGAAACAAACTCCAAAGGTTTCACAACATTTCCGATATGATTTTAAAATTATTAAAAAAACACGGATTTGTGTTAAGCTTTAGATTTGTTAGATTATTGTTGGATTATACTTCAATTTTTTGTAAACAAGTGTACCTATCAACATAACCATGTTAAGTTTTTTGAGTTTTTTTAATTATAAATATTTAGCCTTTTGTTTTGATTCTTAATTCATCTGAGAAGTCGAGCGTGTTGGACTTAGATATACTTGTGTATAGTGAGGGTATACTTGTATATTGATGATATACGTAGATATACTCGTATATTATACGTTGGCGAGCTCAAGTAATCACGGAATTAAGAGAAGACGTCTCGAAGTTCATGGTAGCTTTTACGTAAGGGAGGGTAACTTTGATGAACCAGGAAAGTAATTTTGATGGCGATCGCTCAGAAAGTTGAAAAAGAATGAGAATGGTGAGAGAGATTAATCGATTGTTGTAAAATCGGTTACGGTAGGGCCAATTGCGGCATGATTGGATACGGTATAATGAGCACGAGAGGGTTGGTTAATCTTTTCTAGTACGGTAGGGTGAACACTATATAATGTTGTACGGTAGCTTAAGATATAGTACTGTAGAGTCAATTCTGGAATAAGGGGATACGGTAAGATGGAGTGTTGGATTCCAGAAGCCGACCTGGTTGACCCATCGTATTTGGCTCGTAATCGACTACCGCCGAAAGATGTTGAGTCAACTGCGAGATGAGAACAGAGAGAGCTTTGAGAGAGTCATTCAGCAGCTCAAGATTGCCTATCATGTCCCGAAGCAACCAGAACATGTCAAGACGAGGAAGGTCGCGACAGAGTCTATACATTCATCTAGTTATTCATTCATTTATTCATAAATTGATCAAACCACCGCACGGAAAAAAAATTTAATAAAGCTTTTTTCCGTGCGGTGGTTTGATCAATTTGTCTTCTCTACCAGGCGTCACTGCCTTAAAACTGTGTAACTGAGCATTTGAAGATTGAACATTTATTCATATATTCATTCATTTATCTATCCGTAACTAAATTTTCAAAGAATGACAATATGTTTAGAGGAGCATTGCATAGACGGAAGGGGGGGGGGAGGTATAATAAACTATTTACCTCTAGCCCAGTTCTCATTATTCTCGACCGTTTCCCGCTTTAAAATCGATACAATTCTCATACAAAATTTCAGCATGTATATCTGATATATAGTGAGGTATGATATTGATTGAAGGTATGATATCGATTGAAGACATGGGCGGAAGCACAGCTGAAGATCAGAGTAGAACAAGTGAAGGAGGAGCTATGATATTGATTGAAGGCATGGGCGGAAGCACAGCTGAAGATCAGAGTAGAACAAGTGAAGGAGGAGCTATGATATTGATTGAAGGCATGGGCGGAAGCTCAGCTGAAGATCAGAGTAGAACAAGTGAAGGAGCTATGATATTGATTGAAGGCATGGGCGGAAGCTCAGCTGAAGATCAGAGTATAACAAGTGAAGGAGGAGCTATGATATTGATTGAAGGCATGGGCGGAAGCTCAGCTGAAGATCAGAGTAGAACAAGTGAAGGAGGAGCTATGATATTGATTGAAGGCATGGGCGGAAGCACAGCTGAAGATCAGAGTAGAACAAGTGAAGGAGGAGCTATGATATTGATTGAAGGCAAGGGTGGAAGCTCAGCTGAAGAGCAGAGTAGAACAAGTGAAGGAGGAGCTATGATATTGATTGAAGGCATGGGCGGAAGCACAGCTGAAGATCAGAGTAGAACAAGTGAAGGAGGAGCTATGATATTGATTGAAGACATGGGCGGAAGCACAGCTGAAGATCAGAGTAGAACAAGTGAAGGAGGAGCTATGATATTGATTGAAGGCATGGGCGGAAGCACAGCTGAAGATCAGAGTAGAACAAGTGAAGGAGGAGCTATGATATTGATTGAAGGCATGGGCGGAAGCACAGCTGAAGATCAGAGTAGAACAAGTGAAGGAGGAGCTATGATATTGATTGAAGGCATGGACGGAAGCACAACTGAAGATCAGAGTAGAACAAGTGAAGGAGGAGCTATGATATTGATTGAAGGCATGGGCGGAAGCACAGCTGAAGATCAGAGTAGAACAAGTGAAGGAGGAGCTATGATATTGATTGAAGGCATGAGCGGAAGCACAGCTGAAGATCAGAGTAGAACAAGTGAAGGAGGAGCTATGATATTGATTGAAGGCATGGGCGGAAGCACAGCTGAAGATCAGAGTAGAACAAGTGAAGGAGGAGCTATGATATTGATTGAAGGCATGGGTGGAAGCTCAGCTGAAGAGCAGAGTAGAACAAGTGAAGGAGGAGCTATGATATTGATTGAAGGCATGGGCGGAAGCACAGCTGAAGATCAGAGTAGAACAAGTGAAGGAGGAGCTATGATATTGATTGAAGGCATGGGCGGAAGCACAGCTGAAGATCAGAGTAGAACAAGTGAAGTAGGAGCTATGATATTGATTGAAGGCATGGGCGGAAGCACAGCTGAAGATCAGAGTAGAACAAGAGAAGGAGGAGCTATGATATTGATTGAAGGCATGGGCGGAAGCACAGCTGAAGATCAGAGTAGAACAAGTGAAGGAGGAGCTATGATATTGATTGAAGGCATGGGTGGAAGCTCAGCTGAAGAGCAGAGTAGAACAAATGAAGGAAGAGCTATGATATTGATTGAAGGCATGGGCGGAAGCACAGCTGAAGATCAGAGTAGAACAAGTGAAGGAGGAGCTATGATATTGATTGAAGGCATGGGCGGAAGCACAGCTGAAGATCAGAGTAGAACAAGTGAAGGAGGAGCTATGATATTGATTGAAGGCATGGGCGGAAGCACAGCTGAAGATCAGAGTAGAACAAGTGAAGGAGGAGCTATGATATTGATTGAAGGCATGGGCGGAAGCTCAGCTGAAGATCAGAGTAGAACAAGTGAAGGAGGAGCTATGATATTGATTGAAGGCATGGGCGGAAGCTCAGCTGAAGATCAGAGTATAACAAGTGAAGGAGGAGCTATGATATTGATTGAAGGCATGGGCGGAAGCTCAGCTGAAGATCAGAGTAGAACAAGTGAAGGAGGAGCTATGATATTGATTGAAGGCATGGGCGGAAGCACAGCTGAAGATCAGAGTAGAACAAGTGAAGGAGGAGCTATGATATTGATTGAAGGCATGGGTGGAAGCTCAGCTGAAGAGCAGAGTAGAACAAGTGAAGGAGGAGCTATGATATTGATTGAAGGCATGGGCGGAAGCACAGCTGAAGATCAGAGTAGAACAAGTGAAGGAGGAGCTATGATATTGATTGAAGGCATGGGCGGACGCACAGCTGAAGATCAGAGTAGAACAAGTGAAGGAGGAGCTATGATATTGATTGAAGGCATGGGCGGAAGCACAGCTGAAGATCAGAGTAGAACAAGTGAAGGAGGAGCTATGATATTGATTGAAGGCATGGGCGGAAGCACAGCTGAAGATCAGAGTAGAACAAGTGAAGGAGGAGCTATGATATTGATTGAAGGCATGGACGGAAGCACAACTGAAGATCAGAGTAGAACAAGTGAAGGAGGAGCTATGATATTGATTGAAGGCATGGGCGGAAGCACAGCTGAAGATCAGAGTAGAACAAGTGAAGGAGGAGCTATGATATTGATTGAAGGCATGGGCGGAAGCACAGCTGAAGATCAGAGTAGAACAAGTGAAGGAGGAGCTATGATATTGATTGAAGGCATGGGCGGAAGCACAGCTGAAGATCAGAGTAGAACAAGTGAAGGAGGAGCTATGATATTGATTGAAGGTCGCGACGGAGGTCACCTACACGCGGTGCGACTGTGGACGACGCTACATGGCGTCGGACCCAATGGACCTCCAAAACAAAACTTCCCAATGGAATCTCCCGCAAGGGACAACGAGGACGGCTTCCCCCGAAACCTCATTTTTTCTAACACGGATCAGAAAGACCCAGCGTCTCTGATCCGAATACTCCTCCAAATCGCTGGTATCGAGACTAACCCAGGCCCAAGATGGCCTTGTTCTGTATGCTCTCTTAACGCGCCTTCGAATTGTGTTAATTGTAGCAAATGTAAGAAATGGGTACATTTCCGCTGTTCCAACCTTAACAATCTTAATGATTGGAACCCCCAATGGAGATGTAGAATTTGTGAGAGAGCCCCGATCCAGCAGACTGCCTCCCAGACGGTAGCTAACCTGAGGATAATCCAATGGAACGCTAATGGACTGAGAGCCCGACTAACCGAGCTAGAGGACCTTTTACATGAGTTGAATATTCACGTAGCACTCATCCAAGAAACCAAAATGGATGCTAGTATTCCATCTCCGAATATCGTAGGTTACACGATCATAAGAAAAGACCGCTCCAACTTTGGAGGCGGACTTGCGATACTAGTCAAAGAGAATATTCGCTATGCTAACGTGACCTCCCCAACAACGGACCAGACAGCCGAAACACTCAGCGTGGACGTGCCAACCGACCAAGGAACCATAAGAATCTGCAACATTTACATCCCACCTCGATCGTCCTGCCCCAACACATACGCGCCGAACTTCAACCGACTCCTAACACAGAAGAAACCATTCATTGTCGGTGGAGACTTCAACGCACACAATAAAGTTTGGAGTGAAGGTACGGAGGATAGCAGAGGAGATGAACTATGCGACTTCATTGACGACAGCGATCTTGTATGTCTCAACAACTCAAAGATGCCCACAAGACAAAAAGCATCACCAGACATCACTCTCGCCTCGAACGACATAGCCATCGACTGCAACTGGTCAACAATCAACAGAATGAACTCTGACCACCTCCCATGCCTGATTGACGTCGAAACACAGCCATCCAACATCTCAAACGCACGTTGTTATACAAATTACAACAAAGCGAATTGGGAAGGCTTCGAAAGGGACATCAACAAGATTCTCATGGAATTCCCATTCGCCGGCAACTCAGTTCAGATGCACAAATTCCTGACCACCACCTTGACCAAAGCGGCTAAGAACAACATTCCCCGTGGAAAGGTGCCAAAATACACGCCTCACTTGAGCGAAGATGTGAAGAAGCTGATTACAGAACGGGACCAAATGAGGAGGGACAATCCTACGGACCCCTCACTCCCCTCAATAATGGCCGAAATCTCCTTCCGCATCAACCTCGAAAAGAGGAAGGCTTGGGAAAAGTACATATCTGAAATTAGCCACAACGAACCGGGCAACAAACTCTGGAAAACGATAAAGGCTATCGACGGCAAATCAATAAAACCGACGCACTTGACCATCACCCACGACGGGAAAAGTCTATGCCCAACATCTGCCTCAAACGCTTTTGCCAGAAAATTAGCTAAACAAGCCCCTAAAGAGGTCGACAAATCAGCAAGAAGCACAACACGACTAATTAAAGGCCTCAAACGGACAGACGCTCCCCAAATTTCCCTGGCACAGATCGAAGAAGCAATCAAGAAAACCAAAGGTTCCAAATGCCCAGACAGTGAAGGCATCTGCCCTCTACTACTCAAAATGGCCGGTGAAAACTTCAGAAAATGTCTCTGCATCCTCTTCAATAACACGCTGCAAACAGGTATTATCCCGTCCAGATGGAAAGATGCAAGAGTGATAATGTTACCTAAACCAGGAAAGGACTCCAGCAACCTGAACGGCTATAGACCAATATCAATACTATCACCTATAGCCAAAACATTCGAACGGGTCTCATTACCATTCCTGGCGGAAGGCTTTCAAATCGCTGACTGGCAACATGGATTCCGCAAAGAGCACTCGACTACTACCGCACTCCTGGAAATAACCGGGAAAATAACAAACGGCTTCAATCGGAAACCACCCCCGGACCGCACTCTCATGGTCGCCCTTGACCTCACTGCAGCATATGACTTAGTGAACATATCCCTTCTCTGCAAGAAACTCACTGAAACGAATATACCAAGAGCCATCGTCCGATGGATGTCCAGCTACCTAAGAGGCCGTACAATCAAGGTAGATTTCCAAGGAAAAAGCAGTCGACGTCTCACATGCAGATCTGGTGTTCCACAAGGAGCAGTGCTCAGCCCCCTCTTATTCAATCTCTACATAAACAACCTCCCGCAACCCACAGGAAACACGCAGATGACAGCCTACGCCGACGACATATCAATTCTCTCATCAAGCCCCTGTATTGAAACCTGTGAAGATCAGATCAACCACTTCCTACCGAAACTCGTAGAAGAATTGGAAC
The DNA here is from genome assembly GCA_964056735.1 of Allodiplogaster pararmata. Taxonomy (NCBI): domain Eukaryota; kingdom Metazoa; phylum Nematoda; class Chromadorea; order Rhabditida; family Diplogasteridae; genus Allodiplogaster; species Allodiplogaster pararmata. The sequence goes on along the minus strand of OZ057407.1, from coordinate 37,386,015 downwards.
AACGTAAAATGATCATATCCAAGGAAAAGACTACGGTCACTCTTTTCACAACCCATACAGGCGAATGTAAAAAAGAACCCAAGGTAGAAATCCACGGAACCCTTTTGCCGACAACTAAAACACCCAAAATACTCGGTGTCGTCTTAGACCAACTCGGCACCTTCCGACAACATGCAGAATACCTTAAACAGAGAACGGCCAAAAGACTGAATATACTACGTGCCCTCGGAGGAAGAACATGGGGCCAACAGAAAAACACCCTTCTTGCAACCTACAAAACAATGACCAGATCCGTTCTCAACTACGCCGCACCAATTTACTCCCCTCAATTGGCCGAGACGAACTGGAAAAAACTACAGGCAAACCAAAATAGAGCAATTCGGATAGCAACAGGAAACCTAGCAATGGCCGGCACAGAGCACTTAGCTCTAGAAAGCGAAATGTTACCCATAAAGGAGCACAACACGATGCTTACCAAGCAATTCGTTGCAAGAGCAAGACTCCTCCCAAACCACCCCTCCCATCGTCGATGCATGGAACCCAAACCACCTAGAACTATTCGTAAACATGCCAAGGACTTAGAAATTATGCTAGTAGACAGTGATCAGAAAGCCGCACTTAAAAGAATACATACTGAGACTGTTAGAAATTTCATTAGATCTTGCTCCCCTAACCCAGTTCTAGGTAAGAAACCTCCCAGAATCCATAAATCAACGAATCAACTTCCCAGGGAACAACAAATAACATTATCGCAACTACGTAGTGGCTATGCAAGTTCCCTTAACAGCTACCTACACAGAATAGGAGCTGCCCAATCACCTCTTTGCCCAAAATGTTTAGAAGAGCCACATACAACTAGTCATTTATTCTCGTGTCGCTGTGACCACACACTTTTAAGAAGTATAGATTTGTGGAATAGCCCGACGTCTGTTGTTAAGTTCTTATACCAGTGATTCCTTTCTCTCTCTCAAAAAAAAGGGGGGAAAAAAAGAAAAAAAAAAGAAAAAAAAAGAAAAGAAAGAAAAAGATAAATAAATAAATAAACCCCGAGAGAGAAAGAGAAATAATGTAATTAGAGAAATGATGTAAGTAAGGTTATTGTTTTCTGAGCCATGTCAAAGAAGACCTCGTCTACCCAGCCGGAGACCTACGGCGGGCAATCTACAACAACAACATATTGATTGAAGGCATGGGCGGAAGCTCAGCTGAAAATCAGAGTAGAACAAGTGAAGGAGGAGCTATGATATTGATTGAAGGCATGGGCGGAAGCACAGCTGAAGATCAGAGTAGAACAAGTGAAGGAGGAGCTATGATATTGATTGAAGGCATGGGTGGAAGCTCAGCTGAAGAGCAGAGTAGAACAAGTGAAGGAGGAGCTATGATATTGATTGAAGGCATGGGCGGAAGCACAGCTGAAGATCAGAGTAGAACAAGTGAAGGAGGAGCTATGATATTGATTGAAGGCATGGGCGGAAGCACAGCTGAAGATCAGAGTAGAACAAGTGAAGGAGGAGCTATGATATTGATTGAAGGCATGTGCGGAAGCACAGCTGAAGATCAGAGTAGAACAAGTGAAGGAGGAGCTATGATATTGATTGAAGGCATGGGCGGAAGCACAGCTGAAGATCAGAGTAGAACAAGTGAAGGAGGAGCTATGATATTGATTGAAGGCATGGACGGAAGCACAACTGAAGATCAGAGTAGAACAAGTGAAGGAGGAGCTATGATATTGATTGAAGGCATGGGCGGAAGCACAGCTGAAGATCAGAGTAGAACAAGTGAAGGAGGAGCTATGATATTGATTGAAGGCATGGGCGGAAGCACAGCTGAAGATCAGAGTATAACAAGTGAAGGAGGAGCTATGATATTGATTGAAGGCATGGGCGGAAGCTCAGCTGAAGATCAGAGTAGAACAAGTGAAGGAGGAGCTATGATATTGATTGAAGGCATGGGCGGAAGCACAGCTGAAGATCAGAGTAGAACAAGTGAAGGAGGAGCTATGATATTGATTGAAGGCATGGGTGGAAGCTCAGCTGAAGAGCAGAGTAGAACAAGTGAAGGAGGAGCTATGATATTGATTGAAGGCATGGGCGGAAGCACAGCTGAAGATCAGAGTAGAACAAGTGAAGGAGGAGCTATGATATTGATTGAAGGCATGGGCGGAAGCACAGCTGAAGATCAGAGTAGAACAAGTGAAGGAGGAGCTATGATATTGATTGAAGGCATGGGCGGAAGCACAGCTGAAGATCAGAGTAGAACAAGTGAAGGAGGAGCTATGATATTGATTGAAGGCATGGGCGGAAGCACAGCTGAAGATCAGAGTAGAACAAGTGAAGGAGGAGCTATGATATTGATTGAAGGCATGGACGGAAGCACAACTGAAGATCAGAGTAGAACAAGTGAAGGAGGAGCTATGATATTGATTGAAGGCATGGGCGGAAGCACAGCTGAAGATCAGAGTAGAACAAGTGAAGGAGGAGCTATGATATTGATTGAAGGCATGGGCGGAAGCACAGCTGAAGATCAGAGTAGAACAAGTGAAGGAGGAGCTATGATATGGATTGAAGGCATGGGCGGAAGCACAGCTGAAGATCAGAGTAGAACAAGTGAAGGAGGAGCTATGATATTGATTGAAGGCATGGGTGGAAGCTCAGCTGAACAGCAGAGTAGAACAAGTGAAGGAGGAGCTATGATATTGATTGAAGGCATGGGCGGAAGCACAGCTGAAGATCAGAGTAGAACAAGTGAAGGAGGAGCTATGATATTGATTGAAGGCATGGGCGGAAGCACAGCTGAAGATCAGAGTAGAACAAGTGAAGGAGGAGCTATGATATTGATTGAAGGCATGGGCGGAAGCACAGCTGAAGATCAGAGTAGAACAAGTGAAGGAGGAGCTATGATATTGATTGAAGGCATGGGCGGAAGCACAGCTGAAGATCAGAGTAGAACAAGTGAAGTAGGAGCTATGATATTGATTGAAGGCATGGGCGGAAGCACAGCTGAAGATCAGAGTAGAACAAGTGAAGGAGGAGCTATGATATTGATTGAAGGCATGGGCGGAAGCACAGCTGAAGATCAGAGTAGAACAAGTGAAGGAGGAGCTATGATATTGATTGAAGGCATGGGCGGAAGCACAGCTGAAGATCAGAGTAGAACAAGTGAAGGAGGAGCTATGATATTGATTGAAGGCATGGGCGGAAGCACAGCTGAAGATCAGAGTAGAACAAGTGAAGTAGGAGCTATGATATTGATTGAAGGCATGGGCGGAAGCACAGCTGAAGATCAGAGTAGAACAAGTGAAGGAGGAGCTATGATATTGATTGAAGGCATGGGCGGAAGCACAGCTGAAGATCAGAGTAGAACAAGTGAAGGAGGAGCTATGATATTGATTGAAGGCATGGGCGGAAGCACAGCTGAAGATCAGAGTAGAACAAGTGAAGGAGGAGCTATGATATTGATGTTGTTGTTGTAGATTGCCCGCCGTAGGTCTCCGGCATGGTAGACGAGGTCTTCTTTGACATGGCTCAGAAAACAATAACCTTACTTACATCATTTATATAATTACATTATTTCTCTTTCTCTCTCGGGGTTTATTTATTATTATTATTATTTTTTATTTATTTATTTTTTTTATTTATTTATTTATTTATTTATTTATTTATTTATTTTTTTATTATTTTTTATTTTTTTATTTTTTATTTTTTTTTGAGAGAGAGGAGGAGCTATGATATTGATTGAAGGCATGGGCGGAAGCACAGCTGAAGATCAGAGTAGAACAAGTGAAGGAGGAGCTATGATATTGATTGAAGGCATGGGCGGAAGCACAGCTGAAGATCAGAGTAGAACAAGTGAAGGAGGAGCTATGATATTGATTGAAGGCATGGGCGGAAGCTCAGCTGAAGATCAGAGTAGAACAAGTGAAGGAGGAGCTATGATATTGATTGAAGGCATGGGCGGAAGCTCAGCTGAAGATCAGAGTAGAACAAGTGAAGGAGGAGCTATGATATTGATTGAAGGCAACAAGTGAAGGAGGAGCTATGATCAATATCATAGCTGAAGATCAGAGTAGAACAAGTGAAGGAGGAGCTATGATATTGATTGAAGGCATGGGCGGAAGCACAGCTGAAGATCAGAGTAGAACAAGTGAAGGAGGAGCTATGATATTGATTGAAGGCATGGGCGGAAGCACAGCTGAAGATCAGAGTAGAACAAGTGAAGGAGGAGCTATGATATTGATTGAAGGCATGGGCGGAAGCTCAGCTGAAGATCAGAGTAGAACAAGTGAAGGAGGAGCTATGATATTGATTGAAGGCATGGGCGGAAGCTCAGCTGAAGATCAGAGTAGAACAAGTGAAGGAGGAGCTATGATATTGATTGAAGGCATGGGCGGAAGCTCAGCTGAAGATCAGAGTAGAACAAGTGAAGGAGGAGCTATGATATTGATTGAAGGCATGGGCGGAAGCTCAGCTGAAGATCAGAGTATAACAAGTGAAGGAGGAGCTATGATATTGATTGAAGGCATGGGCGGAAGCTCAGCTGAAGATCAGAGTAGAACAAGTGAAGGAGGAGCTATGATATTGATTGAAGGCATGGGCGGAAGCACAGCTGAAGATCAGAGTAGAACAAGTGAAGGAGGAGCTATGATATTGATTGAAGGCATGGGTGGAAGCTCAGCTGAAGAGCAGAGTAGAACAAGTGAAGGAGGAGCTATGATATTGATTGAAGGCATGGGCGGAAGCACAGCTGAAGATCAGAGTAGAACAAGTGAAGGAGGAGCTATGATATTGATTGAAGGCATGGGCGGAAGCACAGCTGAAGATCAGAGTAGAACAAGTGAAGGAGGAGCTATGATATTGATTGAAGGCATGGGCGGAAGCACAGCTGAAGATCAGAGTAGAACAAGTGAAGGAGGAGCTATGATATTGATTGAAGGCATGGACGGAAGCACAACTGAAGATCAGAGTAGAACAAGTGAAGGAGGAGCTATGATATTGATTGAAGGCATGGGTGGAAGCTCAGCTGAAGAGCAGAGTAGAACAAATGAAGGAGGAGCTATGATATTGATTGAAGGCATGGGCGGAAGCACAGCTGAAGATCAGAGTAGAACAAGTGAAGGAGGAGCTATGATATTGATTGAAGGCATGGGCGGAAGCTCAGCTGAAGATCAGAGTAGAACAAGTGAAGGAGGAGCTATGATATTGATTGAAGGCATGGGCGGAAGCTCAGCTGAAGATCAGAGTATAACAAGTGAAGGAGGAGCTATGATATTGATTGAAGGCATGGGCGGAAGCTCAGCTGAAGATCAGAGTAGAACAAGTGAAGGAGGAGCTATGATATTGATTGAAGGCATGGGCGGAAGCACAGCTGAAGATCAGAGTAGAACAAGTGAAGGAGGAGCTATGATATTGATTGAAGGCATGGGTGGAAGCTCAGCTGAAGAGCAGAGTAGAACAAGTGAAGGAGGAGCTATGATATTGATTGAAGGCATGGGCGGAAGCACAGCTGAAGATCAGAGTAGAACAAGTGAAGGAGGAGCTATGATATTGATTGAAGGCATGGGCGGAAGCACAGCTGAAGATCAGAGTAGAACAAGTGAAGGAGGAGCTATGATATTGATTGAAGGCATGGGCGGAAGCACAGCTGAAGATCAGAGTAGAACAAGTGAAGGAGGAGCTATGATATTGATTGAAGGCATGGGCGGAAGCACAGCTGAAGATCAGAGTAGAACAAGTGAAGGAGGAGCTATGATATTGATTGAAGGCATGGACGGAAGCACAACTGAAGATCAGAGTAGAACAAGTGAAGGAGGAGCTATGATATTGATTGAAGGCATGGGCGGAAGCACAGCTGAAGATCAGAGTAGAACAAGTGAAGGAGGAGCGGAAGCTCAGCTGAAGAGCAGAGTAGAACAAGTGAAGGAGGAGCTATGATATTGATTGAAGGCATGGGCGGAAGCACAGCTGAAGATCAGAGTAGAACAAGTGAAGGAGGAGCTATGATATTGATTGAAGGCATGGGCGGAAGCACAGCTGAAGATCAGAGTAGAACAAGTGAAGGAGGAGCTATGATATTGATTGAAGGCATGGGCGGAAGCACAGCTGAAGATCAGAGTAGAACAAGTGAAGGAGGAGCTATGATATTGATTGAAGGCATGGACGGAAGCACAACTGAAGATCAGAGTAGAACAAGTGAAGGAGGAGCTATGATATTGATTGAAGGCATGGGCGGAAGCACAGCTGAAGATCAGAGTAGAACAAGTGAAGGAGGAGCTATGATATTGATTGAAGGCATGGGCGGAAGCACAGCTGAAGATCAGAGTAGAACAAGTGAAGGAGGAGCTATGATATTGATTGAAGGCATGGGCGGAAGCACAGCTGAAGATCAGAGTAGAACAAGTGAAGGAGGAGCTATGATATTGATTGAAGGCATGGGTGGAAGCTCAGCTGAACAGCAGAGTAGAACAAGTGAAGGAGGAGCTATGATATTGATTGAAGGCATGGGCAGAAGCACAGCTGAAGATCAGAGTAGAACAAGTGAAGGAGGAGCTATGATATTGATTGAAGGCATGGGCGGAAGCACAGCTGAAGATCAGAGTAGAACAAGTGAAGGAGGAGCTATGATATTGATTGAAGGCATGGGCGGAAGCACAGCTGAAGATCAGAGTAGAACAAGTGAAGGAGGAGCTATGATATTGATTGAAGGCATGGACGGAAGCACAACTGAAGATCAGAGTAGAACAAGTGAAGGAGGAGCTATGATATTGATTGAAGGCATGGGCGGAAGCACAGCTGAAGATCAGAGTAGAACAAGTGAAGGAGGAGCTATGATATTGATTGAAGGCATGGGCGGAAGCACAGCTGAAGATCAGAGTAGAACAAGTGAAGGAGGAGCTATGATATTGATTGAAGGCATGGGCGGAAGCACAGCTGAAGATCAGAGTAGAACAAGTGAAGGAGGAGCTATGATATTGATTGAAGGCATGGGTGGAAGCTCAGCTGAACAGCAGAGTAGAACAAGTGAAGGAGGAGCTATGATATTGATTGAAGGCATGGGCGGAAGCACAGCTGAAGATCAGAGTAGAACAAGTGAAGGAGGAGCTATGATATTGATTGAAGGCATGGGCGGAAGCACAGCTGAAGATCAGAGTAGAACAAGTGAAGGAGGAGCTATGATATTGATTGAAGGCATGGGCGGAAGCACAGCTGAAGATCAGAGTAGAACAAGTGAAGGAGGAGCTATGATATTGATGTTGTTGTTGTAGATTGCCCGCCGTAGGTCTCCGGCATGGTAGACGAGGTCTTCTTTGACATGGCTCAGAAAACAATAACCTTACTTACATCATTTATATAATTACATTATTTCTCTTTCTCTCTCGGGGTTTATTTATTATTATTATTATTATTATTTTTATTTATTTTTTTTATTTATTTGTTTATTTATTTATTTATTTTTTTATTTATTTATTTTTTTATTATTTTTTATTTTTTTTTGAGAGAGAGGAGGAGCTATGATATTGATTGAAGGCATGGGCGGAAGCACAGCTGAAGATCAGAGTAGAACAAGTGAAGGAGGAGCTATGATATTGATTGAAGGCATGGGCGGAAGCACAGCTGAAGATCAGAGTAGAACAAGTGAAGGAGGAGCTATGATATTGATTGAAGGCATGGGCGGAAGCTCAGCTGAAGATCAGAGTAGAACAAGTGAAGGAGGAGCTATGATATTGATTGAAGGCATGGGCGGAAGCTCAGCTGAAGATCAGAGTAGAACAAGTGAAGGAGGAGCTATGATATTGATTGAAGGCAACAAGTGAAGGAGGAGCTATGATCAATATCATAGCTGAAGATCAGAGTAGAACAAGTGAAGGAGGAGCTATGATATTGATTGAAGGCATGGGCGGAAGCACAGCTGAAGATCAGAGTAGAACAAGTGAAGGAGGAGCTATGATATTGATTGAAGGCATGGGCGGAAGCACAGCTGAAGATCAGAGTAGAACAAGTGAAGGAGGAGCTATGATATTGATTGAAGGCATGGGCGGAAGCTCAGCTGAAGATCAGAGTAGAACAAGTGAAGGAGGAGCTATGATATTGATTGAAGGCATGGGCGGAAGCTCAGCTGAAGATCAGAGTAGAACAAGTGAAGGAGGAGCTATGATATTGATTGAAGGCATGGGCGGAAGCTCAGCTGAAGATCAGAGTAGAACAAGTGAAGGAGGAGCTATGATATTGATTGAAGGCATGGGCGGAAGCTCAGCTGAAGATCAGAGTATAACAAGTGAAGGAGGAGCTATGATATTGATTGAAGGCATGGGCGGAAGCTCAGCTGAAGATCAGAGTAGAACAAGTGAAGGAGGAGCTATGATATTGATTGAAGGCATGGGCGGAAGCACAGCTGAAGATCAGAGTAGAACAAGTGAAGGAGGAGCTATGATATTGATTGAAGGCATGGGTGGAAGCTCAGCTGAAGAGCAGAGTAGAACAAGTGAAGGAGGAGCTATGATATTGATTGAAGGCATGGGCGGAAGCACAGCTGAAGATCAGAGTAGAACAAGTGAAGGAGGAGCTATGATATTGATTGAAGGCATGGGCGGAAGCACAGCTGAAGATCAGAGTAGAACAAGTGAAGGAGGAGCTATGATATTGATTGAAGGCATGGGCGGAAGCACAGCTGAAGATCAGAGTAGAACAAGTGAAGGAGGAGCTATGATATTGATTGAAGGCATGGACGGAAGCACAACTGAAGATCAGAGTAGAACAAGTGAAGGAGGAGCTATGATATTGATTGAAGGCATGGGTGGAAGCTCAGCTGAAGAGCAGAGTAGAACAAATGAAGGAGGAGCTATGATATTGATTGAAGGCATGGGCGGAAGCACAGCTGAAGATCAGAGTAGAACAAGTGAAGGAGGAGCTATGATATTGATTAAAGGCATGGGCGGAAGCTCAGCTGAAGATCAGAGTAGAACAAGTGAAGGAGGAGCTATGATATTGATTGAAGGCATGGGCGGAAGCTCAGCTGAAGATCAGAGTATAACAAGTGAAGGAGGAGCTATGATATTGATTGAAGGCATGGGCGGAAGCTCAGCTGAAGATCAGAGTAGAACAAGTGAAGGAGGAGCTATGATATTGATTGAAGGCATGGGCGGAAGCACAGCTGAAGATCAGAGTAGAACAAGTGAAGGAGGAGCTATGATATTGATTGAAGGCATGGGTGGAAGCTCAGCTGAAGAGCAGAGTAGAACAAGTGAAGGAGGAGCTATGATATTGATTGAAGGCATGGGCGGAAGCACAGCTGAAGAGCAGAGTAGAACAAGTGAAGGAGGAGCTATGATATTGATTGAAGGCATGGGCGGAAGCACAGCTGAAGATCAGAGTAGAACAAGTGAAGGAGGAGCTATGATATTGATTGAAGGCATGGGCGGAAGCACAGCTGAAGAGCAGAGTAGAACAAGTGAAGGAGGAGCTATGATATTGATTGAAGGCATGGGCGGAAGCACAGCTGAAGATCAGAGTAGAACAAGTGAAGGAGGAGCTATGATATTGATTGAAGGCATGGACGGAAGCACAACTGAAGATCAGAGTAGAACAAGTGAAGGAGGAGCTATGATATTGATTGAAGGCATGGGCGGAAGCACAGCTGAAGATCAGAGTAGAACAAGTGAAGGAGGAGCTATGATATTGATTGAAGGCATGGGCGGAAGCACAGCTGAAGAGCAGAGTAGAACAAGTGAAGGAGGAGCTATGATATTGATTGAATGCATGGGCGGAAGCACAGCTGAAGAGCATAGTAGAACAAGTGAAGGAGGAGCTATGATATTGATTGAAGGCATGGGCGGAAGCTCAGCTGAAGAGCAGAGTAGAACAAGTGAAGGAGGAGCTATGATATTGATTGAAGGCATGGGCGGAAGCACAGCTGAAGAGTAGAGTAGAACAAGTGAAGGAGGAGCTATTATATTGATTGAAGGCATGGGCGGAAGCTCAGCTGAAGAGCAGAGTAGAACAAGTGAAGGAGGAGCTATGATATTGATTGAAGGCATGGGCGGAAGCACAGCTGAAGATCAGAGTAGAACAAGTGAAGGAGGAGCTATGATATTGATTGAAGGCATGGGCGGAAGCTCAGCTGAAGATCAGAGTATAACAAGTGAAGGAGGAGCTATGATATTGATTGAAGGCATGGGCGGAAGCTCAGCTGAAGATCAGAGTAGAACAAGTGAAGGAGGAGCTATGATATTGATTGAAGGCATGGGCGGAAGCACAGCTGAAGATCAGAGTAGAACAAGTGAAGGAGGAGCTATGATATTGATTGAAGGCATGGGTGGAAGCTCAGCTGAAGAGCAGAGTAGAACAAGTGAAGGAGGAGCTATGATATTGATTGAAGGCATGGGCGGAAGCACAGCTGAAGATCAGAGTAGAACAAGTGAAGGAGGAGCTATGATATTGATTGAAGGCATGGGCGGAAGCACAGCTGAAGAGCAGAGTAGAACAAGTGAAGGAGGAGCTATGATATTGATTGAAGGCATGGGCGGAAGCACAGCTGAAGATCAGAGTAGAACAAGTGAAGGAGGAGCTATGATATTGATTGAAGGCATGGGCGGAAGCACAGCTGAAGAGCAGAGTAGAACAAGTGAAGGAGGAGCGACTGGAAGAGCTGCACATGAGAATCGTTAAGGAGAGAGATGAAAGAATGATGGAGATCAACGAGCGAAGAGAGGTCTTGTTACAGGTAAGGAGAAGCGGAGGAGGTATTAGGTCTTAGCACGAAAATAGGGTTTTGTAAGAATAAGGTAGGTATAGATCGTTTTGAGAGTAAGGCAAAGAGTTTGATGATTGTTTTTTAAGGTTTTTAAGGAGAAAATATCTGTCGATTCTTTCAATGCACTGAAGCAGTTTTGTTTGAATTCAGTATTTAGTTGAAAACCTTATTTGAAAGATCGTTCTGAGAGTACTTCAGGAGAGTAACTGTAGATTTTCTCGTGAAAGCAAAAACAACTGCAGGAAAAGACTCGAATTGATGCCAGATTGAAGGAAATTGAGTTTCTGGAGCACGGCGAGAGAAGCGACGAGAATCAGTTCGTTTAAAATTTGTTTTTGGTTATAATAATGTTTTCAAAATATTAGACTGGTATGAAGAGGTACGGTATTTGCAGGTATTCTCCTTCCCTTGTCGGCTCATTGACAGAAGCGGTAATTCATTCGCAGCTTTTCTATCACCCGAAACCAACTATGACCAAAAATGTGTGATTAATCAAGATCCAAGAATCTTCACTGGAGAACTTTTTGAAGATTGTTATTAAAAATATGCGAAAATATAATTTTGAACTATGATTTGTAGCATTGCAGTGATCTCGTTCAACTTTATAATTTGAAAGTATGTTATGCAATAAAGTTTCCACTTTTCGTATTAAACGTTGTGATGACAGGAGACAATTGATTGATTAACCAGTGTCTTTCGGCCTTTCAAAAACAAGTTTCTCCCAAAAAGTAAAGCATCGCCCTTCTGAGCAATTTTTCGTTGAGCTGGACAGCCAATCTGCTTGATGGAAATACACAATTTTGTTCCACATGATTTGGTTCAAAAAACTTCGCTTTGATAACTTCGCTCATTGAGCCTTCACACATAACACTAGCCAGAGTTACCAGTGTGTTCTCGGTAGTTTTGTAGTAATGCTCCCGGTGATAGGCGGCTAAATTATGGAGCGTTAGAATTCAACTTTTCACTTTCTAAACGTAATCTCTGCTAAGTGTTCTCGTTAAACGCTCCAATGTCTCACCACGAATTGCCGTGAGAATGAAAATAAACTACGGTATTTGTTATATTATAACTTTTACTGTTGGACGTAAATATAAAAACACCGTAGTCCATTTTCATTATCTCGGCAATTCGTGGTACATTGGAGCGTTCAACGAGAACACTTATCAGAAATTACGTTGAGAAAGTGAAAAGTTGAATTCTAATGCTCCATTAGATTACGAATTCGGGTTTGGCTTTTGTTGGGGTATTCAAAGTTCAATTATTCGAGAGTTGACTGATAGGAAAGTTAAAGAGTGAAAGGTGTGTCAACTGTCGAAGTGGCGAAATTTTTTGGTCTGACACTTGCTGATGGAGAAAGAGAGAGTCAAGATGTGAAATTAAAGCGTAGACCGGCTTGCTTGTTAACCCTCACATTTTCCCACAATTTCTTGGAAGTCCAATTATATCCATTATTTGAGAGTAATTTACTGCCACTGAGCACTGTCTAAATTCGACTGAGATTAGACCGGAGAAGAGCCGGACATTTCCAAGGAGGAAGCAATGTCTACTTTTTTCATGCTCAAATGCTCTCTTCTTCAGTTCTCTCTTCCTCCTTTCTCTCTCTCTTTTTCTCCCTCTCTTGTCGTTCTACTCCTGGCTTTCACACTTTACTTTCTCGCTTTCCCATATCTTGCATTCATGCTTCCTTGCTTTCTCTCAATTGAAGTGCGAACTGGACCGGTTGGTAAGTAAATAAATCCATTTAAACCTCCTGGTTTCATGTGATACCTACTACCTATTATGTCTGTCAGAGGTGGTTCAATGAGAACATTCTATATATTTTCAGGTTGTTCAGAATTTCAAACACTTACTTTCAGGAATATTGAAAGTTGGAAGTCACAAATTTAGGGTATTCTTCCGTGTTACCAATATATCCAGAAGATGAGTGATTGGCAGACTTTCAAAGAAATGATCTCTCGTCTCGCGTAACCAGTCAGCGGTTGCCTGGCTCACCTTTTCTTTATACCAGTTTCCATTAATTAATCGTTCTGGTCAATTTTGTAAAATTGTTTCATGTAGACATTCCTACGATTCACCTTCCCACAAACGGCCGTTAAAATAAAATGGAATACCGTTTTTGCACTGATTCTTGTCAAAATTTGTAAATTTAAAAATTGTTCGTTTTTTGAAAAAGTAGCAAATTACCGTATTTCAAATCCATTTTAACGGCAATGCTTGATGAGAAAAATCAGCGCGCAAATGTTTCGATCAAACAATCTTGAAGTATTTTTTCTGGAATTATAATTCTTCATGACACTTAATGGCTTCTAACAGAACTGTGTTACCTTGGCCTTTATACCGTTTCAGATTACTGTATAACGACCTCAAATTGAAAAGATTACTGTAAGTTGCTTAAACCTTGGCTCTCAATAATCAACAAAGCAGTTATTTCATGACTTCTCTATAGACCTACGATACACATTATAAGCGACAGAACGCAAAAAAGGCTAGTGCATGTTTGCTCCTCGCACCGTCTCTTCCCTCGTCTGTAAGAGTCCTTTCCCGAGAAGATTTGGCTCTCCGGGATCGTAGCGCCATCATGAGCGGCAGAAGAATGAGATGGAAGGACTACTTTGTCAAAGCCGTTAGTCCCCAATTCCTAAGGAAGGCAGAGAACGCTGAGGAGTGGAGTCGTCACATGTCGCAACAGATCCCATAATCAATGATGCTATATTACCGATGTGGCTTGCTGATCTTGATGAAGCGTTTAAATTGAAAATTGAAATTGAGGCGGGATCGAGCCCAGGAGTTCCTTTTTATCCGGAAGCGAGTGCGTGAACTGCCCCTGCCTGTGAGTACAATTTTTCAGGAAATCAAAAAAGTATCTGGGGACACAAGACTATTTTCATTCAGTTTCGAAGAAATAAATAGAAGGTTCCATTTCTTAACCAGCAACAACCAAAAAATGAATCAAAACCAATGTTTTCCGCAGGACCTTTAACAGTACTATATTTCAGGTTAGAGTACAACAAAACATTGAGCGATAGAAATCAGGAAGAGTTTTATGAACTTGAGAAAAACTTTGGTGATCATAGAAAGTGAAAACAGAAACATTGCGCTACCCTTAAGTGTAAAAGTGAACAGAAGAGAAGTTATGAAATCGAATCTCAAGTTATGAAAAAAAACTCATTTCTTTGATTTTACTTTTGCTTTCTCTTTGACTTACTATTACTAACTCTTTTCTCTGTATCCGTTTAAAACTTTTGTTCAGTCTTCTCTTTTTCGTTCCGTCTCTGGTCCTTATGATCTCTTTTTCGCTCTTATTCTCATATCCTTCATCTCTTCAGAGGTTTCCCTTTCTATGTCTGCCTCTTTCATCCTCTATTCCTTTTAATCTTTTTATTATTGCTTTCTTTTTCTTCCTCTCCCAGTTTCCTTCACTCTTTCTTTCTCTCTCTTTCTGTCTGTGTCTTTCTCACTTTTTCATCTTTAGCATTTTCTCTCTCTCTCTTTCTATCCTTCTCTTTCTCTCTCTTTCTATCCTTCTCTTTCTCTCTTTCTCTCTCTTTCTCTCTCTCTCTTTATCTCTTTCTCTCTCTCTTTCTCTCTCTCTTTCTCTCTCTTTCTCTCTCTCTTTCTCTCTTTCTCTCTCTTTCTCTTTCTTTCTCTTTCTCTTTCTCTTTCTCTTTCTTTTTCTCTTTCTCTTTCTCTTTCTCTTTCTCT